>OX456984.1:111760170-112325170 GCA_949752695.1 Melanostoma scalare | reverse complement strand
CATTTGCCTCTTCGGGAGTTCCCCAGGGCGGCCATCTCGGTCCACTTCTGTTTGTGCTTGCCATTAATGACGTCGGCGGTACAGCGTCATTCTCAGACCTCTCTATTTATGCAGACGACATTAAAATAATACTACTAAAAAAATAATAATAATAATAAGTTATTTCATTTGTTCAGGATTCTCTCCTCCTCCAACAAAACCTAAACACTTTCTTTATTTGGTGTAACAAAAATTTTCTTGAACTAAATATCAAAAAATGCCAAAGTATGACTTTCTCTCGTAAGCGTCTACCCTCCAGTCCCCGAATTTATTACTTCCGCAATATGCCCGTCCCTAAAGTTTCGTCTATTCGCGATCTTGGTATTATTTGTGACAAAGAGCTTAACTTCCACTCTCACATTAACCATATTATTGCGAAAGCAAACTCTTCCTTGGGGTTTATAAAACGCTGGTCTAAAGAGTTTTCCAACCCATACGTCACTAAATCTTTATTCACCGCCTTTGTCAGGCCTATACTTGAATATGCTAGTCAGGTCTGGTCTCCCTACCAAATAACTGAATCTCGCAGAATTGAAGCTGTTCAACGAAGATTTTTAAGATTCGCTCTTCGTAGCCTACCTTGGTCTGACCCTTTAATTTTACCGACATTTGTTTCGTTGTTGTTTGTTCGTTCGTAGTTGTTTGTTTTTGTCCATCAGGTTATGACTGGTACCATTGACTCCCCTGCTTTACTTGAGATGATTTATATGAATACTAATCCCCGCAACCTACGTTCCGTCCCCTTTTTCCACCTACCAACTCTTCGTACCAATTACGCCCACTTTAACCCAATTTGCAGGATGCTTCGCTTAGCTAATACAGCAGGAATTAGTTTCGATTTCTCAAAAAGCTCCTCATCTCTCAGAAAAATTATGTAAGCTTCCTCTATCTAACCCTTGAACCTGTTTTGGATCCCCTTCTTTAAATTTGTACATGCATTTATGTTTTTCATTCTAATTTTATTATTATTATTTTTTATTATTTTTGTTATTAGTATTATTGTTGTTATTTCTATGCGCTTGAAATAAGCTAGATAAATAAATAGTTTTAGAGTATATGTAAAGAAGAATTTTTAATGTTCAAGTAATGGTGTTGGGAAAACCTTAAAATTCAGGATTAAAAACCCAAATCTTTTCGGAATAACAAAGTTATAATAGTTTTTAAAAGAGGTTAGAAAAGTAAAAGAGCAAACAATAGTTTCGCCAAAGTTAAAGGAAGCAAGAAAAGCCCTTGTGCTGTCGTGCTGTCTGGAAAATGCCGTATGGCAATGAAAAAGGTCACGAGTCCCTCAAAATACGGGATGTTATCGGCACAAAAGACAACCAGATATATGTTCACAAATGCAAGCAAAAATCCCACAGAGTTCAAAAATGCACAATTCACAAAAAAAATATCACTCTACTTATCTTCAAATTCAATTGTTCCTCCTTCACTTTCTGTGTCCTTAACTGACACTTTTCCAATTTTCTTTTTCTCTGGTTGGGAAGATCTGTTGCTGGCCCGTTCTGCCAGAACCTTTTATCCACACGCGAGAAAAATACTCAAATCTTAGAAGAAAATTACCAATTTTCCAACAAGTCACAAAACTTGTAACTTGGAACTTTTTTTTACAAAATCCAAAATATAACCAATATGGCTGATCAAAATCAAATCGCTTTAAAATCGCTTTATCGCTTTTTCTAACAAAACCTCTACGTTCAATAGCCAACAATGAAGTGACTTCCCCAACTCTCTTGTCAAGCTGTCTAATGTACGTCGATTTGTCTTTGCAGTTCATTCAGCCACAGTGGGTTTCATTATGCTATGTCCGCACCTGAGAGTTAAACTTGTTTAACTCAAAACAATCCCAAACCAATATGATAACCAAGTGGTTTGCCATACAAAATGAAAACTTTTTAATCACTGGGTTTCGAGATAACCTACTCGAAACCAAGTGCGCTGAATGCACTATTTCCAATATTCCATTAAATTTGACATTTAAGAGAATGGATGTGAGTGGAGAGAGAATGAATTCTCTCATACGTCGTTGACGTTCTGCTCACACTTTATGTCTGTCTCTTTTTAACTTAAGACAAAAAGACAAACTGAAAACTTTTTTGCATATGCGGACACTATTTGGTTAGCTCAAACCATCCTGGAACGAAACCCAGGTTAACTTCAGGTACGGACATAGCATTACGGACATTTAGCACCAATCAGCGTTTTGCGTAATCGGACTACCGTCATATTTGGAATACCCTATTGTCTCTCAATATTCCCCTTAGCCACTAAATTTCCACGATCTTGGGAAATTATGGTCGGATTACAGCTGACGGAAGAGTTCAGTGCCCTTTTTTGCAGCGAAAGCGATAAATCGAAGACATGCACCATTCTGTGCAACTAAAAGGTAAGCTACATCGGTGGTCGGAAAAGTTATGTGCAGAACGGGTCTGCAGACAATTTTTCTAGTAACGACGTAGCAAAATGTTTCGAAGAGAAGGAGGAAAAATTGGGAACGCGTATTATTACAATCTTGGTCTGGTGGACTTTTGTTCAGATTTTTAACAGGGGAAGACTGACAAATAACGTGGTTTTCTTGCAACAAAATTTAAGTGGCGATTAGTAAAATTTAGCATTAAAGTTAAAAGTTGTTCACTCGGCCATAGAAAAGTATGTTCTTTGGGTACTTTGCCAATGATGATTTGGTGTTGATGAACTTGTGCATCAGTGTCGTTGTATGTGGATGATGACTGATTTGTGTGCATATGTCGATGAATGATTTGTGTATCAGTGTAAGTGTGTGTATGCAATGTTTCTGAACAGTGTAGGTTTGTGTATGCGATGATTGATGTGTATGGATCAGTGTAAGTATGCATGTACGTATGATGTTGATTGTGTATCAATGTAGCTTTGTGTATATTATGATAGGGAACAGACTCCTTCTGTCCTTTAGCAGTAGTAGTAGTAGTAGTAGTAGTAGAATGTGATTTTATTTGATATTTACAATAGGTTACATATATTTACAAATTCACAAGTATAGCATTGGCTTTTGCCGTCAGCCAGAAAAAAAGAGTATTATTCAAACATTATGTATAATCAAGATTAAAGTAAAATTGAAAAGATTAGACTCCTTAAAGATTATCAGAACAAATAATAATATAAATATTTTGTTTTTCTTATTAAAAAGCTTCATTTAAAATTTGATTTCTGTAGTTAAGGGCTGTTTTAACGTAGCTTGATAACATTATCCAATATTGACCATTCAAGACATTTGCAGCTTCATCAACAGTTAAATAGTTTTTCCCCAAGTGCTGTCTCCGTATTGCTTGCAGGATTGGACATGTTCCTATAAAATGGAGAACATTTTCCGTCGCACGAAGATTGCATAAACTGCATTCCGTCCTTACATCCCGTCCGTATGGTATATAATTCAGTCGTAGTAATTCTCCTCTGGTTTTGAAAATTAAAGAGATTGTTTCGATTGCATATCGGTCGTTGAAGTAATTGTTAGGTCCAAGGTCGTATCTCAGGAGCTTATACATGTTTCGGGTACAACTCTGTTGGGCTGACTCCGTAAATTTAACAAAGAAAGAATCTTCAATCCTTCCCAATAATTCTGGAAAGATGTCTTTCCAGGTACTAGTATTTCTTTCCACCAACTGGATGTCGTGCTGAACTCCAAGTCGTGACCATTCTTCGAAGAACTGTGATTTTCGTGATAGCAGATATTTTGCGATAATATTAGGCAGACGATGATTTGGAAGAGCCATAACCTTTGCAATGTAGAACAAGTGCAATTTGAGCGAAAAGACGTAGAGCGGAGACACCCCGGTCCCAAATGTAGCATATATGTAGGGGTGTTTTCGGGGAGCCAAAAGATCTTTTTCAAAAAATACCTCAGTAATTTTTCTACTTCCTCATATTAAAGAAACCCCCATACTTGACCAGCATAGCACATCACTGACCTCATAACTGCTTCGAAAAGTTTATATTTAGCACTCGGGCTTATGTGTTTTTTCCCAAGGACCCCCTTCCAGTTGCAGTTAATGGCTTTTTTTGCTTCTATAAGCTTTTCCTGCAAATGCTTTTTGAACGACATCTGAGGCGTAATGATGACTCCAAGATATTTATATTGCCTCACCAGCTCAAGCTCCACATTTTCCCACATCCATTTCTCCTCCCTTGCATATCGCCCTGTGCCATTCCGAAATATCATTACCTTGGATTTGTTTGTATTAACTGTAAGACCCCAATTGCGGCAGTACAATTGCAATTTATTAATCATTATTTGCATCATATTTGGAGTTTCCGCAAAAATGACAAAATCGTCCGCATACATTAAGGCTTTTATAACTGTACCAGCAAAACTAATACCTCCAGGCAAAAACGATGTAAGGTCATCCAAGAATAGCGAAAACAGAAGTGGGCTCAAAAGGCAACCCTGTTTGACCCCAGAAGAAGTATGAAACCAGGAAGATCCTTCATTTCCATCCCATACTGCTGTGAGGTTTTGCTCATAAAGTCCTCGTAATGTTTTCAGTATTTTTGACGATAAGCCTAGACTACAAAGTTTGTAGAAAAGGGCATTTCTGTCGATTGAGTCGAAGGCAGCCTTGAAATCTACGAAGAAAGCATATAACTTTTTCCCCTTGTCTAAGTATGATCTAGCAATGCAAGTTAGTGAAAATATGTTATCGACTGTTGAATATTCTTTCCTGAAGCCGGCTTGAAACTCGCTTAGAAGATTATTTTGTTGTATCCAGTTTAACAGTCTGTCTTGAATGACACCAGTAAAAATTTTCATAACAGAGTTCATGAAGGATATGCCTCTATAATTGTTAGGGTCGTTCGCATCGCCTTTTTTAAACATTGGGAAGATAATATTCCTTCTAAAGCTTTCTGGGATTTCACCAGAATTGAAAATATAATTATAACTTTTGTTATACCTACATTTAGTTCCTTCACCTTTACCTACTATGCCATTAAGCATAACTGTTATTATGCATTTTTTTTTTTTTTTTTTTAAGTACCAGCTGGAGCACTCAGACCTAAATACCGGTCCATTGTACTACCAGATAGCAACCTTCTATTTGTTATAGCTTTCCAGATGTTCGGAGAAAAGCCAAAAGACGCTGCCATGGTAAGGAGCCTAAGTTACCAGCTCTCACCATGTCTGCGCCGAGTATCTGTAACCTCATGCGAGAAAAAGCAGGACATTCACAGAGGAAGTGCTCTGCGGTGTCCTCATCTTCTCCACAAGATTCACAGAGTGTGGTATCACTTAAACCTAACACGTTTAAATGCTTGGCAAAAGAGAAGTGCCCGCTGGCAACGCCAATAAGCTTCCTACAGTCTTTTCTGCTACGAGCTAGCAAAAATGTTGCAGTCTTCTTACTAACGTTGGGGAGCATACGCTTGGTTTGTCTGCATCCAATGGAGGCATGCCATCTACGGTTGTGTTCTTCACAGATCCAATCGTTGATTGAAGCCCTCACTGAGGACGCTGGCAGACCTAGCGACGGTACAGGTCCTGAGAAAGCTGTCTGAGATCCCTGCCTAGCGAGTTCATCGGCGATCTCATTTCCAGTTATGCCGTGATGGCCTGGAACCCAAATGAGACTCAAGGAATTTAATCTTCCGATCGCATTCAGAGAGCTCTTGCATTCCTGGATCACTTTCGAAGTGGTTAGAGGGTGGAGAAGGGCCTTAAGCACAGCTTGGCTATCGCTGCAAACAAAGATACTTCTCCCCGTTCATCCATTGTTCATTACGTGGCTCAAGGCCATTAGGATAGCATAAGCCTCCGCTTGGCAAACGGATGCGTATGATCCCAAAGATGAGTGCAGTCGTATGTCGTCGTTCTCAACAAAGGCACCAGCACCAGAACCCTCGTCGGTTTTGGAGCCATCTGTGAAGATACGATAACAGTTCTTTCCAGGCTCAGATTCTGGAGCGAACCAGTCCTGAACCGAAGGAAAGCTGACTGAGTAATTTTGACGCAGTTTGAGCCTTGGGATCATCGTGTCAGACGGCTTATCCATTAGACGTGGGTCAAAAGATATGCTGCTTGCGAGTTCCTCAAAGCTCCAGTGCGAATTGTGCCAGAGACCACATCGTTTTAAACGAGAAATGGTCTTGAGAGTACACCCCATGATGAAGGTATCAAGGGGAGGAAGGTTCAACAGTGTGTCGAGAGCAGCACCCGGTGTGCTGGGGAAGGCCCCCGTAACACCCAGACAAATTGTTCTTTGAAGTTTGGCAAACGAGGCAATAACGTATTTACGCGAGAGCTTATTCCACCAAACAACTGACGCATAGGAGATGATTGGTCTTATCATAGCCGTATAGATCCAAAGGACCCTTTTCGGTGAAAGACCCCATGTCTTGCCAAAAGCTCCTTTACATTGCCAGAAAACTGACAGTGCTTTAGTAGTTTTAGACTCGACATGTTTCGACCAAAGAAGTTTGTTATCCAGGATTACTCCAAGATGCTTGACTTCATTTGAAAAGGGGATGTTGACGCCTTTAAGCGTAAGATGGGTCAGACCAGTCAATTTTCTACGTCTCGTGAAGAGGACAACCTCGGTTTTAAGAGGATTGACGGAGAGACCGTTTCTAACACACCAGGTGTCAATCATACAAAGCGCAGCCTGTGCTCGGGAGCAGACAGCTTGGAGGCTGGAGCCAACCGAGAGCACGGCGACGTCATCTGCATATGCTTGGGCATGAACGTTAGAACCATTGAGCATTACAAGTAGAGTGTCGATCAACATGCACCACAGAAGAGGAGATAAAACGCCACCTTGTGGGCAGCCCTTATTTACTCCCGTTGCAACATATTGTCCACAGTCCGCCTCAGCGATTACGGTTCTCTTCATTAGCATTGCTTTAATCCACAACACTAATGACTCGTTCACACCGTGTTCTCTGGCAGCATTACACATACCATCGAAGCTAGCATTGTCAAAAGCACCTTGAATGTCGATGAAAATGCCTACCGCAAATTCTTTCCTGTCAAGCGCGCATTCAATCCTGCTAACAAGATTTTGAAGTGCGGTCTCGCAAGATTTTCCTCTTTGGTAAGCATGTTGCATCTGAGACAGAGGGTGTAATTGGAGTGAGGTTTTACGAATGTAAATCTCAACCATTCTTTCCAGCGTCTTAAGCAGAAAGGAGGTAAGACTGATGGGTCTAAAGCTCTTGGCGAGTGAGTAGTCTTGTTTACCAATTTTTGGTATGAAGGCGACTCTAACACTCTGCCATGAAGTTGGTATATACGCTAGGGCTAAACTACCAGTGAAAATATTTTTCAAAGTAGGAAGCAAAAGGTTTATACTTTCCTGCAACATAGCTGGGTAAACACCGTCAGTGCCAGGTGACTTGAAACTGTCAAAAGATGCCACGGCATATTTGATGGCTTCGTCGGTAACAACTAACGATGACGTGTACCAGCTAAGTCGAGTGGATTTATCGGATTCACCTGATCTAAGGGAAATAGATTGCTGCATTCCGATTGATATCTGGTTTCCTGGAAAATGAGTTTCCAGCATAAGACTGAGTGTCTCTGCTTTGGACTCGGTATAGGAACCGTCTGATTTCCTGAGCGTTTCTAGTTTGTTTACCTTGCTCCTTTTAAGGGCTTTAGTAAGTCGACTAGTTTCACTGAGTGTTTCTATACTTTCACAGAATTCTTTGTAAGAGGCATTCTTTGATCTTCGAATTAACCTTTTAAAGTCCTTCTGTTTAGATCGATACAGGTTCCAGTCGACAACTGATTTGGTCTTGAGGGACCTATTCAGAATACTTCTGGTTTCCCTGCGAAGTTTCTGTAGTTCATTGTTCCACCACGGAACCATAGATCTACTAGGTAATTGTCTAGCTGGACATGCCAGCTCGAAGCTACTTGTAAGGGCACAATTCACTTCTAGAACTGCATCTTCCACTTTTTGTGATGTTGAGAGCTTAGGTAGAGTTTTGACGAAATTACCGAGCTCATCGTTGAAAAGTGTCCAGTTAGTTTTTCTGGGATTTCTTGTAACTAAAGGAGTGGGAATCACATTTGCTACATGGAATTGAATGTATCTGTGGTCTGAGAGTGACACGTCCAGCAACACTTTCCAGTTGGTAATCTCCTTGGCATATCTGTTAGATAGTGTCAAGTCAATTACGTCCTGTCGTATAGCCGTAACAAAAGTTGGCGTATTACCAACATTGTTAATGTTCAAGTCAGAAGACAGAATGTAGTTAAGAAGATGGTTGCCTCTCATGTTGCACTTGACGCTGCCCCAAACTATGTTTTGAGCGTTAGCATCACAGCACATGATAAGCCCCAACTTCCGGTTTTCACAAAACTCCACTAAATCCACAACCTGTCTTGAGGGAGGGGGTAGAATGGAGTTCCAGGGAAAGTAAACTGACGCAACGACGAAAGTTTTCCACTCACCGTTCGTTTCGTAGTTTATGATAGCCGCAACCAGGTCTTGACCACAGAAGTGATCAAGTTTAGTTGCTGCAAAAGAGCTCGGTATGATGAGACAGGTCCGGGGTAAGTCAGACCGTTCGTCATAGAGAATATTGAACCCTCGTAGCCCTCCAAGACCAAGAACTCGGCCCTTCCAGGCCCATGGCTCTTGGATTGCTATGAGATGAGTTTTTGTATTCAACACGGAAAGCCTGCTACATAGGAGTGCAGTAGCAGCCTTAGAATGTTGAAGGTTAATTTGATTTATTATCATTGCTCCTTTCGAGGCTTTATCCCGTCCGGTCAGTGTCCGTGGACCAGACTGACTAGCAGTCACGGTTTCATTCACCAACGTTTCGGTTGGACCTCCAGGAGTTTTAACCATGCCGGCTTCGTCCCTTCCAGCCAGTGTCCGTGGACCGAATTCGCAAGCCTTGCGACCTGTTCCTTCAGTTTCATTCACCGACTTTCCAGTTAGACCAACAGGACAATTTGCAGAGCTTCCGGAAACCTTCTTCCTTATGACCCTGTTCGCGTTTGCAGAAGTTGGGGTGACTTCGGTTACAGGAGACCGTCCTGAATGGGTGGGTGAGACCTCTTCCGACCTGTCCCTTTTCGCCGCCGTCACCAAAGGTTTGCAACTTAATTCAGTGCCTTCGGCCACCCTGGTGTCCTCTTTGCACTGAGCCTTTGCCGCTCGCCTTCTCTCCAGCTTCTGTTGGCGCTTGGAAAGCTGTTCTCCAGAGAATGCCATCGTTGGAGTGGGATCCACTTGTTCAGCTTCACTTAGTCCGGTGATAGCACCGCTCTGACCAACAGCTAAGCCCTGATGAGAATTTAGCTTTGGAGGTAAGACCTCCGAGCTGCCTTCTTCATCTTTCCAGCTCAAACCACGAATAGCTTCATGGAGAGAACTGCAGGAGTCATCGGTTACGGTACCTTCGACTCGCGTGTATCCACCAGTAAAGGTGTGCGTTTGTATGTCAGATGGGGCCTCCAGAATCCGTGCCCCTGCCGTAGTGAAGACTACGAGTGGATTTTCGCTTTTACGACTGCCACCTGGAGAATAAAATTCCTTTGGGTTATCTTCCATACTGTTTTTGACCAATTCTTGGTTTTCATTCATTTTCCCCATCCTTCGACCACCTTTCGGCATCGAGCTCGGTTCAAATAAACTACTTAAGCCCCCCACCGCGACAAGGTGACTGATCGTCGGGAAGGAAATATTATATGCATATTATTGCTTTATCAATAATATGCATACTAACAGTTTCCGGCCACACTTATTGCGACATGGCTAAGTAGGTCAAGCTGAATTCCAGAATGCAAGTTAAGCAATGCATTCTGGAGTTCAATCAAAAGTTCCAGGCAGGTCAACGGAAATATGGTGAGTCTATTGTTAACCACCGAAACGCGAGGTCGTGTTTAATTTAAAGTAATTAACTACATTACATTTTGGCGCAGCCGGTTCGCGAACCTTAGAAAAAGTCATTTGTGTTTTTAATGTGAATTGAATAAATAAATAAATTAAAATACCTTTCGTACGTTCTCGTGATTGTGTAGTGTGCACTATTGAAGAAAAAAAAAAACGTGAACAACATACTACTGATACTGAAGGAGAAGAATTGGAAAGAAACGTGAACGACATACTGATACTGGTAAGAAAAAATTAAAAATTTTTTTTTTTCCTTTTATTTTTATTATACATTGTTTTCCGCTTGTTTTTCCTACTCCGTTTATGGTTTTGGTTTTTTTTGTTGTGATTTCGTGTATATTTTTTTGTGCGCAATGGGGTATGATTGAAAAATAATTAGTAGATACAACTGGGATAAATTATAGGTTTTGTTTAATTTTGTTGTTTTTTCTCTTTCCTTGCGATTGAGTTCTTTGTACATGGCCAAAAGTCAAATTGAGGCACAACTTAACGACCTGATCGAAGAATCAGAATTATTGAAAAAAGATAAAAAGAATCAACAGCGGCAAGTGAAACAATTGAGCGAATTACTTCTTTCAGAGCTCAAACAAATTTTAAATCCTGAGGTTTATAGCCTGATCAGTTTTCAAATTAGTTCTCAGTGGGGCAAGTTGACGCGTCTAGAAACTTTAGATGCTGTGTTGGTTGAATACACAAAAGCCGTCAACGATTTGAAAGAAAACCACGATAAAAGATGCTTTTCCCTTACCAAGAATCGAAGAAATTCTTGACCAATTGGGACACTGCCAATTTTTTACCACATTGGATTTGGCAAGTGGCTACCACCAGGTAATGATCGATCCGGCTGACAAGGCAAAAACCGCGTTTAGTACTAGCAAAGGGCATTACAAATTCAATAGAATGCCGTTTGGGCTAACCGGTGCCCCAGCAACCTTCCAAAGGATCATGAATCACATCCTGACTGGTTTGCATGGCATTGATTGATTTGTTTATTTGGATGATATTGTCGTGTATGGCAAAAATCTTGAACAACACAACGAAAAGCTTGAAAAGGTTTTGGATAAGTTAAGGCAACACAACCTGAAGTTAAATATTGAAAAATGTAATTTTCTTCGCCGTGAAGTAACGTATTTAGGGCACGTGTGCTCTGAAAACGGATCTACTCCAGACCCATCAAAAACTCAATGTGTCTCCAATTTTCCCACCCCAAAGACAGTAAAGCAGGTACAATCATTTTTGGGGCTTGCGAACTACTATAGAAAGTTCATACCTCATTTCTCTCAAATAGCCGCTCCAATCACGAAGCTATTGAGAAAAGGGGAGGTGTTCCAATGGTCCCCAGATTGCGAAAAA
This sequence comes from Melanostoma scalare, assembly GCA_949752695.1. Lineage (NCBI taxonomy): Eukaryota > Metazoa > Arthropoda > Insecta > Diptera > Syrphidae > Melanostoma > Melanostoma scalare. The sequence continues at coordinate 112,313,903 of OX456984.1, read as the reverse complement.
TCATTTAGATTTCTTAAAAAAGCTATTTCTTCACCACCTATTCTGATATATCCAGATTTTTCGAAGCCGTTTATCTTGACAACCGATGCGAGTAACGAAGCTTTGGGAGCCGTTTTGTCTCAGGGCAAAGTTGGTGAAGATAAACCTATAGCTTTTGCTAGTCGATCTTTAAATAAGGCCGAAAAAAATTACTCAACCATAGAAAAAGAATTGCTTGCCATAGTTTGGGCCTGTAAGCATTTCCGAACATACCTCCTTGGTCGTAATTTTACTATCTATACGGATCATCGCCCCCTGATTGGTGTTTTTAATGTTAAGGACCCAACAACAAGACTAGTTAGGTTCCATCATAAGCTGTCGGAGTATGATTATAAGATAATGTATAAGGCAGGCAAAACAAACTGTAATGCGGACGCGCTCAGCCGAATTCAGACGGATCCCGAAGAAATTAAGGTGGTCCAGACAAGGAGTAAAGCAAAGTTGAACATAGAGAGTACAAAGGTACCTATAGACAAAAAGAAGAACGACCATGCCGTGTCAGAACAAATTCCTGAAGGTGAAATAATAACTGATTTGTCCAAAACATCATGGAAAATCGGTCCGTCAATAGGCATGGGAAGTCATGGTCAAATATATTCAGCGTGTAAAGCATCGAGTTCACCAAAGAAGCCGTCCGACTATGAATATGTCGTCAAAATTGAACCACATGGCAATGGGACGTTGTTTGTTGAAATGCATTTTTGTATGCAAAATGCTCGTTTCAAAGACATTACACAGTTTAAACAGCAGCGCGGACTTAAATCTTTTGGGATGCCTTATCTAGTTGGTAAGGGATCACACGACATAAACGATGTGAAACATCGTTTCGTTGTAATGCCACGTTATGGAGACGATATTTGGAAGCTTTTCTTGGAAAACGGAAGAAGGATTCCAGAACACACAATTTATCGTCTTGCCTTACAGATGTTGGATGTGTATGAGTACATCCACGGCCGAACGTATGTCCATGCCGATTTAAAAGGAGCCAACATCTTATTAGGTTATGGGAAAGGTGGTGCTTCTCAAGCATATTTGGTAGACTTTGGTTTAGCTAGTCACTACACCCAAAAGGATTTCAAGCCAGATCCAAAGAAAATGCACAATGGTACAATTGAATACACATCTAGAGATGCACATCTCGGTGTAGCAACAATGCGAGGAGACTTTGAGATCCTTGGGTATAATCTAATCGATTGGTCAGGTGTGAGGCTGCCCTGGGAACAAGAAAACGTCTTTAAAGTTCCCATTAAAGTCCAGAAGTCTAAGGAAACTTTTATGAGAGATGTAAGTACTGGTTTGGAAAAACTATACCCCAGAGGAGTGCCAAAGCCAATAATGGAATTCATGAAATACGTCTCTGCTCTGGAATACAATGAGACGCCAGACTATGAAAAATGCCGAAAGATATTTCAATCGGGACTTAAAGCCCTTAACGCTAACAATTCAGGAGACTTAAAATTCAAACTGAAGTCATCACAGGACTCTAAAAACAGGAAAGAAAGTAATAACCAACTCAATGACAAAATAGCCACTGCTCCAAGCAAAAGGTTTGTCACTTTAACGGATCCTGCTGATATTTTAACAGTTCTCCGTGATTTCCATGATTCCCCACTTGGAGGACATCAGGGAACATCAAAGACGTTTGCACGCATTCGCTGTCAGTTTCGATGGAAGAACATGCACAAAGACATCACAAGCTATATAAGGAACTGTGAAAAATGTCAAATGAATAAATCGGGAAATCTAACAAAAATGCCAATGGAATTAACGGATACTCCATGCTCCCCTTTCGAAAAACTATATATGGACATGGTAGGGCCCCTTCCACTAACGCATTCAGGAAACAGATATATTTTAACGTTCCAAGACGACTTGACTAAGTACATGGCTTGTGTAGCAATTCCGGATGCTGAGGCAGCCACTGTGGCTAGAGCCTTTTATGAGGAAATCATAACACGTTTTCTCATACCGAAAAAGCTCATAACGGATAATGGATCTAATTTTACTTCAAAACTGTTTTCTGAAACATGTAAACTTTTGAAAGTTAAGAAAATCCATATAACTGCCTACCATCCACAGGCCAATGGTTCACTAGAGCGAAGTCACAGACTCTTAGCGGAATATCTAAGGAGTTTTGTTGATAATGACAGCCAAAATTGGGATCAATGGCTTAGGCAGGCTATGCATGTCCATAATAATACTCAGCATACATCCACCAAACTGACACCACTTCACAGTTTGTTTGGCCTCGATTTTGTTATGCCTACAAATCTAAAAGGTAAAACTACTCCATTATATAATATCGAAGACTATCCGCAACAGCTAAGGTTTCAACTCCAAAGGTCACATGAGATAGCTAGAAACAATCTAGAAAAAGCCAAAATAGCATCGAAAAAGCAGTATGACCGAAAGGTTAATCCCACGTCCTTTAACACAGGGCAAAAGGTGTTGCTTAGAAATCCTGTTTGAAAAAACAAGTTTTCACAAATTTGGTTAGGACCCTATGAGGTAGTTTCGGTTAGAGGTGACGTCAACACAACCATTAAAATGGGTAGAAAAACGAAGCGGGTTCACAACAACCAGCTAAAAGCTTTCCATCATTTATGATCTTATTTTAACGGGAAATTATTATCATCAATCCGTACAATGTTACTAATTCTTTTTGTCTTTCCAGAATTTCAAAAAAAGGGTCATTAAAAAAAAAATCTAAAAAATCTAAATTTAACCTAATTTTAACTGTTAAAATAAAAAAAAGGTGTTTTGTTTAAAATTAAAATAAAATGTTTAATCTTCATATAAATTTAGTAGTAATTGTGTTATTAGTTATAAGCATTTACCCCGGGCAGACGAATAGTGAACAGCCATTCAACGTCCAACAACTGAAGCTGACCTCACCAGTGGTGTTCGAAGCGGTGGAAAATGCTGTATTTTATAGTGATACGTGGACAATATTCACGAAGTTCACACCACTCGACTCCGGAATGGTTAGTCAGATGGTGGAAAAGTGCGAAAAAAACTGGAAACCCTGTGCAGAAGCATTCCGGACGACGATTTCAAACGTTATTGCCAATTGATCGCTCAAGAGACCGAGACAGACATCGACAACTTACGGCGAACTGCCTTTCGTATGAAACGACTTACGCATGCTAAACGTCAAAAACGCGCACTGGAGGTTATAGGAGGTTTTTCAAAATGGGCCTTCAGTACTATGGATAGCAAAGATGCTAGGATCGTTTACCACCAGTTGGAAGTTCTCCACAAACAGGATGCGAGCTCGTTCGAATTAATGCACCGACAGTTGAGTGTCATGAAATCAAACTTTGACACGTTATCCAAACCCATTTCACAGCTGACAGACGAAATCGAAAATATGGGTGTGAGCAAGGGTAACCTTAGTGCCACTTTCCGAACGTACAGTCAAGTCACGAACAAGGAAATCGCGATGCTGGAAGCGACAAGTGAAGCGACTGCAATGACTTCAGTCATAACCACAAAAGTTTTAGAAGTCCAAAACCGACAATCCTTGGAACTTTCAATTTTGGATGACCTGTACCAAAATAAGATACATTCTTTGGTATTAGACGAGGGAAATATCACCGGTCTATTGCGGAACATAAGGAGTAAAGGAAGATTTTTGTTGGACAACCCCCTCATAATAAACCAAGTCGCCAAAACCTCGGTGTACCTTGACGGGGGGAATTTTATGGTAAAAATTATACTACCTTTACCCGAATATGTTCGGTACAAGGTCTAGAAAATATATACCTTACCAACATCCTTTTATGAGAACTGGGACCTTGTGCTTGACACCAAGCATGAGTACATTGCCGAAGCAGAGAACCATGATCGTTTTGTCATCATGAGCGAAATAGAGTAAGCACAATGTGCAATGGTATTGACAGGAGGTTCCCTCACCAGGACGGCTATTTGTCGGCATGAAAGACCCATCCTTACTTCGGGATCTAATGAGTGTCTGGTAGAGCTTATACAGCACGCGCCATCATCTAAGAACTCTTGTAAATATGCTGCGATTCCCGCAACGGAGGCGATATTCCTTAAGATGACGTCCGCCAACGAATGGCTTTTCAAAGTTAAGGAGACGATGTCATTGAACGTGAAGTGCGAAACCCAAAATTACGCAGTAACACTGAGCGATTCGGGAATATTGCAAATGAAGCAGCCATGCGAAGCAATTGCAAAAGGTTTCAAACTGTTTTATGAATATCATGCGGAAGCATTAGCTGAGTACAAACAGCCCGTGGTAGACCACTTAGGACTCAAAGAAGCACTGTTGAGAAAATTTAGCGTCTCGAAATCAGCACCTGTACCAGAGTTACTTCCGATAAAAATTGGCAATCATAAAAATTTTGCCAATATTTTAAATGAAGGGAAGAAGAGTATCGACGATTTAATTCAATCTTGGGACAGCCTAGAGGCAGAACGTAAAGCAGACAGCCAGGACTGGGAACTGAGTATTCATCGATATTCCATGATGTCCTTCGTTTCGTTAGTTGCAGTAGTAGCCGCAGTAGTATTTTTGATCCGCTGTCTACGAAAAGGACCACCAACCATTCCGGCCCAACGAAAATATATAGCGAATTCCGAAGTGATAGAAATGCCAGCTTATCTACCAAAAAGAAGAGCGCCCGTAACACGATCACCACCACCACCAGTACAGACCGACAACAAAAGTTCAACAGTCTTTGGAGTCACCTCTGCTCGGGTGTAAGAGAAAAAAAAAAAAGAAAACTAAAATATTCTTTTCAAAAAACAGTTATTTAATTTAGGATCGTAGAATTATATCAACTTTTAAATGTAATTTAACGTAAATACTACCGAAAAACAAAGCCCCATAAGTTAATAATTTCCTTAAGATCCGACAAGCAACACAAACTATGAACGCATATAAATAAATCCAAGAAACATTTAATGTTAAACTAAAACTAGATCTATAAATATACACATAATGCATATACTTGCTACAAAGCAAGTAAATATCATGTTCTGAATAAAAAAAAAAAAAAGTTGACAAAAATAAACATGTGAATATGACATTTTAAAACATGTGAATATGACATTTTATGTAAACTTTAAGCAAATGCATACTTTTGAGTGTTATATTTAAACAAATATATATTGTATAAGATTTCGAATCAATATACATCGCTAAACAAAAAAAAAAAAATATTAACTACGCAAAATATTGTTATGCATTACTTACTATAAATGAACATATGTGTAATGTTTTGTCTGTGTGTTTAAGATTGTAGTTTAATATTATTTGATTTGAATTAATAGCGAATAGACATTGTTATATAATCTCTTATTTTAGAATAAATTTAACATTATATTGAATAAAAGAAGACAAACCTATTTCTGGAGACCTGGCTTGAACTTCCCAACGGCGGAGGGATGTTATACCTACATTTAGTTCCTTCACCTTTACCTACCTTGCTTTATCAATAATATGCATACTAACAGTTTCCGGCCACACTTATTGCGACATGGCTAAGTAGGTCAAGCTGAATTCCAGAATGCAAGTTAAGCAATGCATTCTGGAGTTCAATCAAAAGTTCCAGGCAGGTCAACGGAAATATGGTGAGTCTATTGTTAACCACCGAAACGCGAGGTCGTGTTTAATTTAAAGTAATTAACTACATTACACTTTCGGTAAGCTTAATCACAAAAGTTTCTGTAGCGTATTTGTAAAACTCGTACGGAACACGATCATCCCCTGGAGCCTTGTTAAGATTGCATCTGTGTAGGACTCTCATTACTTCTTGAACTGAGAATGCACGGTCGAGGTCTCCATTTTCTACTAAATGACTATCATATAACACTTGATTCGGTCTTGGTGGTGCACCTAGTAGCTGTTCGAAATGGTGAGCAAGCAGACTCGTACTTATTATTGGTTTCCTTGCAAAAGGTATACCGTTGAGTGCACGTGCTAGCTTCCAAAAGGATCGACTGTCTCTTACTTCCGACAATCTTTGCATGAGATATCGGGAGTATTGCTTTTGTTTTTCTTTGCACAGATGTTTGAAAGCTTTATTCGCCTCTTGATACATCCTTCTTGCGAAACTCGATCTTGTTGCCCTGAGAAGTCTCAAAAAACTAAACGACTTTTTTCTTGCTCTCTCACAGTCTGCATCGAACCATGGATCTTTCCAGCTTTGCGAACGGACTGTTTGAAATGATTGTGCGGCCTAAGATACGCATGTTACTAATGTCTCAATGCCATCGATCCATTAAAGTTTTGGTAACAGCTTCATATTTTCGTTGGTGTGACCCGGTTCTTCGTCAAATCGACACATAACATTCAGTGGCAAATGGTCAGAATAAACCAGCTCATCTACTTTGAAATCATTTACATACTCGAACCATTTTCCACGTATGAGACAGTAATCTATTGTGGAACAAGATGTTCCTCTTATAAATGTAAAATGACCTTCTCTGTCACTCTCAGTTCTCCCGTTCACCATTGTCAGACTTACTGATTCACACATTTCTATAAATCTTCTACCATTTCTATCTATTTTCTCGTCCAGAGCAGATCTAATTGTACTAATTGACGTTCACAAGTGGTTGGTCGCTTTTGCAGGGTTCTCTGTGAGTACGCCACTGGTTGATGGCACCATGGCTTTCCTCAACTCACCCAGAACCATGCAGCTGCGGCCAAAATCAAGAAACTAAAGGTTTTCGAACAAACTATTGTAAGATGGTTTATGTTGTGGTAAATTTAACCGCAACAAATGGAAATGCGTAGTACCTAAAGTACTACCACACACACAGGAAAAGGAAGAAACAGATGGATGGGTAAACAACACAAGTAAAAGTTCCATCAAGGCAAAGTGTTACCGAATTTAAGGAAATTAGATAAAAGGTAAAAACTGAAGATGGTGTAAAGTATAAAGAATTGAAATAAAAAAAAAAAATAAAATGAGTTAAAGAAAGAGAGTTAAAAGTAAAAATAAAGTGAAGAGAAAAAGAATAGCAAACAGAATTAAAGGGAAAAAAGTTACGACCGCGTGTAGTTATATTAAAACTTAAATTAAAAAAAACAAAAAAAACTTTTTCAAAGTTAGGGACTTCTACTTTCATTGGCCTCATCAACCAACGGCTTGTGGTCTTTAACATGCCACGTTCCGCGATCTTTCGCTTTATCATCTTTCAGTACGTATGTCCAAGGTGACAAACGTTTACTGATTCGAAAAGGCCCAACAAACTTTGGTGCCAATTTCGCAGCATAGTAGTTCGCAGCGTCGGAGAGGACAAAGTTTCTACGCCACACGAGATCGCCAAGTTGATACTGCGTGTCTTTCCGACGTAGATTGTAAATCGGGGCCGACTTCTTAGTCGCTGCCCTTAGCTTCTTCGCTATATCATCACTGAGCTTCTTGAACGAAGCTCCTATCTCCTCTTGTGATTGGTGACTCTCTTCACCATCGATCCTCGACTCGAATTCACGACCACTAGTGTCCATGTTTCTTCCAAAATTCGCAAAATATGGAGAAAACCCTAACACCTCATGTTGCGAAGTCCGGATCGCACAGGCCATCATACGCTCTCAACGTAGTCTTGATTATTTGGTTAATTCTTTCCGCAGGGTTAGCTTTGGGATGGTAATGTGCAGTATACCTCAGATTCGACGCGTTTTTTGCACACAGGGACTGCAGTTCTTTACTGCGAAATTGGGGCCGTTATCACACACAATCCATTTCGTAACACCAAACAAAAGAAACACATTCTCTTCAAGCTTCTTACATACCGACCTTGCAGTTGCAGACCGAAGCGGAAACAACAAGGGGAACTTAGTAAAGTAATCGACCACAGTCAGAATGTGGATAAAACCCATCGATGATTTTGGAAGCGGGCCCACCAAGTCCACGCAGATCATTTCCCATGGTTTGGAGGTACCTTCCCTTTCTGTCATCAAACCAGCTGGTTTCTCATTCATCGGCTTCATTTATTGGCAAGTCCTACAATTCCTAACATATTTGGTTAAATCTCCTCTCATTTTAGGCCAATAATATTTTTCAACTACCCTAGCAAAAGTTTTTCGTATGCCCATGTGTCCTGCTAATGGACCATCATGACATTTTTCTAAAATCCATAACCTATGTATCTCTTTTTCCTATCACTAATTTCCACTCATCTCCACTTTCATTCAGATGAGTAGCGAATCGAACGTTCGACTGGAAGCGCATGTTTTAGAGAAACTCATTTATTGGATTATTATCATTAAACTTCGTCCATTCTCTTATCTGACATACTTTAAACGTCGGAAAAAAAGGTTTTCTACAAAGTTTTTGTTTCTACAACCTATAATTCCGCTATTAAAGAAGCTCCCAAAAACATTCACTTCCAAACGAACGTTCGATTCGCTACTCATAATAGGGACCTTAATGTCTAGGGAAGACAAAAACCTAGCATTTCGGAGCTTGTCCAAAATGGCTGAAATAAACGGTAGAGGGTAAGCGTCCCTATCTGTAACCTCATTTAACTTCCCATAGTCTACGCAGAACCGATAAGAACCGTCTTTCTTCTTCACTAATAGTATAGGGGACGCCCAAGGGTTTTTCGATTTCTCGATAACCCCGGCGTCCAACATTTCCTGTAATTCCTTATCTATATGTTGTTGTATCGCCGGCGATACCGGATAATACCTCTGATCTATTGGTTCTGCGGACGTCCTAATCCTATGCTCTACGAGATTTGGGTCCCTATTATGAGTAGCGAATCGAACGTTCGATTGGAAGCGAATGTTTTTGCAAGCTTCTTTTATAGCGGTATTATAGGTTGTAGAAACAAAAACTTTGTAGAAAACTTTTTTTTTCGACGTTTAAGGTATGTCAGATAAGAGAATGGACGAAGTTTAATGATAATAATCCAATAAATGAGTTTCTCTAAAACATTCGCTTCCAGTCGAACGTTCGATTTGCTACTCATAATAGGGACCTTGTACATCCTAATCCCTCACTCATACTACTAAACATATCTTCGACTACAGACTCTAACTTTTTGCTCTCATCCACACTCAACTCAGATTTTTCCCTAATACTATCTATGTCCGATATCGCAGCTAGTCTCTGCTCTTCGGAAAAACTCCAAACTCCTGATCTTAAATCCGGGACTAAACCGGCAAGTGCCCAAAAGTCTGCACCCAAAATCAAAAGTTGTGGATGGTTTGGAATAACCAAACAATCCAACAAAATGGACCTACCCTCAACTACCATCGGGAGAGACAGAGAACCTAAAACTCCTACACCCTTCCCATCTGCTAACGCTACTGATTTAATTTCAGAGTTCCTTACGCTAAGCCCTAAATCCTGTAAAATCTTCCAACCCTCACCACCAATTATGGTTCAGGAGGCACCTGAATCTAATAACCCTAAAAACCTAAACCCATAAATAAAAATTCCTAAATATGGCCTTATGTCCCTATCACTTGCCGCGAGAGTAAAACCTAAATGAACGTCCTCCAACTGGTTGCCAGCAGGCAACCTATCTAATTCCGACGAGCTACTCAGCCTGCTGACCCGAGAGCCCGTTGCCCGTTTCCCGAACAACGCCTACATTCACGCTGAGAAACACCTTTAGCACCACATGCAAAACACTTCCTAGGAACAGAACAATTAGACGAGAAATGGCCTTCCTGATTACAGTTGAAACACTTAACACAACGATGAGGGTTCTCCGGGGCAGGTTCTACGACAGCAACCCGTTGTTGCACCGCCGCAACCGGTTTGTAACCACATTCTGGTTCGAGAAGATTCTTCCCTTTCGATGGTGGGGTAAATGTATCCATATTAACCTTAAGCGTGTCCAGCTCCCTACTCAGTGATGCGAGTTCCTTCACCATTGCCGGCTTGGCGCACGCAATCAGCTGTTGGAAGAATGGGTCCACGTTCTTTTTCAAAATTGCAAGTTTTCTTCCCTCTGAAATCGGTTCCGACAACCGCCTAAACAAAGTCCTCATCACTGATATATACCTTACCCCTTACGGGGTAAGGTTTCATCCTTCCCTTGGGAACGACGATTAATCTCCTCCAAGAGAAGCTCATCGTAGTTCGTGGGTAGGAACTCCGCCTTCAATTCTTTTACCAACTTTCCCCAGGTTGATAAATCTAACGGTTCGGTACCACATAAGGGCCTTCCCCGTAAGTAATACTGCTGCTGATCTAAACAAATGGGCTACCGGAACATCGTTAGCAAAACGAAGTTCTTCGACCCTTTCTAAAAATGCATTCAACGAAAAACTATCTGACTCGCCTGAAAACTTAACATCCCATTTTCCAATTCGCTCAGAATATTTACCGTTTGACACATTCAAAACATTCATCCCATTTACTAACTGCTCTAAAAATCCTTAATACTAACTGGTTCATGCCTATGAGCTGCTACACTTGTTGAAGTTTCAGCATCACCTATCATCCTGTTAGCTAAAACCTCCCTACTTGTTCCTAGTCTATCTAAATTACCTAAACTGCTCTCATTCTCCGTTGTTGTGGCAAGCTGGTTCCTGCTGCCTGTAGCATTTTGCACCCTTGACGTTCCAGGTTCAACCGCTTGGTTAACATTCTTCTTCTTTTGAGCTTCTTCTTCTTCTTCCCTATCACTATCATTATCTTCATCTGTCAAATTACCTAGCAAAAGCAATAGTTCATTCTTGAGCGCACTACATTCTTCCTCATCCTCCTCATCCTCACATTGTGCTCTACCTAACCTACTCATACTCCATTCAATCTTGTTAACAATCTTAATATACTCCGAGGACTTAAGGTTCTTCGGAGCATCCTTCAACAACACTTTAATTTCTTCTATCTTAGCCCTAACTGCCTTTGTGTCCTCTTCAAAATTAAAAGGATAACTTCTGCTCGAATCCATCGAGCCGCTTCTATCTAAAACCCTAGAAGACCTGAGCGCTTTGCGCATAACCTCAACCGTATCTACTTTCAAACCCCTAACTATCATCTCATACGCCAACTCGTCTTGAGATAACCTACCGATATTCATTTTCAACTTTTGATTTCACAATTTGTCACTCAAAAAAACAAGAACAATCAACCTTTAAAGTTGCTATACTAAATCTCAAAAAACTTTAAAAAAAAAAAAAAAAAACACTTTCAACAACTTTTTTAATCACTCCTGTAACCTACTTCACACTGGAAATAATAAACCCTACACAATAAAATGATTTGGTACTGTTCACTACTAATCAATTATAAAAAGTATTTTACACATAAAAAAATTGCACGGCAACTCCAAAATAGGCAATTGCAATTTGCAATCGCAGTCACATGTACTTCAATACTCGCTCACCCAAAAAACTAATTGAAAAAAAGTTTATCCCGCAGTTGAATGAATGCTCAAAAATATATGTAACAATTTGTTTGCTAGCAGCAGAATGCTGTGCAACAACAATAATAAGGAAAAAAAACAAAACCTTACTTGAAAGTATACTGCTTGTACGAATGTACGTATACTTATCCACAAACCAAACAGCACGCCAAAAATCCACAAAACTTCTTACTGGAATCAAACTTGATTGAACCATTGTATATAGAATCTATAGTACTATTACTTCGGCCTTACTAGCGCCATTTAAAGACGGTGAATCACGCTACTAAAATGGCTTAAGAGTAGGAAATCACAAGAGAAATGATTTCCCTTTGCCATTTCTCTTGCTATTATAAATTCGAAGGAGTAGTAGGTTGAAATGCTCAAGAATACAATTAATTGACTTTAATTGTGTATAATGCCGAAATGCGAAATGTGTATTCAATGGAGTATGGCAAAGCAAAAGAAGACAACTTATTGTTTTTTCTTATGGGTTTTCATAACGCATAGTTGTTAGCACTATTTCAAATAGAAATACAAAATAGTTTTAAATAAAAGTATATAAATACAAAATGCAACATACATATTTTTAAAATAGGTTTTGAAAATAAAATACATTGTTAAGGATATGATTTTTATTTAACTTATACACTTAGATTTATTTAACATATATTTATACACTTATGTTTATTTAACTGACTTTAAAACTATTATTTGTTCAAAGAGTTCATCTTTCATGTTCCGCCTGTGGGGCCTCATAATCATTCCACCAAAAGAAAATAATCGTTCAACAGGGGCAGAACTCGGTAAGCTGGTATTATATTTAAGAAAAAGTTTTTTTACATTTGGGTAACTGTTCAAGGATTCTAAGGTATTGTTTTCATCTTTTAAATATTGTAAGGCTTCTAGGTCTATTGTTGTAGTATTAACATGATCACTGGCTACTGAAGAATCAGAGTCCTCAACAAACATGTAATAAGATTCTGTCCTTTCCTTTTTTTTTATTGGAGTTAGTATGTTGGACTTGGGAACTCTTCTCGTTTTCTTGTTTTATCTTTCTCACTTCCGAAACATGCAGATGCAGGATGCAGTAGTGTGTGTGAGGTTTGGTTTTTTTTTTTATATTCAAAAAACTGCAGTCTTTACAACTCTGCTCTAAGCATTATTGTTCTAGATCACAATGACAAAACTACAATCACGATCAGGTGCGTTCATAAATAAAGTGGTCTTGGATTTAAGAATGAAAATTTGGAAAAATGAATTAGAAATGTAACAAAACTATTTTGTATTTTATAAATACTAAATATTTTTAAAAAAGCATTTTAAATAAAATACAAAATACGTTTAGAAAAAAAGTATTTAAATACAAAATAGAAATAGGTATTTTGCATTTTGTATTTGCATTACAAATACATGTATTTCAAATAATTCACATCTCTGGGTAAGACAATAGATCATGTTAAAATGTGTGTGGGCTATTGACATAGGTCGTGACGTCATATGATCATATGACATTACTTGTGTGAATTACCTGTATGGTTGCAATGAGTGAATGAGGAGATGAAAATTCGTTTGTAGGCTTTTTTTGTGTGCTTTTTGTGTGGGGTAGAATAAATGAGTTTGCAATGTATCATTGAATGTAGGTATATTATTTTTGGCAGTTACAGCTTACAACTTTTTGGCTTGTACATAAAAAATTCTGCCGTACAAATCGTAAGTTAAGAATATTATTCGTTGTGATTTCAATTGGATAAGTTCTAAAGTGATAAAATCAAAACAAATTTTGCCAAAGCAATTAAAAATTATTTAATTAAAAAACAAGAGTATGAATAAAACAGTGTTGTGCAGTGAGTGCTTCGAAAACAATAACTTTACAGTGCCCAAGCCCAGAGTTGCATCAGCCGTACTTTCACCATCACTATTGAATACAAATTTTGTGGAGAGTAAGAGTATCTAATACTTTCTTTTCAGGATAATATATATGTATACTACGTGATTATTCTTATTATTATTATTATATTCATAAGAGTAAAAAAATTCAATTTTCGCGTTATTGATTCGGTATCATAAGAGAAGGGATTTTTGTGTAATAATTGTCAATTTTTTTCGGTGATTTATCGCGACTTTCGTGAAGTGATAGTGAAAAGTGATAAATGAATCATAAGCTAGTGATATTTCGAAGTTTAGTGTGTTTTTTGGTAACATTTGTTTAATTTTTTTTATTAAATTCATTTAATTCTTAAACATACCTTTTACTTCCGAAAAAGATGTCGAAGTGCGTGTTTAAAGGCTGTGGTCAGTTTGTTACACTCGTGCTTATTCCTGAAAAAGATTAAAAATTTAACAAACAACAACCAACACTGTTTGTTCAAAATACCTTTTTTTATCACTGCAACACGTTGCTACTGATGGCTTCTCTAATGGTATCCCCTATGTGCTATGTCTAGTTTGTTTTTCTTGTTATGTCCCTCAAGCGTGTAGAAATATTTCTTCTTTTGTTCCGATAGATTTCACACCTAAAATAAGAAGTGCATAGCTGAAACCAAAGAATGAAATGTTCGAAAAATAAAAATTAGAAAATTTACCTGGTAAGCTGTTGATGGTGTGGAGTGGCTGCTGGTTGATAGAGTAGTACTCAAACTCATGCGAGTAAATAGAAATTTTTTATTCATGCCAAAGCATGAATGAAAAAGGGGCATGCGTAATACACTACAAGAGTGAAGAGTACCCAATTATAGTCATGGGGCATTGTTGCCATTAAAAATTTTACTACTCGATGGGTTCCACTTTCGCTGTGTGGAGGCGGAAAGATAAGATGGCAACAGGGTGGTTAGGAAGACAAAATCTTTTTAGAGAATCCTCAAAGTAGAGTAGGAAATTGGTTAGTTTTTTGTTTATTTTATGTTATTGTAAAAGAAAATGGAAAATAAGTTTTCGGGTGGGTTAAATGTAAGTGTTCAACAGGGAGCCGGCATTCATTTCTTTAAATCGAATTAGTGCGGGAAAATCGCTCAAGCAAAAAAAAAGACTATCAAACGTCTTTTAAGTGTAAAAATTATTTATAAAGACCTTTGTTAGAAGCAGTGCCAAATAAAAATAGTTTGGACAGTAAAAAGGTGAAAAGGAAAATTTAAGTTGATCGGTATCCAGTAGACCACCGCCAAAGAATTTGAGAAAAAAAAAAGCCAGAAAATCCACGGGTAAGGCAATAGTGAATATGTAGCTATGAAATTTTGTTTTGTTATTTTTAAAATGGATAGGCAGTATTTTAATGATAGGGTTTTTTTTGTTATAGTCCTATCTTCCGGCGGTCACACAGACCAAGGTCAAAAAGGTCGTGACCGACCGAACACGAACCAACGGGTTGGAGCTGCACCGGCATCTTAGAAAGAATCAACGGTTCGGACATTGCCGCAAATCAAATAAAAAGAACGACGACAACAACAAAAAGAGAAAAAGTTAACCGACGCCAAATCGTAGGATCGGAAAATCCCGTGGGAATACCCGGGCTTCACAAGTAAAACATTCGGCCCTAGCGAGGTATCCGTTCGGAGCGGAAAATTGTCCGCAACGTCGGACGAAATCGGAAAAACTATGGCAATCTGTCAGAAATCTCACAAATAAAGCAATTGATCGCACTTCAATGCAAATAATATTGGAGAAAACTTCCAAAAAGCTGTTCGGAAGAATACTTCAAAGCAAAAACCTCCGAATCGTACAAATCGGAGAATTTTCCTCTCCGAACGGATACCTCGCTAGGGCAGATTTTCATATTATTTTTTTTTGGTGCAAATTGCAAAAGTAATACGAGGAAGGTAGAACTTGGAGTTAAAATTCGTACGCAGTTAAAATAAATTTATAAATAATACGCGTAGTACAAGAACATTGAAATTGAGGCGGATACAGTGGCGGTCCGATTTGAGGGAAATAATTCATCATTGTGAATGCAGGAAGCAGAGTTTGGGTGCTTTCATTATTGCACGGTTGCTCTGTTTAAATGCGATCATTTGCAATCAGACTAACGTCATTCAAAATATTTGCGCAAGCATTTTACAATGCATTTATGAACACTTTTTCGGATTTGCATCATCTGTCAAAGAATTGAAAGAATTTTTCTGTGTACACAGTTCCATAAAATACTTTTCTTTCTTTTTCCATCCAAAAAAACAGTTTATTTATTTAATTCAGTACTTTTTTGTTTATATCTCACCTGGAGCCTGAAGAGTTTTCATCAATTTTTTTGTACTTTTCCTTTGTTTTGTATTTTTTCCGCGGTAATTTATAGCGAGGTACTTGCCTTATTGAAATCTGACATTTGGAAAGAAAATAGTTGTGTTTTATACTGTCTGTCGCTTCTCTGAAGAAGAAAACCGAAAAGCAAAGGAATTAAAACATTTGCACATTTGCGCTGCAAATATTTGCGTTTTGCTTTAATGAAACTATTACATTTGTCATTTGCATTTATGAAAGTTATGCATTCGTCAGACTAACGCAACTATGCAATTATGAAAGCACCCTTTTAGTCAAATTTACTTTAATAGCGTGATACTTGTTTTTTTTTATTATTTATTTATTTAAACTTTTTATTGATATACATATATTTATTTTTTTTTATCATTGTTTTTTTGTTATTGTTATTGTTAAGTGACAGCGAGGCGGATCGAAAAGATTTCAGATTCGTGCGTACACCGGAGTTCCAGGCAGGGAGGGCTACAGGCCATGCTGCACCAAGACCAGCAGCTCCTGGAGTGTGGAGTTCATCGGTGGTGGTTTTTTTTTTTGTGAAATGCATGTATTTTGTGTTTTGGTCGAGGTGAGGTGCGACCGGGAAGTCAAGAGAGAGGTCACAGACGAACCACTCGAAATGCGACCTGATATAGGACTTCAAACACAGCAACCGAACCTTTCCACTCCCATCCTGAAAAATTTCGTTGGGTATTCGAGTCTTAAGAGCTATCGTAAGTCGTGAACAAGGAAAGCTTCAAAGCATACCTGTTCATTAGCGACGAAGTATCTTAGACTTGGATAACCAACAATAACCCTGTGTTTGCATTAATGTCGTTTTTTTTCTTAATTCATTAACACCACACTTCAGGGTAGAGAGATAAACAATGAAAGAAAACTGAAACTGTCAACAATACCTCAACGAATAGAAAAAAAAGTCCACATGCACCAAAGCACACCCCTTCAAACACCCCAGCATTTTTTAAGACAATACTACAACAATACACACAATTTAAAATTACAGTTGGGTTAGTAAGATTTTAGAAAATATTAGTTTTGTTAATTATATATGTTCTACATTTTCAAAATTTTATCCGTGCAAAACAAAATTCTACATTAGTTAAATTTTAGGATATGTTAGTTTGGTTACTTACAGCTATGTATGTATATGGTTGCAAAGTTCTAGGTGTCGTTTTTGTAGTGCTTAGTCCGCCAGCTGTGGGTATATCATCCAAAGAAGGCGATCTGAAAAAAAAAAAATTTATATTAGTAAACAGAATAGTTAGAACGTTTGGTTAGATTAGTGTTTTTGCTAGTATTAGATTAGTGTTAGGTCAGGTTAGTGTTATTGGTAGTGTTAGGTTAGTATAAGTGTTAGTTTAGCGTTAGGTTACTGTTAATTTATGGTTAGCGTGAGATTAGTGTTAGTGTTAAATTATCGTTAGTGTTAGATTAGCGTTAGTGAGATTAGTGTTACGTTAGGTTATTGTTAGGTGAGATTATTGTTAGTATATTATTAGTGTTAGGTTATTGTTAGTGTTACGTTAAGGTTAGTGTTAGTGAAGTCATTGTAATTGGCAGGTCTTAGTTTTGTTTGTGTAGTAATCAGTCTAATGAGTGAAACTAAGAGTAAAGAAAGTAATAGTAAACAAAATAGAGTAGTTACCCGTTCCGTAGTAAAAAAGTTGTCAGAAGGAATTCCCAGAATGTCTTTCGCTGGACACTCTCCCAAACAGGCGGGTCAGCCAAAGGAGACCAGTGGTAGCGGCAGTCAACGCCCTCCATCCAGAAGCCATCTTCCACCAGATCTGCAAAAGAAACCCGATGAACGTCAGCCAGATCAAATACCACCAAGTAGGACAGTTAGTTTGGACTCAATAGAGAGGCCAGACTATAGTCTGATAAGT
This sequence comes from Melanostoma scalare, assembly GCA_949752695.1. Taxonomy (NCBI): domain Eukaryota; kingdom Metazoa; phylum Arthropoda; class Insecta; order Diptera; family Syrphidae; genus Melanostoma; species Melanostoma scalare. The sequence continues at coordinate 112,296,393 of OX456984.1, read as the reverse complement.
GCGCTAGAGGCAGCTAGGAATTCAGGGAGTAGGGGAGAAGAGAGACCCGATTGCCAAGCCAACAATGAGATAGGGAAAGAACCAAATCGTTAGAAAGGTAGCGTAGTGTCCGATGAGCTGAGGTCAGTTATAAATTCAGCGGTAGAGAGTGCGTGCGACGCGTACTGCAGTTCGATTGGGGACAAATTAAGTGCTACCATGCATGAACTGATGAAAGCTAGCTTTCAAGAGTTCAGGAGGGAATTTGAAAATCCAGCACGCTCTAGGTCTCGTCAAACCGATAGGTCCCCACAGGGGCATGATAGGTTGTACCAAAGACCTGAAGAGCAATTTGGCGGTCCGCAAGCAAGACAGACTCAGCTGAACCAGTCAGGGAGACTATTGGCACCAATAGCGAACCACGGGTTGAGGACAGGATTTCAAGCGAGCTATCATGAAGAGCGAGCTCAGTTTTCAGGTAATCCCAACGGTAGGTGGAATCCTCAAGGATCGTATCCGCATCATGAGGGTCCCAGAGCAAAGCCTATTAAAATAGATAAATGGGGATTGAATTTCAACGGCAATCCTGAAATACTTACCGTCGAAGATTTCATTTTCAGGGTGGAAACCTTACAAAGCCTGTTACGTAGGGAAACGCACACGTATTATTTATATATATAATTATATTCACGATATGAGATATAAATAAATGTATCTACACTAGATCACTTACTGCCGAGACTGAGGAACAGTTTCACATTATGACTAATCGCATACTCCAACGTTGGTACAATCCACATTATGTCCAAGAATAAATTCCATTTAGAAAACATGAAAATTAGAAAAAGATACATTTTCAAAATCAAAACAAACTTTATAAATATAGATATGTAACTTACCCTCATCATAGAAGGAAAAACCCACCTGAAAAGAAAAAAAAAATCAGACACAAATCGCATACAACGTACCGACCTACCTCAACAAGACGAATAAAGTCATTATATGGGGTGAATGAACCCTTGTAATGATGAGGTCTCTTGTAACATCCAATCTTCGGGCATAGTGGTGGATATGGATACATCAGTAGATGATTATCCACCTTTATTTTATTCTTTTTATACACAAAACACTGAAAAATGTAAATAAACAGAAAAATAAAGAGAAATAAAAGAATTACACTCGATAAACAAATAACTCACGAACGAAACCGATGTACACTGACGAATAGCCCGAAGCATCAAGTAAATGTATGATTTTGAAGTGAAAACTTCTTTAGGCGCGTTTGGCACTTTTGCGATGGGGGTAAAGCATTGAATTCGCGACCGACACCATTTTTTGGCTCATCGTATTTCGTATGTAAAGTCGTCATAGCCCAGCGTCTCAGGTTCGATTCCCAGCCATGACTTCCATTTTTTTTTTTTTATTTAAAGTGAAAACATAAATAAAAATTGTGACCACGGCTGGGATTCGAACCTGAGACCATGAGTTTAATAGCCAACGACTCTGCCATTGAGCCAAGAAACACCTCAAATTTGATGCTGCTAAATGACTTAAAAGAATATAATAGCAACATTACCTAGTAATATTACTTACCGAATCGGAGAAATACAGAGAAGAAAGAAAGGAATTGAAGGACAGAGAAAAATATATGCAACGCAGAAAAAATAAAAAGCACCAAATATTTTACTACCATTACAATGAAGTGGATGAGTGAAGCTGGAAATTTCATCATGGCAGAGTAGGAGACGCACTGGTCGATGATTCGAACTTTACAACAAATTAAAAGAGATCAACAACTCATGTATGTACATGTACATCTACATATATTATAAAAGATTTTCCTGTACATTAAAATATTTACTGAAAATTCAATTCTGTTTTCACTTCTGTCGGCACTCCCGGAGTGCTTCTTTTTTTTTTTTTTTAATGGTAATCAGGAGAAATAGGAACTGAAATAATAGTTCTAAATACTTTAAAGACTAGACAAACATTAAAAAAATTAAAAATAATGCTGAAAAAAAGAACACGACGCGCAAAGATAAAAAGACATTTTGACATGTAACTTTGTAAGCGAAAACGTCAAAGTTGTCAAACGAAAAGCTGTGTAGTGAATTCGCTTCGAAAGCAAATACTCCAACCCACAAGAAAACAGATCGAGAGTCGAACACAGAAGTAGTTAACTTACAATTAGATGAGAAGCTTTTGAGAAAAAAAAAATAGGGATGAAAAATTGACAACATACAACATTCTTGGCGAAAGGAGAAAAGAAGCAGCCGATTTGACTGGAGCAAGCACGGTGTTCTCGGCTGAAAATTTCAAAAAAAAAAAAAAAAAACTAAGTGCATATAAACTTGAAGAAAAGATAAATTTAAAAAAAAAAAAAAAAAAATTAAGAGTAGATAGTGAATTTAAAAAGGAGAAAGTGAATTTTGCTGTTGTATAAACAGCTTATGTTTTTATTGTTTTACTCGTTAGAAAAATTAGTTATATGGGGCTGAGATAGGAAAGTGCAATATAGAGTAGATAAGTAGGTGTTAGTTATCCGCGATTAAGTTAGCGATTAAATTAGAATAGCACATATACTAAGTAGTAGACTAGTGATAGTGAATGACACAGATAGAATAAGAAATAAAGAAATAAGACACTGTAAGTAAAACGGAAAGTAAAGAAGCTTGCGGATCTAAACCAGCATTCCCGAAGTGCAAGAAGGGGAAGTATGAAATGTAGGCCAAAGGCCAACGGCCTGGCAAAAGACATTTTTGAACATAGACGAACAATTGCAAAGTCAAGTTCAACGTAACAGCACCATACTAAAGGCAATCGAGTAAGTGCATGGAAAGCGTAAATTGAGTGAGAGTGCAATACTGATAAATTGTTAAGGGAAAGAATTTCAATACGGATGTTCCTACATTTTTCTTTGAAAAGAATAAGAAATATAACAAAAGGTGAGTGGTAGTGAAGGTTCTGGAAATATATATATACATATATATATATCAAAAAATTAGACATTTTTGCCCTTTTTTGATACGCAGTGTAGATATCGCCACAGGTTGAGAACTACGAAAAAACGAGTATCCGAAGGTTGTTTTAGAAACCTAGGTGAAGGTTTTTTTTGGTAAAGCGATTAAACGAAAACCAAAGATTCAGAGGGTTGAGCCATATATGTATGCATATTGATATATACATATGGATTTCCGATAGGTGAGTGTTGTTAGAAGTCCATATAAAAAAAATTTGAAAATAAAAAACATCAATGTCTGGTAGATTTATCATCTGATAGATATATAGAAATATCTATATATATATATATATATACCGCGGTGCGGAACCACCGAGAACAAAGCAGAGGGTGTGGAACCAGCCTATGTGGCTTAAGCTTTTAAGATCCAGAGGATACTCGAGGGATTTTTTTTTTTCTACACGAAAGAAGACAAGAGGGTTCTTGGCGAAAGGAGAAAAGAAGCAGCCGATTTGACTGGAGCAAGCACGGTGTTCTCGGCTGAAAATTTCAAAAAAAAAAAAAAAAACTAAGTGCATATAAACTTGAAGAAAAGATAAATTTAAAAAAAAAAAAAAAAATTAAGAGTAGATAGTGAATTTAAAAAGGAGAAAGTGAATTTTGCTGTTGTATAAACAGCTTATGTTTTTATTGTTTTACTCATTATATATATATGTTAGAGATAAAATGTACTGTGTATTTTTAAACTGTAGTCGTTCAATTAGAATTGATCGATAAACTATTGACGATTGTTTTGCATATTGTGTCAAACGAAACTGTATAAAAAGGAGAATCTGTGCTTCTGGAGTTCATTACCAATTGGACTGTGAAAGAAGTTAGCCAGAATAAGTTTGGCACAGAATCTTAAATCTATCATCAGAAGTGGGATTACCTAAAAGAAAAAAAAAAAAAAAAAAAAGAAGAAGAAGAAAAATATCTTTTTAAAAGAAAATATAATTATTAAACTATGGAAGCTAACAATACTGGAAATGAAAATGGTGCTAGCTCTGAGGCTTGTCAAGGGGAAGAAAGTTCCAACAATACAATGCTCATAACAACTGATGCATTATCAAAATTTTTTCAGATTGCTCAACGTGCAGAGCGAAAAGATGATGTGGTTGGCTTTCCAGTATTTGATCCGGACCATTCAAGGGTTGATATCATCAAATGGTGCTCTGATATTGACGAAAGAATTCAACGTGATGGCTTAAAAGATTTTGATGTTATACCTCGTGTTCATTCATCTTTAATGGGTCGATCAAAAACATGGTTTGACAAATATGGCTATCAGCACTACACTTGGTCCGATTTACGATCATCCATTATTCATACTTTTGCAAATGGTTCAGACATCATAACGCAACTTAGAAAAGTTGCTAACTCTGAGAGCAATGAATTTATTTCTTATTCTGATTTTGTGATGGCAAAAATATCCCAGATCAACCGTTTACCATTCGAAATTACAGAAGACAAAATAATAAAAATAGTGATTGGCTGTATATTAAATACTGGTTTGAAAAATTCATTGATGTTTGTTATGCCAAATTCTATTCAATGTCTGATTGAGCATTTATCATCAATTACCGAATCTCCGCGTAGAAGAAAAGATGATCCACAAACCAATGATATTTCACTCAAGAGATTTGACAACAATAGATCCAGCGATGAAAATGTTGATTCGCAGAATAAGCGACCCCGCTTGTATTTAGAAAAAAGCTGCTTTGAATGTGGCAAACCAGGACACTTGAAGAAAAATTGCCCTTCAAGAAAATATAACGAATATGAAAGAACTGAGAAGGTAAAGATTTGCTCATTTTGTAACAAAAATGGACATGAAGAAAGGACTTGTTGGGCCAAACAAAGTGCAGAAAAAAGAAAAGTGAATTTGTGCACAAATACCTCAATATCTGACAGTTCAACTGATGTATTCATAAAGGGAAAACTTTACCATTGCTTATTGGATACTGGCTCCGATTGTTCGCTACTTAGATCGGATGTTGCAAACCAAATACCAATAGAAAGAATTCCTCATTTGTTAAGTATTCAAGGCATTTCTAATCATCCTATTCTTCTTACAGAAAAGTGCAAACTCTTGGTTGAATTTGAACATCTTAGCACTAATATAAATTTTCATATCATGGACGAAAAGTACCTTAAGACCGAAGCTATAATTGGACGTGATGTTTTAAGCGATTCATCATTAGAAATTCGGGTAGACAGGTGTGGTTCAATGCTGCAGCGAAAGGGTAATGATATGTTTTTCTCAAATATGATATCAAAAAAAAAGTTTGAAGAAATTCCTGTTGAACAGAACAAAGAAGTGAATAAACACGCCGATTATTTCAGTCGCAACTTACCTCAGAAGACATGTTATCAACTCAACAGTTTGTCAGAAAATTGGCTTAATATAGAACAACATTCTGACACGGATTGCAATGAAATAATCGAAAAAATTAAGGGGGGAGATGTAGATACAGTTTCTCAATATGACTTCAAGAATGGATTACTGTACCGGAAAGTTCAGGATGGAGGTAACAAGCTTTTTATACCACAGAATTGTCGTTTGGCCTTGATGAGACGCTATCATGAAGATAATTGTCATGTTGGATGGGAGAAAACCTTGGCAAAGATGAAAGAACATTTTTGGATGCCCAGAATGTCAAGAAATGTAAGAAAGTTTGTGGAGTCCTGTCTCATTTGTTTAGTAGCGAAAAGGCCATCAGGAAAGAAACAGTGTGAACTACATCCAATTGAGAAAAAGATGATACCTTTTCATACCATTCACATTGATTGCATGGGTCCTTTTACGGGAAGGATAAGAAAGATAGCCGTTATATCCTGGTAATTGTAGATGCATTTACAAAATTTATAATATTATATCCTTGCAGAACATTACAAGCAAAAGATACTGTTCAGCACTTAACTAACTTTGTACTCTTTGGTGTTCCTGCAAAGATTATAAGTGACAAAGGAACAAACTTTACCTCTGACCAGTTTCAAAACTTTTGTAAATGCACTGGAATTGAACATCACACGATTGCACCCGGAATAAGTTGAGCAAATGGCCAAGTTGAAAAATACGTCGACACAGTGGCAAACCTTTTAAGAACTAATCTAGAAGTTCATATCGAATGGACAAGCTTTGTTAGCAGAGTTCAAATGGCGTTGAATACTACAGCTAATAAAACAACTGGACTTTCACCACTTAAAATACTAACTGGAATTACTGGACGAACGCCAGAGATGAGTGCGTTATTGGCAAATTTAAACATTGGTTTTGAGTATGATGACGTCAATGCTTTACGTGAGTTGGACGATGATCGTATTCGTGAAAATGCTCTTAGAATGAAAACAAGATTTGACAAAGGTAAATGTACACCCAAAAGATTAGAGATAGGAACCATTGTGGTATATAAATCCAATCAAATACGTAAGTCTAAGCTAGATGTACAATTTAAGGGGCCTTATGAAATTATAGGTTTATTACCAAATGACAGATACAAGTTAAAAAAAAAGTCAACTCTAAAATTGTTATAGTTGCTGCAAGAGAAATTATTAAACCAATTTCAGATCGAATTTAAAATTTCATGTTCTTAATATTGCTTTTGTTGTTGCTTATGTTCATATTAAATAATATGGTGTGTTATTGCTTGGTTATAATTTGAATTATGTTTTTATTTCTAAATTGAATATTTATGGAACGTAAATCGTATAAGACATGTTAAGGTTTGAGAGCTTAACCTCTGAGCTTATAACGATGTGTTAAGAGTATTTGAGTTAATGGTAATGATATGAAACATGATTTGAGCGTTCCACCTCTGAGTTTATAGTCGTCAGTTTGGAAACAAAATGTGAAATTTAATAATTCAATACTAAATAACTGATGTTGGTTTTTGTTTTAGTTAAAGAAAACAAAACAAATTGAAAAGTTTTAAAGCAAAATGTGAAACAAGTTTAGGCCTGTGAGCTAAACCTCTGAGTTCAATATTAGATAGCTGATGTTGGTTTTTGTTTTAGTTAAAGAAAACAAAATAAACTGAAAACGCATTTTTTCATCGAGAACGATGAAATCTGCAGGATGGCCGTGTTAGAGATAAAATGTACTGTGTATTTTTAAACTGTAGTCGTTCAATTAGAATTGATCGATAAACTATTGACGATTGTTTTGCATTTTGTGTCAAACGAAACTGTATATAAAGGAGAATCTGTGCTTCTGGAGTTCATTACCAATTGGACTGTGAAAGAAGTTAGCCAGAATAAGTTTGGCACAGAATCTTAAATCTATCATATATGTTACAACATATTATCTATAGATCGGAAAGAAAATTTGCTTAACCTAGCCAATTATCTTTTAATTATAAAAAGAAAGCCTTTTTTTTGAATTCACAACTAAAAGATTATGGAATAAATTAAAATAGTGTATATATGCATACTCACCTTTTTTTTTTTTTTTAATTAAGTTTTCAAAATTGTTCTTTTTTTTCTGTGCGAAGTTTAGTAAACATGAGTTACTAAAAGTACTGTGATTGGGTGGAAATTCCAAATTAGGCCGACGACGATGGGAAGGTAACGGAAGACGACCTAGACATGACGAACGTTTAAGACAATACTTACTTCATAAGACAGTGAACAGAAAGTGGCTGGAGATCGCAACGAAGGGGCTATCACCACAGTATTGCCAAGGTGATAGCGTAGGTTGTGCATTATGACCCAAGGGAGGGATGGCAGCGATATTTACCGGCACCATCAGGTAAGGCTCTTGGTAATTGGTCGAACCATCATATGAGGGAGACAAAGGGTTGTAGGTGAGGTAGTAGGTCGAGTTAGTTTTAGGATTAGACTAGTAGTACTACCCATATATGAATGTATATGCATACATACATACATATGTTCTTATATGCAGAACATTTTAAAAAGAAAAAAAATTTTATTAAAAAATGTATGTTGAAGATCGTAAAGAACACCTCAACTCCATATTGCGTTTCGCCCAGGCATCTGTACGATCTTCAACATACATTTTTAAAAAAAAATTTTTTTTTCTTTTTAAAATGTTCTATAATAATATAATCAATTACAACTCCAGGACAAAACATAAACAATAACAAACACTTGTTTGCTATTTTTCTTTTAAATAAATTTATACCAAACCGTGGAAAACTTTTGTTTACTTTTCTAAGTTTTTAATAATGTCTTGTACATTTGCTTAGAAATTAAAATTCACTGCATGTGAGTGCAGTGAATTTTATAAGTGTCGGTGTATTCCGAACAAAAATTGCGTCTTAGAAGGGAACGGCAATCATCTAACTGATGAGCCCAATTGCCGTGCCTGGGCGAAACGCAATATGGAGTTGAGGTGATCTTTACGATCTTCAACATACATTTTTTAATAAAAATTTTTTTTCTTTTTAAAATGTTCTGTAATAATATCATCAACTACAACTCCAGGAAAAAACATAAACAATAACAAACACTTGTTTGCTATTTTTCTTTTAAATAAATTTATACCAAACCATGGAAAACTTTTGTTTACTTTTCTAAGTTTTTAATAATGTCTTGTACATTTGCTTAGAAATTAAAATTCACTGCATGTGAGTGCAGTGAATTTTATAAGTGTCGGTGTATTCCGAACAAAAATTGCGTCTTAGAAGGGTACGGCAATCATCTAACTGATGAGCCCAATTGCTGTGCCTGGGCGAAACGCAATATGGAGTTGAGGTGATCTTTACGATCTTCAACATACATTTTTTAATAAAAAATTTTTTCTTTTTAAAATGTTCTGTAATAATATAATAATATAATTTGCACTCAACTTGCGAAAGCAATCGATCTTTTGGCGACAAAAGAAGACGTCAACAAACTGAACACAGAAATTAACACTCTTCGAATTTAAAATGAAGTCCTAACGCGACAAATAAATCAGTTTGAAGCCCGGTGCAATACACTAGAAGAGGAACTTGAGTCCCAAAATCGTGAAATTAGAGGAAAAAATATTATTATAACGATCCCAAATGAAAATCACGTCGATCCACAGGAAAAGGTTAAAAACACAATGAGAATCCTGCTTGGAGACGTTAACTCGCAGAACATATCGTATGCAGTGAAATTAAGTGAAAACAAAAATATCATCAAACTCAAAATCGACACTGGTTCTAATGAAACTGTTTATAAAATGATTAACAATTCCTCCAAACTAAAAGGCACTGGTGTATATATCCAACGTGATTTATCCTAATGCAAACGAAACGCAGAGTCCTTCTATTCTATAGAAAGGTTATAAAAACACATTGCCCGAACGAAAACATACAAATAAAAAACAACAATATTATTGTTCGAAAGAAAACATTTTATTTAAACAATTTTTAAGCTCTTAAATATGATAAATTTGATGGAGAAGAAGCACTGCAAGAAATGTTTGGAATGAAAATGAATTTTGATGCTGTCAAAGATCTGTCAATGTCATCCTACAATAGACGTCAAAGCGATCGTACTAGATTAACAGGTGCTATTTCACCAGAGATGTCATCTGATAAAAGTGTACCAGGTAGTAGTACATTAGTACGGAATTGAGAATTAGCAGCCGTCAGCACAAAAATAAACTTTGATTCAAATATTTTAGCATACAATATATCAGGTCTTAATAATAAATTACTTTTTCCTGATTTTTTCAATTATATAAAAACCTTCGATTTATTTTTTCTCTTCGAAACACACATAACCAATGAAAACACAAACAAATTTATAAATTACTTCAATGGATTCAAACTTTTTTTTAAAGATGCAACCAAAACATCAGTAAAAGGGAGGGCAAGCGGCGGTAGTTTATATGGAATAAGAACAACATTACTTAAAACATATGAATTTGTTCAATATGAAGAAGTTACAGTAGTCAGGATTATACAAAAAAAGAACATGTTCATAGTGCCTGCGTACATCAATTGTAATAAGTGGAACGAAGATTATGAAAAATTGAGCGAAGTTATGTGTCAACTGTCCGGTGAAAGCGTTTTGGTAATTGGAGATATTAACGCCCGAACATGCAATAAACAAATTACAACAGTAAATTCAATCAACAACCCGCAAATACCATCTTCCTTCAGAATATCAAAGGATGATGTTTGTAACACAAATGGGAAAACCTCTTAGAACTGCTGCAAATGTACGATTGCATCATCTTAAATGGATGCACAAACGGAGACTATGAAGGCCACTACACTTTTGTTGGAGGGCAGGGTAAATCAGTGATTGACTATGGGGCAGTAAATGGTGACTGGGTAGACTTAGTTACAACTTTTGAAGTACAGTGCAAAACATACTCCGACCATATGCCCGTAGTGTTGAAGTGGACTAATGAAATTGTAACTCGACAAAAAGATCTTCAACTCCTACCGAAACTTAAATGGAAATGTAATGAATTATTATCTTATCAAAACAAATTAAATAAACATCTGTCCGAAATTCCTGCAAACCTTAATTCTACGGAAAAACTCTCAAATGCAGTAACATCAAGCATACGAAGCTCCTCACAAACCCAAAATCATACTCCCTCAGTTAAATTTAAACAGAAATGGTTTGATTATGAATGTGTTAAAGCAAGGCAAAAATCATTCGCTTTTTTACATTCTCTACGCAAATGCTACAAAGAAGAACTGAAGAGATTGTATTTAGAATCAAATGCTGTGTATAAAAGACTATGCTTCCTCAAAAAAGCTGAATTTCAAAACAACCAAGTACGATCGCTAGGCCTCATTAAAAACTCAAAAGAGTTTTGGAAAACAGCCAAGGAAATAAACGGGTCCAACTTCGTGATAGGCGCTACTATATCCGCAGATGAGCTCGCTTTGCACTTCAAAGGGTTACTTTTCAACAAATCAAGTTTATCATTCGAATATGCAGAACCTTTAGTCTTGGACGAAATTCTAGATTCAGAAATAACAGTTAATGAAATCCAAAATGTTATTATTAAAGCAAAAAATGGAAAAGCACCCGGTGAAGACGGTATACCGTATAAATTTTTCAAAAACGCCTGCCCAACCTTGAACAACAATTTAAAGCTCCTTTTTAATACGATATTAACAACAGCTACAATACCAAACTCATTCAAAAAGTCCGTGATATTCCCAATTCACAAAAAGGGTGATTCTAATAAGCCTGAAAACTACCGTGGAATCTCATTCATGAACACGATGGCTAAAATCTTTTGCGGTATACTTGTGTGCAGGCTAGAAAATTGGGTTGACAATCATGAAATTCTTACGGAGCTTCAAGCCGGTTTCAGAAAAAATTACTCAACTGTTGACCAAATATTTTGTCTCACTTCAATAATAAAAGCATTTCAAGCTAGGAAAAAGAAAGTTTACTCATTTTTCGTCGATTTAAAAGCAGCGTTTGACCTTGTTAACCGAAATGCACTCTTATACAAGCTGTCACAAGTAGGTCTTTCGACAAAATTTATCAAAGTCCTGAAAGAAATGTATACGGGGACGCAAGCAGCAGTGTGGGATGGTTCAGCTTACTCTCAGTGGTTTGATACAGACTCAGGAGTTAAACAAGGATGCCTGTTAAGTGCTTTATTATTTTCGCTCTTTATAAATGACATAGTCTCATGTATACCCGGTGGAATTCATATTGCTGATACTAATGTAAATGTGCTTTTGTATGCGGATGACCTAGTTTTACTATCGGAATCACCTGAAAACCTGCAATTGATGATTAACCGTCTTTCAAATTATTGTGAAACCTGGGGTCTCTCTATAAACACTGAAAAATCGAAAATTATGGTCTTCACACATAGCTCCCGCAGTTTAAATAGAAACAAATGGTACTACAAAGGCAACGAGATTGAAGTTACTAAAGAATATAAATACCTGGGTGTAAAAATGAACACGGTTCTAGACTTCAAAAATCACCTTCAAGGAAAAGCTGCTGCTTCCCAGAGCTTGGTCAACATGACGTGGCGAAAAATATTTTACAATCAAAACATCACGATTTCTTCTAAATACAAAGTCTTTGAAACCGTAGTAAAATCAACACTCTGTTATGCTGCTCAAATTTGGGGAGTAGATGAATTTGAAGTGGTTGAAAAATTTCATCGAAATTTTCTGAAAAAAATGTTTCATCTACCAAGAAACACCCCAAATTATGCAATATATCTTGAAACAGGGTTACCTAAGATTTTTACTAATACCCTTAAATTTCAAGCAGACTACATTTTAAAAATTGCTTCACATGCTGATACTCGTCTAGCGAAAAAATTGCTGCACTACGAACAAAGAAACATCGACTGGTGGATGATGAAATGGCAAAATATTGCCTCTTATTGCAACATTAATTTAGACTGGAACTTCAGTAACCTAGACTCCTTAAAAGAACAACTTTACTCCTTAATTCAAATAAATGAAGACTACACTCGTAACGCATTGATTGAAGAAGCACGGCAATCTGAAAGCAGAATTATATATTCACAATTAGATTATCACCTCTGCAGTAACAACTACTTTCAGGATAACCTTAGCTACGAAGAAATATCGCTGCTGTTTAAATCGAGATGTGAACTCATGTACCTTAACGGCAGTCCATACAATGGTGCATCCGACCAATTTTGCACGCTGTGCAACATGAAGGCCAAAGAAGACAACTTTCATTTTATAAGCATTTGTCCAATCTTCAAACACCTAAGACTTGCATATCAAGGAAAGGAACGTTTTACAATGATGGAAACATTAGAAATTTTAAACGGAAGAAACTGGAAAGAATTGTGTAATTTTCTTAAATCTATTATTAAATACAGAAATTTGTTAATAACTGAGTATATTTGAAGTTAAATTTTCCTTTTTATTATGTTTATATAACTTTTAATTACAATTATAATATATTGCCATTCAAGCTGACGGCTAAGCCAAAGCTATCTCAAATTCATAACCATTATACTTAAACCTTGTAACCAAATAATTGTTCTAATAAAATGAATTACTTACTTACTTAATCAATTACAACTCCAGGACAAAACATAAACAATAACAAACACTTGTTTGCTATTTTTCGTTTAAATAGAAATATAAATGTTTAACAGAAAAAATTACGTTTTATTTAGTTCCAAATCTGGATCAAAATTTGTATTTAGGTGTCGACTTTTGGAAAGCGTTTCATATCGCTCCAAGTATTGTGAGTTCTATGTCGATGTTAAGTGAAGAAGCTGACTTGGATTGTGCCCATCAGCTATCTTTACAACAAAAAGCCAAATTGGATGCTGTTAAGCAGAGATTTCTCGACCACGAACGTCATGGTTTGGGAAAAACTTCGATGATGGAGCATGTAATAGATACCGGGAATGCTGACCCTGTCAAGCAGCGACACTATCCTGTATCTCCAGCGGTGCAAGCCTTGTTATACAAGGAAATCGATAGGATGCTGGAGATGGGTGTGATTGAGGAAAGTGAAAGCCCTTGGTGCTCACCCGTTGCACTTATAAAAAAAGTTGGTGCAGATAGCAATGTAAAGTACAAGTTCTGCTTAGATGCTAGGAAGGTGAACGCGGTGACCTTAAAGGATGCGAATCCTCTCCCCCACATAGAAGGACTTCTAAGCAGACTACCCGACACCTACTACATAAGCAGTGTCGATTTAAAGGAAGCTTTTTGGCAGATACCGTTGAAGTTGCAGAGTAGAGAAAAAACTGCGTTTGCGGTACCGGGGAGACCTTTCTACCAGTTTACGGTCATGCCCTTCGGGTTTTGCAATGCGGCTCAAAGATTGTGCAGCGACACTATCCTGTATCTCCAGCGGTGCAAGCCTTGTTATACAAGGAAATCGATAGGATGCTGGAGATGGGTGTGATTGAGGAAAGTGAAAGCCCTTGGTGCTCACCCGTTGCACTTATAAAAAAAGTTGGTGCAGATAACAATGTAAAGTACAAGTTCTGCTTAGATGCTAGGAAGGTGAACGCGGTGACCAAAAAGGATGCGAATCCTCTCCCCCACATAGAAGGACTTCTAAGCAGACTACCCGACACCTACTACATAAGCAGTGTCGATTTAAAGGAAGCTTTTTGGCAGATACCGTTGAAGTTGCAGAGTAGAGAAAAAACTGCGTTTGCGGTACCGGGGAGACCTTTCTACCAGTTTACGGTCATGCCCTTCGGGTTGTGCAATGCGGCTCAAAGATTGTGCTGTCTAATGGACAAAGTAATCCCTGCACGACTCAAGGACCGTGTTTTCGTGTATCTGGACGATCTCCTCATCATCGCACCTGACTTCGAGACCCATGTCACTCTGCTGGAACAGGTAGCCGATTGCCTTAGGAGGGCAAACTTAACCATTAATTTAGCCAAGTCAAAGTTCTGTTTTAAAGAATTGAAATACTTAGGTTTTATTGTCGGAGGAGGGAAGTTGAAAACCGATCCGGCCAAAGTTGAAGCAGTGGTCGATTTTCCCCTACCTAGAAACACAAGACAGGTTCGTAGGCTACTTGGTCTAGCAGGGTGGTATAGGAGGTTCATCAAAGACTTCTCTACCTTAACAGCTCCATTAACCGATATGTTAAAGAAAAAGAACGAAAAATTCAAAATGTCGGAAGAGGCGATTGTGGCTTTCGAAAATCTGAAGTCAGCCTTAACGACAGCACCAGTGCTTACACACCCCGATTTTACTAAACGCTTCTTTATTCAGTGCGATGCATCTGATACTGGAATCGGGGCGGTGTTGTTTCAGAAGAAAGAAGAAGATCAGGAAAGTCCTATTTCTTACCTTTCCCAAAAGCAAAACTCATGCCAAAGAAATTATAGCATTACAGAGTGTTGTGACAACAATATGAATGAATTCGGAATGACAATTCTAATAAACGATGACAACTCAAATATGAAAACGCATCATATTTCAACAACTGAACAACGAGTTCAACAGCACCGATGCACGAACGCAGGTCATATCAAATTTATTATTTCTCACAAATTGCACTTTCTGTCTACTAGGCAATTTGATTTTTGTGTACATATTATTTCCTAAGCTAAACTAAGTTACGAGTAAGCGTTTAATTTAATTATCAGTTAAAAAAAAAAAAAAAAAAAAAAAAAAAAAAAAAAAAAAAAAAAAAAAAAAAAAAAAAAAAAAAAAAAAAAGTTAAGAACGAGAAAAGAAGACGTTTAGAACGAGTGAACGATAATAACGAGTTGAGAACGAGAAAAGAAGACAGGTGAACGAAAAACAACGAGTAAAGGCGAAATAACAAAAAGTGAGCATGGATACTTTCGACGAACTTATCAAGAAGCAGAAAGAAACTGTTGAATGGATAAAGAAAGTATCGGAAAAGTATACGAAAGAACCAAAAGTCAGGCGGACACGTAATTTCATTCAAGAACGACTGGATGATCTGGGATTTCATTGGAAGGACTTCCAAGAAAGGCATACGGCAATAACGGAACACACGGATTACAGTAAAGCACATCCATATGTTCAATCAAAATATATTGAACAAGTGGAAAAGACAGTGCTGGAAATAAAAAATAAGCTCAACATTAAAATGAAGGAGCTTGATGAAGAAGAAAAATTAATGATTGCAACTGCAAGCCAGGGACAATCAAGAAACGATAGGTACGAGCCAAACGAGGAACAAAAGAAGAGAATCAAACGGCAAGAAGCACAAAAGCAAGCGTTCTTCCAATCATTGGAACGTATGGACCAAGCGGGGCAGGTTTCCAAAGCCTATTATTCACAAAAGATGGCAGTCATAAGCAACTTGTGGGAGATCATTACCAAAACCCATAACGACATCATTGAGCACGCAGATGATGATGCTTACTACGCAAAGCTGTTAAGAGACCATGAAGAAATCGAGCAAATTTACGAAAACATAATGGTAAAGCTACAAGAAAACATTGACGATTTGCTAAAGAACGATAAAAGTGAACCAACCTCCAACAATTTCCCAAAACAAAAGGAGCTGAAGTTGCCAACCATCAAAATACAAGCTTTTGACGGGGATTACAAAAAATGGAAATCATTTATAGATCTTTTCCAACAAACCATCGACAAAAATGAAAATTTAGGTAATGTACAAAAACTACATTACCTTAAAACGAATCTGACGGGGGAAGCAGCAAAAATGATTCAACATCTCCAGATAATTGACACCAACTATAATATGGCGCGCGACATGCTGATAAATAGGTATGAAAACACCAGACTACTAGTAAATGCACAAATACAGGCTTTACTTAATCAACGCGACTGTCCATTCGAGTCAGCAGAACACCTGAGGCGATTACACGATACTACAGCAGAATGCGTCAATGCATTGAAAGGTTTAACAATTGATACTGGAACCTGGGACCCAATGGTTGTCTTCATAGTTTCACAAAAATTGGACAACGAAACCAGAAAAGCATACGAGCAATCGTTAAGCAACCCTAAACATCTACAGGGTCTTGACGAGTTTCTGAAATTCCTAGAAAATAAATTTAACGCACTCGAAAACTTAGAAGGAAGAAAAAACAAAGGAGAAAACACGAAAGAGCTGAAACAACCTAATTACGCTCAAAAATCGCAGTACAGAAAGCCAATGAACAGAAGTTACCACGCTGTCGCCACGCCATGTTGTAGGTTATGCAAAGGACCTCACTGTTTGCATGTCTGCAACAAATTCGTTACGATGCCGACCACACAGAGACAAGAAGTTGTTAAGAGGGAAAAATTGTGCAGAAATTGTTTTAAGAGTGAACACAACACAGCAATGTGTACATCTTTCAAAACGTGCCAAATCTGCAGGGGGCAGCATCACACGCTTCTTCACGCTGCAGAGGTAGGAAGAAATACGCAATCACAACAATCAATTTTTGCGGATACAATTCAAAACACGGTGCTTTTGGCCACAGCCTTAATAAAAACAAATTGTAATGGTGGAGAATGCGTTCTGAGAGCTTTAGTTGACCAAGGCTCTCAGTCATCTTTTATCACGGAAGATGCAGTGCAACGGCTGCAACTGAAGAAGAGGAAAACATTTGCATCAGTGACTGGTTTGGGTTCAACTAAAGCTGGAACTGCGACAAGTAAAGTGGAACTGCAAATAAAATCGATATATCCTTCGACATTTCAAACATGGGCAACATTCCTTGTACTTCCGAAGCTAACAAAAGTACAACCGGACAAGTCGTTCAATTGAGAAAAGATGGGACCACATTGAACATCTTTCTTTAGCCGACCCGTCATACAACAAAACAGCAGCAATAGATGTATTAATTGGAGCAGACGTTTTTCAAGACATAATTATCGACGGAGTAATTAAATGCAACCCTGGCTCTCCGATAGCTCAAAACACGAAGCTAGGTTGGATATTATCTGGAAGTATCAATCAAACTAGCAACAACGAATCATCAACCTGTCATATTACAAATGTTGAGCTCAATGACCAACTTAAGCTGTTTTGGGAAACAGAGGAGATACTAGAAAAAACTAATTTGACGATGGAACTGAGATGCGAAGAGATATTCATGGAAACACATAAAAGGCAACCATCTGGAAGATACGTTGTTAGACTGCCATTCAAGGAAGGTGCAGGAGAACTAGGTGAATCGAAGAAAAGAGCTTTAGCCCGCTTTCTTCAAACAGAGAAGAGGTTCTCACGAGATAAACAGTTGCATGAAGATTACAATGCCTTCTTGCAAGAATACATTGAGCTTGGTCATATGGAATTAGTAGATACCTCTATAAGCACCAGAAAGAATGAAGTATACTATCTACCACATCAAGCAGTAATAAGACCGGAAAGTTCAACAACAAAACTTAGAGTTGTTTTTGACGCATCTTCAAAAACCAGTTCAGGGCTAAGCCTTAACGATAAAATGCTGACAGGTCCCATAATACAAAATGATCTGTATAGCATAATAACCAGATGGAGGAAACATAAAATTGTATTCCGGGCAGACATCGAGAAAATGTACAGGCAAATATTTGTTGCTCGAGAAGATCAGGATTACCAACGAATACTATGGAGAGAAAAGCCAACACAAAAAATTAAGGAATACAGACTGAAAACCGTAACGTACGGAACGTCCTCCGCTTCGTTTTTGGCTACAAGGGTTCTTCATCAATTAGCGTTGGATGAAGAAGAAAAATTTGAACTAGCATCAAAACTTACTCGTGAAGATTTTTATGTCGATGACTTGTTATCGGGAGCAGATACAATAAAAGATGCGCAAAAAGCCTGTACACAGCTAACGCAACTAATGACAAGTGGTGGATTTGAACTTAGAAAATGGTCCGCTAATTCAGAAACTATGTTAAAAAACATTGCAACCGAAGACCAAGACCAAGGGAGATTTAAATTAAATGCATACGATCCTGTCAAAACCTTAGGCATATACTGGCGCCCAGAATCTGATACATTTGAGTTTAAAACACATCTAGAAACAGCCAACGAAAAAATAACGAAAAGAATTATTGTATCAGAAACAGCAAGACTTTTTGATCCGTTGGGTTGGCTAACCCCTATTATCATAAAAGCCAAAATAGTGCAGCAAGAGCTTTGGAAGGAAGAAAAAGAATGGGACGAAATACTACCTGAAGAAATCACAAACAGTTGGAAAAAATTCAAAAACGAGTTGAGTTGCATAGAAAACATAAAGATACCACGATGGAATCAGTTCGAAAGGAAGCACCGAGTTGAACTGCACGGGTTTTGTGACGCATCAGAGAGAGCGTTTGCTGCAGTTATTTATACAAGGGTGATAACAGATGCTGGAACTGTTCATGTAAATGTATTGTGCGCTAAATCAAAAGTTGCACCGATTAAAAAAGTTTAAATACCAAAGCTGGAACTATGTGGAGCAGTATTGCTAGCAAAATTGATTAAAAAGACGGTGGTGGCGCTTGCAATAGATGAATTAGAAGTACACGCGTGGACCGACTCGAAGATTACTCTGGCATGGTTGAATGGAAATCCATTTAAATGGAAAAATTACGTCGCGAATAGAGTCGAAACTATACTGAAAGTAATAGATTCAACAAAATGGCATCACGTTAGTGGTAATGAAAACCCAGCAGATTGTGCTTCAAGAGGTGTAAACCCATCACAGCTTAAAGATCATCTTCTTTGGTGGAATGGTCCGATGTGGCTCTCTCATGTAGAAGTATTATACAATGATAACAACATACACAGTACCGACCTAGAAATTAAAAAGGTCTACATTTGTGCGATGATGATCGTACAAGAAAATAAGCAAGATTTAATAGAACAAATGACAACACGACACAGTTCGCTCAAACGTCTCACAAGAATTCTTGCATATTGCGAACGATTTCTGTACAACGTGAAATCGCACAGCCAAAACAGGAGATCGGGACCCTTATCGAGTGATGAAATAGAAAGTGCGAACAAACTTCTAATAAGAAACACCCAAAATACACATTTTGGTTCTGAAATGAAAAGTCTTAAAGCTGGAAAAGATGTAGAAAAGAAGAGCAAATTACGATGCCTTGCTCCATTTATTGACGAAGACGGAATTATTCGAGTTACAGGAAGACTGACGGAAGCCAAACTTTCTGAGTTACAAAAACATCCTATTATAATTCCACACAAAAGTGATCTTACCACGCTTCTCATTGACGACGCTCACAAATCAACATTACATGGAGGAAGCCAGTTAACACATTCCTATATACGACAGCGTTACTGGGTTATCAATGGGTCCAGTGCAGTTAAGCAACGGCTTCACGGATGTACTATCTGTTTCAGATATAAATCAGATAGAAGCAAACAATTGATGGGAAATCTTCCTCAACCAAGGGTAAATCGAAGCAGGCCTTTCCTACACACCGGTGTCGACTATGCTGGACCTATAGACATCAGAATGTCAAAGGGAAGAGGCAACAAATCATACAAGGGATACATTGCAATTTTCATATGCCTAGCAACAAAGGCTATACATATTGAAGTTGTGAGCGATCTAACGGCGAACGCATTCATCGCAGCTTTCAAAAGACTCTGTGGGCGAAGAGGTCATGTTGCGCATCTGTATAGTGACAACGGAACAAATTTTGTGTCTGCAAACAAAATTCTCCAACTAAACGTGAAAGCCCAAGAGAAGTACAATCAAGACATGTCAAATATGCTCATGTCTTGTAGTACGGAGTGGCATTTTATACCCCCTGGAGCCCCTCACTTTGGTGGGTTGTGGGAGGCGGGAGTGAAATCGATAAAGTATCACTTAAAAAGAACCATCGGAGAGCACATACTTACATTTGAAGAACTAGCAACATTATTAACGCAAATCGAGGCGTGTCTTAATTCACGGCCACTTTATCCACTCTCAAACGATCCAGACGATCCAGATGTACTGACGGCAGGACACTTCTTAATCGGGGCAGCCCTACTAGCACCACCGAAAAAACATAGACTTGACGAGAAAGAAGCGTTACTGACAAGATGGCAGCTATTGGATCGGATGCAACAACAATTTTGGAAAAAATGGAGCCAAAGTTACTTGACAACCCTTCAACAAAGACAGAAATGGACGCAGAAGACTAGGAATCTGAATCCTGGTAACATTGTGCTGCTGAAAGATGACAACCTTCCACCAACAAGGTGGTCTTTGGGTATAATTGAGGAAACCCATGCGGGAGACGATGATTTGGTACGAGTTGTGTCTGTAAGGACAAAAAATAAAATCTATAAAAGACCTATAGGCAAACTGTGTCCTCTACCAATTATCGATAATAAAAATGATGAAGAAGAAAAGGAAGTGAGACAAGTCAATACATCCACAAACCGCTCACATAAAATTCTTTCTTTGTGCACATTGTTTGCCTTTCTCAACATAGTTGGCTCCACTCCAGTCCCCCACGATGTCGAGATAATTCCATTTCAAACACACCCTGGAATATACTTCGAAGATGTGGGACAGGCAAATTTGATTTCGAGTTCATGGAAGACAATTGTGTTCTTCAATTTAACAACCTATTGGCAAGAGTTTGAAAACTACAAAAAACTTGTGTCGCAAATGGAAAAAATTTGCTCATCTAGTGACTTAAAAGATTTCAAATCGGTTATGTGTGAGGGAATGCTACACCAGTTTCAACATCAAATTCAACAAATACAGCTTAACAATGAGATCTTATTACATGCAAACGAAGATTCAACACGACGTCAAAAACGATCACCGTTTGACTTCATTGGAACAATTACTAATGAACTATTTGGAATTCTGGACCAAAGATTTGCTAAAGGTTATGAGCAAACAATTGAAGCTGTCAAGGAAAATGAAAGCCACCTATTAAATCTAATGAAGAACCAGACAACCAAAGTTGATTCTACTGTCAACATCTTTAAGAAACAACAAACGGAAAATAAGAAACAAATACAGCTCCTAAGTTCGATTGTTTCGAAACTTGAAGATGAAACCGAAGAATATGAGGACATGAAGATATTTTCGTCGAATGCTGTAAATGCGATACTTATTATGATAAATTATAAAGCAACTCAGAGCATATTGTTGGATATCTTGCTGTCCACTCACACTGGAAGAATTCATCCACTTATACTTTCGGTACAACAATTTAAGGATGAACTTACAAAAATTCATGAAAATATTCCAAAATCTTTAATGATTCCTGGAGAGCGACATCATGAATCGATCCTCCAACTATATAAAACTCTAAGTGTAAGGGCTAGAGTGACCAATAGCAACATTATAATTGAGATAAGCCTTCCACTGCTGTACAATGAAGAGTTCAAGTTGTACAGAGTATTGCCAGTTCCAACCGAACACAACGGGAACCTCACAAGCATCATTCCATCATCGGAATATTTAATGGTTAATCTACAAGCTAACCATTTCTATCCACTCAACAAAGACGAATTTTCAAAATGCAAAATGAGGCCCTCGGACATCGTATGGTGCACACTTCAACATCCATTATACACAACTGGTGCTGCAGTTAGTGTCTGTGAAATGAACGTAATTCAAGACAAACCAATTATGGGTTCATGTAATACAAAGGACTTACCAGCAAGGTTATACTGGATTGAAATGCATCAACCGAATTCATGGATTTACAGTACTCCCGACCTGGTTACAGTAAACATGAACTGTGATTTTAACACGGTACCCATAACTTTGCAAGGCAGTGGTATGTTAAAGTTGCCAGCAAGATGCATTGTACATGATAAGACCATGACTGTTGTGGGAAAACAAACAATGACAAGCAAACTGAAATCGTCGTTTTTACCATCATTCAACCTTTCTGAGCACTTAACATCGTTTCACGTCAAAAAAGAGAAACAACCTGTCTTACCAACAAACGCTTCATTGGACATTTCTACATTAGAAGACTCAATAAAGCTGCAAAAAAGCCAAGAATACATACTGAACGAGATAAGCACTCATCGAATGCACCAATACTCACTGCTTGGAGTCAATGCTTTCGTAATCATTGCAATCATCTTGATCGTAATTTTTGTAATCAGACGAAAAGGAGCACAACAGCCTACGCCACCAGCAACAGCTATACCAATGAGATCGCTCAACAAGCCAATGAGATCCTTTAATAAGCGACGAACCAGCCAAGCTTCCTTTGAAGACATGGACTTTTGCGTATCATCAATCTAAGGGGCCCAGCATGTTGTGACAACAATATGAATGAATTCGGAATCACAATTCTAATAAACGACGGCCGTCATGGCCATCAAAAAATTTAGGCCCTATGTTGAAGGAATGGACTTCACCGTAATCACCGACCACTCTAGTCTAAAATGATTGATGACGATGAAGGACCTTAAGAGTTGACTAGCTAGGTGGAGTTTGGAGTTGCATTCACTTTCAACATAGAGCATAGAAAGGGAAGCCTTAATGTAGTTCCCGATACGCTTTTTCGTGTACATGTCGAAAGTATAGAGCTAGAACAAATAGCACCATTAGTTGATCTGGATTCAGAACATTTCGACTCAGAAGAATATAAAAATTTAAAGACAACCATAGCACAAAATAGCGAATTATTGCCCAACTTGAAAGTACAAGATAACTTTGTGTATAAGAAAGCACTTCCCAGTGAAAATGATGTTTTGTCTGAACACACTTGGCGGCTGTGGATACCTTCAGCTATGACCGAGCAACTAATTGCTAATGCTCATGAGCCTATACCAGCAGCACACGGTGGCATAGCAAAAACTTTGCATAGAATACGTCAGTATTTCTATTGGCCCAATATGACGGTGCAGATTCGACAATACATCGCTAAATGTTCTGTTCGGGAATAATTTCTTCCGAGCGCGGTCAGGGGGGGAGGAAGAGCTGAAAGTGAGAAAAGTTGGAACCGAAGGGCACTTTGCCGAACAACACCTTTCTTGGTTTAAATTCTTTATTTGTCTTTTTATAATTCAATGTTCAAGCACTACCAAGTCACAAGATGCTTTGGATATAATAGTAAACGTATTACGAGACGACCACGTCGTTTGAGAATAAATGTAGAACCTTAACTTCGTATTAGAAACCGACCACGTCGCGTGAGTATTAAAGATGAACTGTCTAGCAGCGAAGCCAAGCCGCCGAAAACCAACCACCCTGGTTCTCGTTCATCCAGCCATTTGCCCATGAAGAATGTGCAGCGTCACCATAACTCCCACACATGAAGGGAGTCCAAGAGTTGATACCAGCTCCAAGCCTTTGCTACCCAACGGAACATGAAATAGAATGTGCCAACTCCAGCGATTATGGCACCGATCCTAAGTGGCGACACTATTGACTTCTCTTCGTTTGTTTACACTTATTCCCACTGCCATAGATGCCACAGTATTTATACAGAATAAACACTGCCATCCTATGGCATATGGGAACCCAAATGTGTATCCGATACCCATAGCCAAGTAGTGGCGATATGGGTCAATCGTTTCAAGCACAAGTATCGTACCAAAGCATTGGCAGATACTTTTCTATGTGCGGTTGTGTGTCCATATACACATTATGCTGCGGCTAGGGCGAATGTTCACGATCGGTCGTCGTGTGTTGTCATCTGAGGTGGCTGGCAAGTAGGTATATTGATATGTAGGCGGTGAGGGTGGCTGGTGTAGTTGGTTGGCTTGGATGGCTGACGATTTTATGTTGCGTCGTCAGCATTCTGCGTGCTATGAGCATTCGGTCGTTGACCGAACATTCTGCCCGGTTGAACCATTGGGTTCAAGGAACTGGTCGTGAGGATGATGACGCGTAGGATGATGCGTCCGGATGCGTTGTTGAACCAACGTGCATTTAGTTTGGAATCACAACAGGTTGGAAACCGTAGGTTTTAGCGGAAAAAGATGATAATGGGATGCATGTGAAAGGCCTAATGACCATTGGCTTTGATGTATGTCACAGCGTCAGAGATTTTCTAAAATCATATGGTGCTGTCGTTGAGTCTTATAGTTCCGCAATCGTAGGGGGTAGTATGCGGATAGATGAGTTGTGTTGTACCATCGTTAGGCCTCCAAGAGCCGACAGAGTTTCTGCACTGGTCGGCGTGAGGCTCCAACGCTCGTTCGTATAGTTGCGTTGCGGGCCAGTCCGTCACTGCCCGGGTGCACTTCCATAATGCGTCCAAGGCGCCAATGTGTAGGAGGAAGGTTTTCACTCCTGATGATGACGATGTCGTCTACCTGGAGATTCGGCTCGCGTTTCTCCCATTTGTTGCGAGTCTGAAAAGTGACTAAATACTCCGCAGACCATCGTTTCCAGAATTCTTGGTGGATCTGCCTGATCCACTGGTGCTGTTTGAGCCGACTAAGTGGCACGTCTGTAATGGTTGGTTCGGGGCCCCCAAAAGCGGTTGGCTAATGAGGAAGTCGCCAGGGGTGAGGGCGAGCTTCTCATCCGTATCGTCATGTAGGGGAACAATAGGCCGGGAGTTGAGGCAGGCTTCAATCCGGGTCGCCAAGGTGTGGAACTGATGGTACCAGAGGGACTGGGTACCCACCAGTCGCGTGAGGTGATGCTTAGCAGACTTGACCGCTGCTTCCCATAGGCCACCTTGATGGGGTGCGCCAGGTGTGATAAAATGCCACTGAGTTCCGACATGCGCCAAGTGTTGCTGGTTATGTTGACTCTGGAAGACCTCCAAGTCTTCCTTCAAATGCCTGTTGGCACCTACGAATGCCGTCCCGTTGTCGCTGTACAACTTTCGACAGTGACCACGTCTGCTGACGAAGCGTGTGAAAGCGTTCAAAAATGCCTGTGATGAGAGGTCTTCACATTCCATACATATGAATATGGCTAGGTAGCCCTTGACGGTTGTCCTCGATCGCTTCGTTCCAACGCGAAGAGTGAAGGGGCCACAGTAATCCACGCCTGATGCCAAAAACGGGCGTGCTGGATTGACTCGTGGGCCGGGTAATGATGCCATCTGTTGTGTGAGGAGCTTGCCGCGCTGCCGTCTGCAGATAACACATTTGTGTAGGGTGGTTCGAACCAATTGTCGCCCGTTCAAAATCCAATACCTTTGCCGCAGCGTCTGCAGCATGAGTTGTACACCACCATGTATCGTCTTGAGGTGGGTATCCATGATCAGTAGCCAGACCAACACACTGGCTTTGGGGAGTACCACCGGGAACTTCTGCTCGTGAGGGAGCTCTGCATGTGTGAGTCGTCCACCGACTCGAAGAATGCCACTGGGGTCCAAGTATGGGTTGAGCGAGAGCAGTGGACTGTGGCTGGCCAGGATGGCCTGAGTCCGCACTGCGCGTATTTCGTCTGGGAAGGCGCTTACTTGCTCCAGGATGATGAGTCGCTGCTTGGCTTGGTGAAGCTCGTCCGCTGTCACCACAGGATTGATCCGTGCCTGTCGATTCCGCCATCGGAGGATGTAGGCCACGGTGTGTAGTAGTCGATGAAGTGAACTGAAGCGTTCCACAAGAGGAATCTGAACGCCTTTTTGACGTCGAGTTGTCAGTTCTGGGCATCGAATAGCAACGCCAGTGAAGAGGGTTGATTTCATCTCAGAGGAGACCTGCGTCAGGTCTTGGTTCCGCAGCTGCCCGGTTGGGCTGAGGGGAAGTTGGCCAGTCGTCAACAAAGTGGGACCCTGCCACCATAACGGATGCTGGATGAGCTCGGTCGCATTGACACCCCGACTGGCACAGTCGGCGGGGTTCTGCGCGGTGCGAACAAGGTTCCAATGCTCGGGCGGAGTGATGTCCAAGATCTGTCGGACCCTATTGGCCACATAGGGTTTGAGCGTAGAAGGCTCTTTCCGCAACCAGCACAAGACAATGCTGGAATCGGACCAGAGGCAGTTTGGCGACGTCCGAATTCCTAAAGCGCGACAGGCACTTTCGTATGTGTGGGCCAACAGGTGAGCTGCACAGAGCTCGAGTCGAGGAATGGTAGCGCCCTTGATTGGGGCTACCCTGGTGCGGGCAGTCAGTAACGAGACGTGCACCCGATTTCCTGCTTCTATGGTCACGAGGTATATGACCGCTGCATAGGCACGGGCACTGGCATCACAGAACCCGTGCAGAGTGGTGACATGCTGGCTGCGCATGCCCAGCCACCGGGGAACACGAACATGGTTGAGTGTCGTGAGTGCGTCTCGGTACGCGGTCCAGGTTTTGAGGAGAGCCTCTGGCAATGGGGTATCCCACCGGATACCGGATGATACCGGATGTCAACAGTGTTTGGATGAACATCTTTCCGACAATGACGACGGGAGCAAGCAGGCCCGTGGGGTCGAACAATTGTGCGATTTCGCTAAGCACACGCCGTTTGGTGGGTGTCGACTTAGGAGGGTCCAAAGTCACCAGGAAGAAGAGCTCGTCAGCTGTGGGATCCCACCGCAAACCAAGAACTGTGGCGGTCGGGCATTCTATAACGAGCTCTGTGGAAAGAGAAGAAGGAGAAACATTGTTATTGAGTACATTAGTTACCTCTGCGCGATTAGAGTTCCATTTGCCTTCTCGATGGTCTCTTTGGCCGCTTGCGCGTGGGCCGGATTGGTGACGATTTGGTAGTTGTCCTCTGCACACTGAACCATGGAGCGAACAGATGTGTATTGACTCGATGCCATGCCATAGGTGACCGTTTTGAGTTGGTACACCGCCAGGTCAGCTGTTGGGGATTCACGCCAAAGAATCCGCTGATAATCCCGATGCTTGGGATTCACCAGGATTTGCCAGAACATCTTCTCTATGTCGGCGGTAAGCGCTATCCTGTAGCGACGGAATCGCAGGATCACATTCACGAGTGAGTCCTGGATGGTCGGGCCAACCAGTCGAGTGTCATTGAGCGAGACACCACTGGTCGTCTTGGCTGAGGCGTTGAACACCACGCGGAATTTGGCTGTCACGGCGTGGTGTGGAATGTAATAGCAGTTGGGATGGTCGCCATGTTGACCAACCCGTTCCATGTGTCCCAGACTGTCGTACTCCCGCATGAAGTCTATGTACTTCGTGCGGATGTCTGGACTGGTTTGTAGTCGTCGTTCTAGGCTGTAGAATTGTCGAAGAGCTGCGCGATACGAGTCTCCAAGAGCGGGGGCATCGTGCCGGAACGGGATCTGAACTGTGTATCGACCGTCTGGCATCCGGGAGTGTGTCTTCTGATAATGGCGGCTACATTCGTCCTCTCGGGTGTCATCAGTGGGCACTTCTTCCAAGTGCCAGAACTTCTGGACCAAGTCTTCTAGGGTCCGGTTGGGGAGATCTTCCGGTGCCGGCTGGCAGTGCAACGCTCGAATTGGTTGTGATGACTGCGTCAAGGTGGCTGGACCAAATACCACCCAGCCCAGGTGGGTTTGCTGAGCGTGGGGCTCATGAGGGTTCCATGTATTACCTCTCCTCGTACCAGAGAACCCCAGACGTCGGCGCCGAGCAACATGTCGATGGCGCCAGGAGTTTCGTAGTGTCGGTCGGCCAATGCAAGGCCGGCCAGTTGTTTCCATTGCGTCGTGTCAAGCTGAGCTCCAAGAAGGTTTGAGGTGATGGTCGGCAGGACCAGTACCTTGAGCGGGATGCAGAAGTTGGAGCGGGTGGACCGAAGTGACAGCGTCACTTGGCCTTGGGTCATCATCTTGGTAGAAGCGCCAATGCCCTGGATGGCGACTTCTACCCGGGTTTGTGGGAGGCGTAGCCTGTGAACAATATTTTGCGTCACAAAACTTACCTGCGATCCAGGATCGCATAGTGCGCGAACCAACAACTGGTGCTTGATGTCACCGTACACATGAGCGAGGGCTGTGGCTAGGAGTACGGTGCTGATGCGTGGGTGCGCCCCACCGAGGCCCGACGTGTTGTAGCCTGTGCAGGCCAATCTCGCTTCTTACTTGTTGTTGTTGTAGTGGTTGGGGCTGCTGGGACCTGTCCAGTCAGGCTGGCTGCTCGGTGTTCCAAGTGCTGGAGCAGTGCCTCTACGTTAGGCAGGTCCTTTGGGTCGCTATTATAGGACCAGTGTTCTGCTGTGACCTTGGGCAGCTTTGGCTCCTCTAGCGCTGCCGTCACGACATCCCAGGTGTCAACAGAAATGTTCATTACCTTGAGGGCCGGTATGTGCCTCGCACCGTATCGACTATACGTAACAACCCGCTTCTGTTTCGACCAGCTCGGGTTTCATGTGGATGATCCGGTTGATGTGCGCTTTCGACAGCTTCCTTGGGTTGTCGAATCGGGTCTTCACCTCGTTCCAGAGTTGGTTGTACCCACCACCGTACACGTTTCCAACTAGGCCCACCGCCTGACAATCGATCGCCGCGCGGAGCTTCTGCAACTTATATGCCTCTGGTACACTAGCCATGTGTACCAGAGACTCAAAGGCATCGCGGAATGCGAGCCAGTTTTCAAGCTTCCCATCGAAGCTCGGAATTTTCACAGGGTCAAGCTTCATGTCGAGCTTGCTGTGCTGAGGGAGGAAGTGTCCGTGTCCTTCCACACTTCACCGAGGAGTACTTATGTTGAGGCGTGCCAACCGCCTCTCGATTGTCCCCTGTGCTTCAATCTCCTGGGCTTCGATTGCAGCCCACAGCTCGTTGTGGGCCTTCAAGTCCTCTTCGTCCAGGTCCTCTGCCAACAGATCCTCGTGCGCGTCCACGAAGCGCGAGAACATTTCGTTTAGGGAGCGCTGATGGGCATGGAGCTGGATCTCATCCCATGCTTCAGCCTCCGGGTCGTGCACCTTCACGTGCAGGCGCTTGATGCCCATGCATGCCGCCGAACGTTTATTTGAAGAACCTCTTGACATGCTTCTGTTGAATTTCACCTTTACACACACTGTACCTTCACTGTCTAGTCTACACTGTCTATTGGGTTCACTCGGACACCCAGATCACAATAACCGCACGATATACTGTCACGAGTGCTACGATAGCACACCAAACCGCACAATATGTGGCCACGCACATCCACAATTACTTTAAATTCACTTTTACTCGTCCTCACAGGAGGCACCAAAATGTTCGGGAATAATTTCTTCCGAGCGCGATCAGGGAGAGCTGAAAGTGAGAAAAGTTGGGAACCAAGTCACAAGTTGCTTTGGATATAATAGTAAACGTATTACGAGACGACCACGTCGTTTGAGAATAAATGTAGAACCTTAACTTCGTATTAGAAACCGACCACGTCGCGTGAGTATTAAAGATGAACTGTCTAGCAGAGAAGCCAAGCCTCCGAAAACCAACCACCCTGGTTCTCGTTCATCCAGCCATTTGCCCATGAAGAATGTGCAGCGTCACCATAACTCCCACACATGAAGGGAGTCCAAGAGTTGATACCAGCTCCAAGCCTTTGCTACCCAACGGCACATGAAATAGAATGTGCCAACTCCAGCGATTATGGCACCGATCCTAAGTGGCGACATTGTTGACTTCTCTTCGTTTGTTTACACTTATTCCCACTGCCATAGATGCCACAGTATTTATACAGAATAAACACTGCCATCCTATGGCATATGGGAACCCAAATGTGTATCCGATACCCATAGCCAAGTAGTGGCGATATGGGTCAATCGTCTCAAGCACAAGTATCGTACCAAAGCATTGGCAGATACTTTTCTATGTGCGGTTGTGTGTCCATATACACATTATGCTGCGGCTAGGGCGAATGTTCACGATCGGTCGTCGTGTGTTGGCATCTGAGGTGGCTGGCAAGTAGGTATATTGATATGTAGGCGGTGAGGGTGGCTGGTGTAGTTGGTTGGCTTGGATGGCTGACGATTTTATGTTGCGTCGTCAGCATTCTGCGTGCTATGAGCATTCGGT
Organism: Melanostoma scalare; assembly: GCA_949752695.1. Lineage (NCBI taxonomy): Eukaryota > Metazoa > Arthropoda > Insecta > Diptera > Syrphidae > Melanostoma > Melanostoma scalare. The sequence continues at coordinate 112,266,219 of OX456984.1, read as the reverse complement.
CGTTGACCGAACATGTTCTATTTATAAACAATGTAAACCGTCAAATCAAGTACAACGTCCTCCTACTGTTAATAGTTTTTCAACAGACCGCCCTTTTCAAAAGCTTTATGTCGACTTCTTGGGTCCGTACCCAAGGTCAAAAAGTGGTAATTCATGTTTATTTGTAGTGTTAGATCATTTCTCGAAGTATGTATTTGTCAAGGCTTTAAAAGCTGCCAATGCTTTAAGTATTATTAAGTATTTGAAAAATGAAGTATTTTGCGTGTTTGGAGTTCCTCAGATCATCCATTCGGATAACGGAAAACAATTTATGGCCAAAGAATTCCAAAACTTTTTGCAAGCATACGGAGTTCGTCATTTTAGAACTGCAAATTATGCACCTCAGTCGAATGCATCTGAAAGAGTCAATAGAACACTCCTGGCAGCGATAAGATCCTATTTGAAAGATGACCAACGAGACTGGGATCTCCACTTGGACGAGATAGCGTCTGCGTTAAGAAGTTCTGTCCACTCCGCAACGGGGGTGTCACCATACTTTGCCCTATTCGGTACAAATATGATGACCCATGGAAGTAACTACGAGTTAGTACAACAACTTAATTCCATGGCAGACGGAGAAATTATGACTCTTCCCAGACAAAATCGACTGCAGTGCATACGCGAAAAAATTAAAAATTCCATATTAATGGCAAACGAAAAAAGTGCAAAAACTTATAATACGCGAACTCGAGAAATAAAATATTGCCCAGGTCAAGAAGTGTTCAAAAGGAATTTTATCCTGAGTGATACTTCGAAGTATCTGAACACGAAACTTTGTCCTAAATATGTTAAATGTCGTGTGGTCAAAGCAGTAGGAAACAACCTATACGAATTAGAAAACACCAAAGGTCAACCTATAGGAGTCTTCCAGACTTAAGACAATAAAAGAGATGATTCAAACCGATCAAATTCCCACCCGTCCTATGTCACTAACATCTACTAATCAAACATCCACTAAAATACCCAATCAGCATTAACCAATCCTCAATAAACCACACATCCAACAACCCATAAATATACCTATTCCCATTTTTTCAATTCCATTTCCATTTTCCACATCCATTTCCAGTTTTCACATTCACTTCCGATACTAACAACATCCAACTAACATCCTATCACTTATCCCAACTCATCCTCATGAATTTTTCTCAAAAGTAATAGGTATTAACCATGCAAAAGTTTGAAAGTTTCCTATTCAGTTTGAATGCACATGCACATACGTACCTTAGATCAATGTTAAGTATTTGTTTACAGAGTATTTATTTATCTAGTTATTTATTTATAGAGTTATTTATTGATATAGTTATAGAGGTTATTATCTCACTAGCAATATTTAAAATCTGTGATATACACATTAAATGGCTAAGTACATTGTGATATTAGGTAGTAGTTATTTATTATAGTCTAAGTTATTTATTTATTTATTATTCTATGTACTTGGTGATGTCACAGATTTTGTTATGAAAGTGAGTAGTTAGTTATTTATGTTATCTATTTATTCATGTACGATGTATCAATATAAATAAGTATGTTTATATGTGTTCCTAGGTTTCAATCTATTTTCTAATTGTATTAAAGTAGTCCTAACCACGATTAAAATCTCTAACACGATAGTCGGATGAACAAAAAGAAAAATAACCGAGAAAAATAAACGAATTTTAACTTTAGATAGTTCTCAAAAGGATAAAAGAAACAAAAAGGTAACTCACATGCAAATATCCGCGGTGTGTTGATATTAGGTCGGTTCGTTGAACTTTCCCCAGGGTTGACCCAGGTTTTCTTGACAACCCTATGAGTTGTCAAAAAAACCTGGGTTTTGCAGTCCTCAAAAAACACTACAACACAAATCACCACACATCCCTGTCATAAGAAAAAAATACATGCCATTTGACAGCCCTCAAATCGCCACAGCAAAAAGCTAGGGCGAGTTTGGGGAAAACCTATGGCAAACCTATGGCTCAAAAAACGCTCAATTTGACATTCAGGGTGAATTTAGGTTTCTCAAAAAACGCTCTGTGGCGACCCTCGAGCAACCCCAGGGCTTCAACGAACAAACCTATTAAGTTGATAACGATAATCGCGATGAAAAACTCCTCATTTTGCCATTGTTTTGCAGGTGTTAGGCATGTAGTTTATGGATCTATCCTTGTTTATTTATTCGTTCGTCATTGTGGCTCCTGTTTCGTAATTCCATGTTTATCTCACATGTTTCAACCTCATGAAAACCTGAAAAAAGATCGCATTAGTAACACATAGATGCAAAGTTATTAGAATAAGGTTAATAAATACCTGTATGCCCGGCTGGTAATCGTGGGTTCTTTCCCACCACATTTATGAATTGTTTTTCTAAGATGCCCACTTTAGCAAACTTAGACTGAGTGCCACCTGTTTCCGTCAGTCTGAGCGACTTTCACAACCAGGTGTTTTGTTACACTCGTGCTTATTCCTGAAAAAGATTAAAAATTTAACAAACAACAACCAACACTGTTTGTTCAAAATACCTTTTTTTATCACTGCAACACGTTGCTACTGATGGCTTCTCTAATGGTATCCCCTATGTGCTATGTCTAGTTTGTTTTTCTTGTTATGTCCCTCAAGCGTGTAGAAATATTTCTTTTTTTGTTCGGATAGATTTCACACCTAAAAAAAGAAGTGCATAGCTGAAACCAAAGAATGAAATGTTCGAAAAATAAAAATTAGAAAATTTACCTGGTAAGCTGTTGATGGTGTGGAGTGGCTGCTGGTTAAAAGAGTAGTACTCAAACTCATGCGAGTAAATAGAATTTTTTTATTCATGCCAAAGCATGAATGAAAAAGGGGCATGCGTAATACACTATAAGAGTGAAGAGTACCGACATATAGTCATGGGGCATTGTTGCCATTAAAAATTTGACTACTCGATGGGTTCCACTTTCGCTGTGTGGAGGTGGAAAGATAAGATGGCAACAGGGTGGTTAGGAAGACAAAATCTTTTTAGAGAATCCTCAAGTAGAGTAGGAAATTGGTGAGTTTTTTGTTTATTTTATGTTATTGGAAATGGGTGTAGGAGAAGAAAAAGTCAGTTATTGAGAGCCTAGCAAAACAAAAGAAAATGGAAAATGAATTTTCGGGTGGGTTAAATGTAAGTGTTCAACAGGGAGCCGGCATTCATTTCTTTAAATCGAATCAGTGCGGGAAAATCGCTCAAGCAAAAAAAAAAAAAACTATCAAACGTCTTTTAAGTGTAAAAATTATTTATAAAGACCTTTGTTAAAAGCAGTGCCAGTAAAAAGGTGAAAAGGAAAATTTAAGTTGATCGGTATCCAGTAGACCACCGCCAAAGAATTTGAGAAAAAAAAGGCAGAAAATCCACGAGTAAGGCAATAGTGAATATGAAGTTATGAAATTTTGTTTTGTTATTTTTAAAATGGATAGGCAGTGTAGTGTTCGTGTTTTTTTTTATGTGGAAAGTAGGCAGTATTTTAATGATAGGATTTTTTTTGTTATAGTCCTACCTTCCGGCGGTCACACAGACCAAGGTCAAAAAGGTCGTGACCGACCGACAACGAACGAACAGGTTGGAGCTGCACCGGCATCTTAGAAAGAATCAACGGTTCGGACATTGCCGCAAATCAAATAAAAAGAACGACGACAACAACAAAAAGAGAAAAAGTTAACCGACGCAAAATCGTAGGAACGGAAAATCCCGTGGGAATACCCGGGCTTCACAAGTAAAACATTGTCATATTGTTTTTTTTTTTGTGCAAATTGCAAAAGTAATACGAGGAAGGTAGGCCGTGGAGTTAAAATTCGTACGCAGTTAAAATAAATTCATAAATAATACGCGTAATACAAGAACATTGAAATTGAGGCGGATACAGTGGCGGCCCTATTTGAGGGAAATAATTCATCATTGTGGATGCAGGAACAGAATTTTAGTCAAATTTACTTTAATAGCGTGATACTTGTTTTTTTTTTTTATTATTTATTTATTTAAACTTTTTATTAATATATTGTAATGTACACCCAACATTTATACCAATTTCATAATCGAAAACGTTTTACCGAAAACACATGGCAACACTATAATGGAATGGTGTAATGGAAGACGTTTGTTGTGAGTGTGTGTGTGTGTGCAGAAAAATACCGGGAGGGGAACTTGTCTAGACATCATGGTTCATTGCAAAACTACCAGAAAGCTCTCGATGGTTCACACTTCTATATAAAGGTGGAGCTGACGCAACCAGAGGTCAGTTTAATTTAGAAAGTGATAGTGTGAAAATTGGTTAAACGTAATTGAGTTGAGTTCGAATAAAGTGTATATCGAAAGTAGATACTGAATAAAAGTGGTAGAATTAAATAGAAAGGTAGAGTTTTATTTTTGCGAACTAAGCGCACGTTACATTGGTGTCAGAAGTGTAAATAAAACTTATTTAAAAAAAAAAGGAAGAGACCAGTAAAGTGTAAAAAAAAAAAAGTTAAATACAGTGAAAATGGGTAAGTTGTTGGAAGAGCTCAACTGCATTGAGCTTAAAAGTGAGTTAGGTAAGCGAAATCTTTCTAGAGCGGGTTCGAAAAATGAGCTCGTCCTGCGCTTGCGCAACTATTTGGAACAGCAAGGGGAAGACGTAAACACTTTTGTTTTTGAAACAGAAGTGGAGGAAGAGGAGGTAAGTGAAAGTGTAGATTTTTCTAGTATGATGAAGCTTTTATTAGAACAACAAAAGAAACTGATTGAAGAGCAACAGCAGAATACTCTCGGACGTCTGGAAGAGCAACGAAACGATCAAAAAAAAGAACAGCACAATGTTCTCGAACAACTCGAAGTACAACAAATCTGGAAAAGCAACGAAATGAGCAAAAGAAGGAACAACAGTGTTCAATCGGTGCTTCTACCGAATGATGTAGGCTAGATCACAGTGTATCACTATGATTAGCAAGGGTGGTTACAGTGCAACACTATAACACCTTGAGATGATAATGAAGAGGTTTCAAGCAGACTCACTTGAAGGTTCGTGTAAAAGTCTTGGTTGGTTATTTCAAAATCATGCTTTATTTCTGATTGACTTAATATTTATACCTAAAAATTGCTTACTCTACATATTTACAAATGTGCATAAGAAAACAAAAACAAAAGAAAATAATTTATAGTTTCGAATATCAAATGACGTTACTGAATTGAACATTAAAGAATTATTGCTGACAAGTAATGAACATAAAAAAGGTGTGAATGAAAACAATACAAATTAAATGATATTATTGCTGATAATGCACGAACGAAAAAATACAATTTTATCCCAAAGACAAATAACTGTTTTATTGCTGACAGCAGAAAAGTTACCAAATGCATACAGTGTGATTGAAAATAGAATGCAAAGAAAAAAGATAAATAATCTTAGTGACGTAGAAAAACTAAGAGTGCAAGAATGTAAACATCCTGCCCCGCGCTGATGATCCCAGGCTTCATCAGAAGGTTAGTTTCTAGATGGATATGGTACAACTTGATGAGTTGGTTGTCCGCGGAGACGGAACTGGATGAGGGGGCTTCTGTCGTCCCTTTATTTTCTTGTAAATAAAGAAGATAAGTGCTATGAAAATGATAATTAATCCAACTGAACTCGAAACAACATGAGGAGTGTTATGAAGACTGATTGTAGTAGGAAGCTCAAGCTGTTGAAGTTTAATTTGTTCTCGAAGTTTATTTAGCTCAAGACTGAATGAACTGAGGTTAAACATGTTGTACTGAGGAGAGGCTAGGCGAATTACGTCTTCACTGTGTATATTATTGTTAGTAATCCTGGTGTATGAGGCTTGAACCGTTGATGAATAAATTTGTTGGCCTTGAAGTGTTAAGTGCTTGTCTTTGGCTACGCAATTGGGCTGAAGTTTCAATAGCCCACTTCCTTTCAATGCTAAAAATGAGGTTTGATGATTACAAACAACATTAAGCACAGCTTCTTTGTTTAATGAAAATATCCATTGATTTGTGTCAGGAAGTTTCGTCCATACTGATTCCGCCTTGACAAATTTCAGTTCACAGGTGGAAATCTCTGAGTTATTGTTGAGTAAATTCATCTCGCACATACTCAAATTGGTTCCAGATTGATACACCGGGTGAGTTTGCATACATAAATGATGATTTCCATTGAGCGTTGAACATTTTGAAAGTTCACCTTCAGTGATTGGATAATATTGGTCATGATGAGCACTTACTGCTAGCATGTCAGTTGAGGGTTGAATAATCATGTAAGTATTATTAGCTGGTGCCGGAATGGGAATAAGCTTGTAAATTGAAAATTCCTCTAAGCTGAGTAATGGTACTTCTATTTTGAAAGTTATGTAATTTGAACTGATGTGACCCTCCACATTCATTAGGTTGTAGAGTTGTAAAATTTGATCGGGTTCTACGGCGATGCGAAGACCTGGAGGAAGATGATTTCTTATTTTTGCTACTTCGGTTACGAGTTGTTGATGAGTGATTAAAAGATGATTTACTCGTCCACGGTGCGTGTCAGTCAGAACGTCTGCTATAGCTGTCTGCATTCTCTGAATGTTGATGATAACTAGTGTTGCATGCGTGCACCATGATAAAAATAATTCCTTCATTTTAGTTTGGTACAATTCTTCAGTGACATTGCTTAAACTGTTGAACAATTGACTAAGTTGTTGGTCAAGTGCTTGTTTTCTTTTGATTGAATCTTCTTGACTCAATCTGACAATGTTGATAGTGGAATCTACGATGGAGGTATGATTTTTTAGTAGTCTCATAAGATGGTCTTCGTTTAATTCGATGCCTTTAAATTTTTGAGATATATCTTCAGCATATTTAGAGTCGAGGACTCCAAAAAGTGAGTTTGCTATATTTCCAACAACATCGACGGCGCCTCGTCTCCTTCTTATAGATAATTTGGTAGTTCCGATCAGGTTGTCTTCATTGAGCTCGTTTTTGATGACTTGAAACTGGTGAACCATTTGAAGACACAGTTCGTTACCGGATAGTTTTTTTACAAATGTGGTTAAGTATTGTAGTTGTATTTTCCAAAGCTTCAAATTCCATTCGGTAAGGCTCGAGGTTGTAGAATACTATGATGTTCCATTTGTTATGAATCAGGCTGATTGTTCCGTGTCGGTGAAAATGCATTCCTGGTGAAGTGTTGTTGAAAGTTGTTACTTCAATGTCACTTGTCAATACTGCTGGTAAAAGAAGACCAATCAAAAGCATCGTAGTAAGCGGATTAAGATTTGTAGAATTTCTCGCTGCCTTTGACGTTGTTGTTTCATCAGGAGTGGATCTATCGCTTCTCCGTTTTCGATCTGTTGATGGCGGATTCAACTCGACTTCATCATTTTCTATGAGGGGGGCAAGCTTATGTATGGGGCGCCTCAACATGCCAGATTTAGTTCGCACGTCAGCGACACGTACCAAGCCGTCCTTTCCGACGTGGATATGCTCGATTCTGCCAAGTGGCCATTTCATTGTTGGCGTATTGTCTTCTTTCATGATAACAATGGTACCAATTTTGATATTGTTTGATTGTTTTTTCCACTTTGTTCGATATTGAAGCTCGTTAAGGTATTCCAGAGACCATCGATTCCAGAATTCTCGTTTTATGTGTGCTACTAATTTCCACCTAGTCAGTAGGCTCCCACGTACTGGTTCAGCCTTGGTATCAATGGTTGCCCTTAGTGACTCCCCAATCAGAAAATGACTAGGTGTTAATGCATTCAGATCACTTGGATCGTTGGACATTGCTGTCAAGGGTCGTGAATTAAGAATCGCTTCAACTTCTGCTGTGATTGTGCAAAGTTCTTCGTAGGTTAGTGAAGCGTTAGCCAATTTGCATTGTAAAAGACGTTTGGCGGACTTGACTGCGGCCTCCCACAATCCTCCGAAATGTGGTGCTCGGGGAGGAATAAAGTGGAAATCAATACCCTTTGAACTGCACGAAGTTGCGATTTTATTTTGCGCCTGTGCTGAGTATATATTTGTTTTTAGTTCTTCTAGTTGATTTTTGGCGCCAACGAAATTCGTGGCATTATCGCAATACAGATTTTTTACGTGTCCACGCCGACTCATAAATCTTCGTAAGGCTCCCAAAAAAGCTTCAGTTGTCAAGTCGCTAACAACTTCGATATGGACAGCCTTTGTCGCGAAGCAGCAAAACATTGATAGATAGCATTTTTGTGGACGACTTCCTCTTGTGCGGTAGTGAACCCATAATGGGCCGCAAAAGTCCACACCAGTATTAATGAAAGGACGTGCTGGTTGCACTCTTGTGCCTGGCAAATTTCCCATCATCTGGGAATACATATGTGGTTTTGCTCTGATGCAAAAAGTGCAATGTTGAGTGATGGAACGTGCAATGTTTTTGCCCTTTATCGGCCAAAATCGCTGTCTCGTGATTGCTAGAAGACCTTGAGGCCCAATATGATTGTTTTGAATGTGCAAGTCTGTCATGATCATTTCAACGTATGGATGTGAATATGGTAACAGGATCGGATGCTTGCTATCGTAAGATAATGATGACTCTTGAAGTCTACCTCCAACACGTAGCATATCGTCCGCGTCTAAAAATACAGCTAGGCCCTTCAGTGGACTATCCTTTTCCAGCTCCTTATTTGCCTTGAGGAAACAAATGTCTTTATAAAAGCCGTGGAATTGAATTTCCTTGACGAGGAATTGCAAAGAAGTCTCTAGTTCTGAAGTTGTTATTGGCCATGCAGATTTGTTCCTTTTTTGGTTCTGCCTCACTGAATTTAGCGACTCCTTTAATTTACCTGACTTGACGAGACTTGTAAATCGAAAGCAGTATGCCATTATTGTCTTGAGCTTAGGGAAGGAATTGGAATGTCTGATTCCTTCGAAAATATCGTGTTTTTGAGTGTCAACTTTACTGGTTACCAAGGCAGCGTTCTTCCTTTCATCTGACCACGTTTTACTGTTTTTAAATGGTGGTGGCCAAATTGCTTCTGAACCATGTAAAAACCGAGGACCAAATTTCCATAATGTATGATCCTGCAATTTTTCTGGGGATATGCCTCTTGATAAGACATCTGCCGGATTTTCTGATGATCTTACATATCTCCAATTATCAGCGCTCGTGTGTGATTGGATCTTGGCCACTCGACGTCCAACAAAAGTCTGAAAGGAGTCTGCACTTGAATTGATCCAACTCAATACAATTTGAGAGTCAGACCACAGAAAGCTACTAGTATTGCCCAAGTTTAGGTCTCCCTTTACTCGTTGTGATAGTTCGGCAGCTAACAGTGCCGCACACAATTCTAGACGAGGTATTGTCATTGATCTCATACCTGATGCTGTTTTGGTAGTTGGTGCGACTCGAGATTTTGAGCATAACAGCCGCACTATGACTGTACCTTCTTTATTGAGGGATCTGATGAATACAGCAGCTCCGTAGGCCCTTTCTGATGCGTCTGCAAATGTATGGATTTGCACTGATGATGGAATGTGATGACTGAAGACGTGTCTAGGAATTTGGAATGTATCTAGTTCTCGGAGACCTTTGTAGTATTTATCCCATCTGGTGTGCATTTCTTCTGGTAAGGCAGCATCCCAGTCGTATTTAAGCTCCCACAATTCTTGGAGGAAAAGTTTTGCGACAACTACCACTGGAGCGACTATGCCGAGAGGGTCAAAAAGACGTGCTATATCTGAGGCCACAGATCTTTTGGTAAATCTTTTTGATGTTCGATAATTTGTTTTAATGCAAAATATGTCGGATTTTGGTCGCCACATTAACCCAAGGGTTTTGACACTGCTTTCGTTACGATCGTCGCTGAGTGAAATCTCTTGGTCTTCTAATGGGACGTTTGCGAGCAATTGTTGTTTGTTGGAGCACCATTTTTTTAACTGGAACCCTCCCTCGCGCAGCAATGCTGACAATTGAGTCTGAATTTCCTTTGCTTCGATCATGCTATCAGCCCCTGTCATGACGTCATCAACATAGAAGTCCTTCTGCAATACTTGTGAGCCTAGGGGGTACTTCGTATTGTATTCTTTAGCCAATGCTTGGAGGCACCTTGTCGCAAGATAAGGAGCTGACGTAGTTCCATATGTGACAGTTTGAAGCTTATAACATTTGATTGGTTGATTCTGATGGGAGCGCCACCATATAAGTTGGAAGTGTAGGTCTTCTTCACGTACGAGAATTTGGCGATACATCTTTTGAATGTCAGCCTTGATTACAAATCGGGGCAATCTATAACGTAATAGAATCGTAAACAGGTCATCTTGGATTGTTGGTCCGGCATACAAGATGTCATTTAACGAAGTATTAGATGATGTCTTTGCAGAGGCGTCAAATACCACTCTTAGTTTTGTGCTGCTACTGTCTGGTTTAAGAACACAATGATGAGGCAAGAAGTAGTGTGGTGTAGACACTGTTTTGAAATCTATTTCCGTCATGTGCCCCAGCTGGATGTACTCGTTCATAAATTCAGTGTACTGTTTCTGTAATTCTGGATGACGGTTCAGCCTGCGCTCCAAGGCATGAAATCGATTGAGAGCTATGTCACTTGATGACCCTAATTTAGTTGGATCGTCAGCGAAGGGTAAGCTGACAATGAATCTTCCGCTCGTATTTCTTGATGTTGACTGATTGAAATATTCTTCACATTTCTCTTCTGCGATGGTTCGCTTTGAGTTGGAGCACGGGAGTTCTTCGGTTTGCCAGAACTTGGTAATTGCATTTTCGAGAGAAGATTCTTCAGCGAATATTCCACATGTTGTAGTTGTTGTTGACCCAGCCTTCACCCTTCCGGTCACTATCCACCCCAATAATGTGTTTTGTAGAAGTGGTAGATTGCTTCCAAGTTTAATCTGCCCAACGCAGAGTAATTGATGGAACAACTCGGCTCCTATAAGGAGATCAATGTGGTCAGGCTTATTAAATTGAGAGTCTGCTAGTTTGACATTTCCTGGAATTTTCCACGTTGAAACATCGAACGCTTGTGTTGGCTGAGGTGATATGATTTGAGGCAAAACTATGGCCTCAAGCCTGGCGGTAAAATCGGTAGTTTTAGACCTAAGACTAATGTTTGCCCTTTTCTGGGCACCTCTTTTGCAGCTTCCGACACCTTGGATGATCATAGGCTTGAAGGACAGTGGTATCTTAAGCCTTCGTATCATTCTTTCTGTGATGATACTTATCTGTGACCCAGAGTCCAACACCGCACGGCAGTTGATGGTTGAACCGTCTTGTCCCTCTAAGTTCACGATGACTGTGCTGAGAAATACATAACTCTCCTTCTTGTTTATTCCTGCAGCTGCTAGTGTTGTGTTTTTGTTGGTGGATTCTTGAATTGGTTGCCCAATACTGTGGTTATTAGAGTTCGGCAGCTCCCTCTTTGTTAAATGTACCAACGTATTGTGTTTTTTTGAGCATTTTGAGCAGCTTCCGTGACGACAATCATAGGAGGTATGACCATCCTTCAAACAATTTACACACAATTTGTTGTTTCTTACGTGACTTAATCTGTTCGATGGTGTTAGATCAAGGAAGGCACGGCACGCATATAATTGATGTGGAGCCTTACACAATGTGCAATCCTTCTTCTGGGTGGTTATAGAACTTGTCACCTTGAAGCCATGGACTCGTCTTCTTTCTTCTTCGTCTCTCTTGCTGCTCTTGCCTCCAATTGCTTCGAGTGACTGGAACCTTGTTTCCAAAAACTTCAAAAATATATCCAAAGGCTGCAATTCCTTGGGCTGTTTTAGGGACTGCTCCCAAAGGGTTAGAGTATTCCGATCCAATTTTTTCATCAGAATACTCATTACGAGTGGGTCCCAGTTTGCTATGTCAATTTTTAGGTTTTTAAGACCCAGCAGGCATTCGACTGTAGTGTCGTGCAATGCCTTTATTTGATTTGCTGTTTCCTGATGACAAGTTGGTTGCGCCATTAATTTATTGATAAGTGCTGAAACAAGTAGCCGAGGGTTTTCGAACCGCTCAGTAACTACCTTCCAAGCAGCGTGGTAGTTGGCGTCTGAGGTGGGGAAGTGGCGTATCAGTTTTTCTGCTTCACCTTCCAGAGTTGTTTTTAGGTAAAACAACTTTTGGCAATCGGCTATTTTTTGATTGTGGACCAATTCGGTAAACAAGTCGCAGTATTGCCTCCAGGTCAGGTAGTTTCCGTCAAACCTTGGCAAGGTTATTTTAGGTAATTTTGCCGTTTGCCTCAATGTGTCAGCTTGATGGGAATCAGGACGGCCTCCTTCAAGTTTGGTTGACAACATGAGGAGATTTTTCTGGACTCTGTCCTCGAATGCGAAGTACTCTTCGATGTCATAACCTGCATTCTCTGGGTCTTCTAGGAGCTCAGCAATTTTTTGATGAACCTCCTCCATCTGTGACCAGACGCCTTTTGTTTGGTCGATCTTTAGGCGGCAACACGTGCTTGAATACTCTTCTGCGCTCTCCTCTATGTTTTCCAGCAATCGCTTCAATGACTGCAGGATTGCCCTTTGCCTTCGAAAGACCTTTGTTGTGTCGATGTCCTGGTTCGGTGTTGAGGTTAGCGAATGAGAAGTAGCTTCACAATGTTCCCTTGCGAATACCTTTTCAGCTTGTCCTTCCGATGTCCCAGCCCTCATCACGTTTTCCTTTGCTGATTCTTTTTCAGCTTGTTTTTCCGATGTCCCAGCCTTCATCACGGACAGAAGGTATTGTGTTAGCGATTGGTAGAGTTGCTTGACCTTCCCAGCTGTGTCGCCCTGGAAGTATGGTGTATCGTGTTTTCCCCCCTCCTCGATGTCATTGTGATTCTTTTCGAACTCACTCCAAAGATCTTCAATCAACACCAACCGCTTCCTTGCATAGTCTGCTGTTTTCCTTTCCGGTCCGTCCTTTGCAATGTTGGATTGCAAACGCAGCAATTCATCGGTGATGACCTTCTGCCTGGCACCCTTTGTGTAGATATCCAGTTCATCCTCCATAGTTTAAATTTTTGGATCGTCGCGTCGTCTCTGGATCTCTCTCTGAAGTTTTAGTCTTCAATGAGTTCAATGAATTGAGCAGATTTCAATGTTGCAGTTTTGCCAGTGTTTTAGCCCTGGCAACGCTTTAAGATACGTTCAATTAAAATGCCAATGTTATAGCCTTGGCAACGCGTTTGGTAGCGAAAATTGCTTCTTACTGCTGGTGAGGGAAGCAATAATCACGTCGGGGTCACCAAATGTTCAATCGGTGCTTCTACCGAATGATGTAGGCTAGATCACAGTGTATCACTATGATTAGCAAGGGTGGTTACAGTGCAACACTATAACACCTTGAGATGATAATGAAGAGGTTTCAAGCAGACTCACTTGAAGGTTCGTGTAAAAGTCTTGGTTGGTTATTTCAAAATCATGCTTTATTTCTGATTGACTTAATATTTATACCTAAAAATTGCTTACTCTACATATTTACAAATGTGCATAAGAAAACAAAAACAAAAGAAAATAATTTATAGTTTCGAATATCAAATGACGTTACTGAATTGAACATTAAAGAATTATTGCTGACAAGTAATGAACATAAAAAAGGTGTGAATGAAAACAATACAAATTAAATGATATTATTGCTGATAATGCACGAACGAAAAAATACAATTTTATCCCAAAGACAAATAACTGTTTTATTGCTGACAGCAGAAAAGTTACCAAATGCATACAGTGTGATTGAAAATAGAATGCAAAGAAAAAAGATAAATAATCTTAGTGACGTAGAAAAACTAAGAGTGCAAGAATGTAAACAAACAGAATATTCTTGAAAGACTAGAGGCGCAACAGAATGTTGTGAGGATGCTTTTTGTCAAAGGCTGAGGTAAGCTCAGCGGATCCAGAGTCTTCCAAAGAAGCAGCAAAACTTTAGATTATTGAAGCTAGTTTATTTCCGATATTATAAATAGTTTTGGGTTAATACATTTCATACAATGTTTTATAATGTTAATTCATATTTTTATTTCGCATTTGGTATTTATGAGGGTAGATTCCACGCCTCTCCTGGTGAGGTTTCACTTGGGGTTCGGCAGATGTGGTCTGGTCTGGGGTTCGTGAACCGGTTTCTTGGATTGGTCCTTGTGCCAATCGGATGAAGGTTTCTTGTCCTGGATTGTGTGGGCTTCCAGTTCTGGGGCTTGCAGTCAGTTTTCTTGTCCTGGGTTAGGGCTCCGAATTCTGGGGGCTCGGATTTGGAATAACGCTGGGATCTTGGGATCTCTCTCTTGGTTCTGTAACGATACTAGGAAGAGGGAGTTAATGGTTGCTCTGAGGTAGCAGGAGCCACTAAATTCACAACGAGGTAGCGTTGGACACTAAATTCACAACGAGGTAGCGTTGGACACTAAATTCACAACGAGGTAGCGTTGGACACTAGATTCACAACGAGGTAGCGTTGGACACTAAATTCACAACGAGGTAGCGTTGGACACTAAATTCACAACGAGGTAGCGTTGGACACTAGATTCACAACGAGGTAGCGTTGGACACTAGATTCACAACGAGGTAGCGTTGGACACTAAATTCACAACGAGGTAGCGTTGGACACTAAATTCACAACGAGGTAGCGTTGGACACTAAATTCACAACGAGGTAGCGTTGGACACTAAATTCACAACGAGGTAGCGTTGGACACTAAATTCACAACGAGGTAGCGTTGGACACTAAATTCACAACGAGGTAGCGTTGGACACTAAATTCACAACGAGGTAGCGTTGGACACTAAATTCACAACGAGGTAGCGTTGGACACTAGATTCACAACAAGGTAGCGTTGGACACTAAATTCACAACGAGGTAGCGTTGGACACTAAATTCACAACGAGGTAGCGTTGGACACTAAATTCACAACGAGGTAGCGTTGGACACTAAATTCACAACGAGGTAGCGTTGGACACTAAATTCACAACGAGGTAGCGTTGGACACTAAATTCACAACGAGGTAGCGTTGGACACTAAATTCACAACGAGGTAGCGTTGGACACTAGATTCACAACGAGGTAGCGTTGGACACTAAATTCACAACGAGTTAGCGTTGGACACTATTTACTTACCTAGTCTTGGTTTCTGGACTCTGCTGTTGCGCTGCCGGTACCGGAGTTCCTCCTACTCTTACTTGAGTACTATCATGAGTTCCTTACTTGTCCACTGCCGGGACTTGAACTGATTTTCATGTATTTCACTGGTTCCCTTATACACCTTTTGGTAGGAAGTGAATGTGAGCTGTATAGGTCAATGAAATATGACTCCACGTGGAGTCATTGGTAAGCTGCTGGTAATGTTGTTGTTATCTATTATCGTCACCATATCATTGCCTGTGTTGGTACATGCAAGATTCTACTGGCATCGGTGTTGTTGGTGGCGAATAATGCTGTTGAATTTGGTTCGTAGGGGCAAAAATGTAATGGGTCATTACACTCCCTCCTTTCTTACGGAGACGAGAACCTTCTCGTCTTGACTGGTGGCCTACTGGTGCTGGAGGGAAGTGTAGCTGAAAAGCTACAACCTTAATCCCGGAAGGGCGGGGGCTCAGGTCCAGGGCGTTGCGATCTTCTCTTCACGAGTGGCTGTCCTGTAAGACTTGTAAAAAAAAAATTTCCGCCCAAGATGTCCATTCCAAGGATCGTATCACTGGTTAATTCTGGTAAAAATGCGACTTCTTCTTGAACCAAACATCCTTTAAGACTAAAATTGGCCAAACAGTGCTCTCTGGTAGTGGTGCGACTTCCGTTGGCTAAATGAGTTTCACATTCCTGGTAACACACAGGAACTTCCAGAGCTCTTAGCTCATCTCTTAGTACTGGACCGACAAACGAATTCGTAGAGCCGGTATCCACTAACGCGTTGAAACTCTTTTCCTCAACTTTTATTGGTACAAGAACCCTATTTTCACTGCCGAGTTCTGTACTAGGATGTCTTGGTATGCTTTGTTCTGGTTCGACTTGAATTACTGATGAATCCATCTCAACCGTTTCGGTATGCGAATGATGTATGCAGCGTTTATTATATCGTGCCCACGAACGGGTAAATCGACCGGCTGTTGTAGGCTTTTTCGGTTTCCTCCTGCTACGGTTCGGACTTCGCTTATTTATTACATCTGATTGAGGCATTAAAATAGTAGCTATCTGGTGAAGACCTTGACTATTCGTTGGTTGATGCTCTACTTCAAATATGGCAGCAGTTCTAGTGTTCCAGTTTTCTGCTGGCGTATCGTGTCGACGGCATGGACAATCTTTAGTAAGCCGACCGTCTTCTCCACAATTGGAGCAAAAAAAAAGAAATGGTTGACGGCAGTTCCGCTTATGATGCCCCCGTTGCTTGCAATTCCAACAATGGGTGTTGTGGTCATACGGCACTGATGTTGCGCCCAATTGTGCTCGTGGTGCTGGAGGTGGAGCCAAGGCGGGTCTCATATTTCTCTCTTCGGTCTTCACGTACTCGTACTCCTCGGCTAAGTCGGTAAGCTCCTTCAACGTCTGGAAATCGTTTCTTCGGACGTAAAGCCGGTATTCCGGGCGGAGACTGTCGTATATCCTATCGACATTATCTTCTTTGCTCATCTTAGGGTGTTGCCTAATAAGGTACTGCATAGCTCGAATGAAATCTTTGGCTGTTTCTCGCGGTCCTTGCTTCTTTCGCCAGATTTCCTCCTCTAACTTATGGACAAATCGTGGTGGCAAGAAATACTTGAAAAATGCTTCACGGAACTCTTCCCACGTCTGGAAACTTCCTCCGTGGATCCGTAGCCACTCTAGGGCGGAACCTCTGAAGATTTCCGGGAAGGTCCGGAGGATGTGTTCTGCAGGTATGGAATAGCAGTGTACCAACTCTTCTACCAACGCTCCATAAACTCGAGGGCATTTCCCGAACCGTCGAACTTAAGGCCCCATTTACGGACGGTGTTCATGGTTTCGGCCTCGGGACTTCGGTACATTCTGTATGGACCTGGTTGGTCTATGCTATCTAACTCCGGATAATGAGTTGGTGAACGCCCGGTGGTTGGGCTTAAACTTGTTGTAGGGCCGGCTCCAGTGGTCTGGTGGTACCGTCCTCCTACGGCTGGAGGTACATGTAACTGGAGTTGGGCGCTAGGCTCTTCCGTCGTCTCGATTATATTGGCAGGTTGCGGTGCTGTTTCGTTTTCATCTTTATACTCCCGTTCTTGAACCAATTGTGAAATTTCCGTGCACAGGTTCTGGGTTGAACGGTGAGTCCTGGAGTCTTTGATATACGTGCTCAAGCGGGATCGTAATGTGGACACCGTTCCACTGGTATCCAATTTTTTGGAGGCCATCTTCTCAATGAGCTCCGTCTTCTTGAGCAAGTAGATGGACGCCAGATTTTCTTCGATATTATTGTCGGTATTTGCCATGGCTTTAAATCACTGGCAAGGCTTGAAATTTGAGTTTCTCTTTTCGGTTTCTTTATGGCTCGTTAGTGAGCTCCTCTGGTTTTGGTCGGTCGGTATCCTCGGTGTATGACAGGTCGGTCGGGAAGATCCCTCAGAGAGTTATTTCTTCTGGAACGGTCGGTCGGTCGGTAAATCTGGATAAGAAATAACTCCTCTGACTGGGTCAATCTCTAGTCGGTGTAATACAGGTCGGTCGGTGTGGACTTCTTAGCAAGTTGATCCTTCTGGAACGGTCGGTCGGTAAATCGGTTAACCAACTTCAAAGAAGTCCCTGCTCGGGCGCCATTTGTGAGGATGCTTTTTGTCAAAGGCTGAGGTAAGCTCAGCGGATCCAGAGTCTTCCAAAGAAGCAGCAAAACTTTAGATTATTGAAGCTAGTTTATTTCTGATATTATAAATAGTTTTGGGTTAATACATTTCATACAATGTTTTATAATGTTAATTCATATTTTTATTTCGCATTTGGTATTTATGAGGGTAGATTCCACGCCTCTCCTGGTGAGGTTTCACTTGGGGTTCGGCAGATGTGGTCTGGTCTGGGGTTCGTGAACCGGTTTCTTGGATTGGTCCTTGTGCCAATCGGATGAAGGTTTCTTGTCCTGGATTGTGTGGGCTTCCAGTTCTGGGTCTTTCATTCAGTTTTCTTGTCCTGGGTTAGGGCTCCGAATTCTGGGGGCTCGGATTTGGAATAACGCTGGGATCTTGGGATCTCTCTCTTGGTTCTGTAACGATACTAGGAAGAGGGAGTTAATGGTTGCTCTGAGGTAGCAGGAGCCACTAAATTCACAACGAGGTAGCGTTGGACACTAAATTCACAACGAGGTAGCGTTGGACACTAAATTCACAACGAGGTAGCGTTGGACACTAGATTCACAACGAGGTAGCGTTGGACACTAAATTCACAACGAGGTAGCGTTGGACACTAAATTCACAACGAGGTAGCGTTGGACACTAGATTCACAACGAGGTAGCGTTGGACACTAGACTCACAACGAGGTAGCGTTGGACACTAAATTCACAACGAGGTAGCGTTGGACACTAAATTCACAACGAGGTAGCGTTGGACACTAAATTCACAACGAGGTAGCGTTGGACACTAAATTCACAACGAGGTAGCGTTGGACACTAAATTCACAACGAGGTAGCGTTGGACACTAAATTCACAACGAGGTAGCGTTGGACACTAAATTCACAACGAGGTAGCGTTGGACACTAAATTCACAACGAGGTAGCGTTGGACACTAAATTCACAACGAGGTAGCGTTGGACACTAAATTCACAACGAGGTAGCGTTGGACACTAAATTCACAACGAGGTAGCGTTGGACACTAAATTCACAACGAGGTAGCGTTGGACACTAAATTCACAACGAGGTAGCGTTGGACACTAGATTCACAACGAGGTAGCGTTGGACACTAAATTCACAACGAGTTAGCGTTGGACACTATTTACTTACCTAGTCTTGGTTTCTGGACTCTGCTGTTGCGCTGCCGGTACCGGAGTTCCTCCTACTCTTACTTGAGTACTATCATGAGTTCCTTACTTGTCCACTGCCGGGACTTGAACTGATTTTCATGTATTTCACTGGTTCCCTTATACACCTTTTGGTAGGAAGTGAATGTGAGCTGTATAGGTCAATGAAATATGACTCCACGTGGAGTCATTGGTAAGCTGCTGGTAATGTTGTTGTTATCTATTATCGTCACCATATCATTGCCTGTGTTGGTACATGCAAGATTCTACTGGCATCGGTGTTGTTGGTGGCGAATAATGCTGTTGAATTTGGTTCGTAGGGGCAAAAATGTAATGGGTCATTACAATGTTTTGGAAGGTCAGAAAAACATTCTAGAAGGCAAATTGGGCAACATTGAGAAAAACGTATATGCCCTTGACGAACGCGTTGAAGGTATGGAAAAATAGCTTTCTGTTGTAGAGAATCGTTTCGAAATCGTAGAAAGCCGATGTGATAAACAATTCTCTGTTCTGACCAAGAAATTAGACCAGATCCGGAAAATCAAAATTCGAGAATCTGCTCGAGAATTTGCAAAGAAAAAGGAGATTAAACCGCCAACATTTGATGGACAGTCTTCTTGGCCAGTCTACAAGAGACAATTTGAGGCAGCCGCAACAACAAATGGCTGGGATGACGAAGACAAGTACATTGCACTGACTCTTGCTATTAGAGGACCAGCAGCTGAATTACTTCAAACAGTTCCAGCTGGTAAGGGCGGCGATTTCAGTTCTCTCGTGGCAGCTATAGATAAACGCTTTGGAGATAGCCACTTGAAAGAAGTCTTCCGAGTCCAACTCAATAACAGAGTCTAGAAAAGGGGTGAAAGTCTACAGCAGCTCCAAGCAGACGTCGAAAGACTGGTTCACCTGGCATACCCGGATGCTGGAGAGGAAATCATCAACCAGCTTGCTGTCCTTCGTTCGTGCCATTTCCGATATACATCTTCGGAGGTCTGTGCGAACTGCTAGAACACGTACTCTTTCTGAAACTTTAGCTTCGCATTGACAATTGAAGCAGCAGAACAGGCTTCTCATGGAGTACATCGACTTAGAGAAGCCATAGTCGAAGAATGCTCGTGCCAAAGAGCTGAAATACAAAAGAACCAGCGGAGCGGACTAGCAAGATAATAGTCCGCACTACAGCGTCAATGCCGACTACCACCAAATAAAGCCGCTTGTCAACATTGTGGAAGCAAGAGATCCAACCCAGAGCAAGGTAACAACAACACCAACTTTGCCTATCAATCTGTTTCCCATTAGGGAAACGAGTAAGAACCAACTTCGAGGGGCAGAGGCTGGTTTCTTGTATCGATGGCCCCAGAACCACCATCCAGGTCTCTCAGACCAAACGAGACAACAAAAGTCTGACTGTGGAGACTACTATTAACGGGAACAAACATGTGGCTACCATCGACACCGGTGCCACAGCCTCCATAGTACGTCGAGACCTGGTAAAGACGACGTGGTTTCATAACACCAATAGCTACCGTCTAAGAACCGCAACGGGAGAAGCAGCAAGAATATATGGAGAAGTATGTCTTAAGATCCGACTGGCCGATCTAGTGTTTACTCATCAATTCCTGGTGGCAGATATATGTTGTGAGTGCATCATTGGAATCGACTTTATGAAACAGCACGGAGTTGTTTTGGACATCGGTAATCAAATTTTGAAGTACCAAAATAAGGAATTTCCAATGACCTATTCGAACGAAAGTACGTCGACACTGAGGACTGTCATCACGGAAGATCTGACTCTGCCTCCGTCTTCTGAAGTGTTCGTTTGGACAAAACTGGAAGGTGAGTTTGGAAGCCTTCGATACCTCATGGTGGAACCAGACCCAGAGTGTTCCTCCCAAAGCGCTATCATTGGGAAAACACTGGTAGCACCGAAAAACAAAATGGTCCCCGTACGATTACTAAACACCAGACCGTACGATGTAAGGTTGAAGAAAGGAGAAGTCGTTGGACGTTGCGAATCGGTTGCAGAAATTACGAGGATCACAGACGAAGCCCCGAGAAAAACTATAACT
Organism: Melanostoma scalare; assembly: GCA_949752695.1. NCBI lineage: Eukaryota > Metazoa > Arthropoda > Insecta > Diptera > Syrphidae > Melanostoma > Melanostoma scalare. The sequence continues at coordinate 112,245,252 of OX456984.1, read as the reverse complement.
TCGGAGGAGCTCAAAACCATCAAAGCTAGAGTACTGAATTCATCCAACCTTGATCACCAACAAACAAGGATGGCTGAAAATCTCTTACAAGAGTACACTCATATCTTCGCATCGCAAAAGGGGCAATATGGTAGGACACAGTTGGTACAGCATCGCATCAACACAGGAGATGCAAGACCGATTCGTCAACCCGCAAGACGCCATCCACTCGCCAAACAAGGTGAGGTTGAGGAAATGATAACAACAATGAAGAAGGACGGTCTTATCGAAAATTCCAAAAGTCTTTGGGCGTCACCAGTGGTGCTAATGAAAAAGAAAGACGGAAGCACTCGGTTTTGTGTGGACTACCGAAGGCTGAATGATGTGACTAAGAAGGACAGCTATCCCCTGCCTAGAATCAGTGATACCCTGGGTGCAATGGAGGGAGCCCAGTGGTTCTCGACGCTGGACTTGAAGAGTGGACATTGGCAAGTTGACATCCACCCAGATGATCGGGAAAAGACGGCGTTTTCTACAGGTAATGGGCTCTGGCAGTTCAAAGTTATGCCGTTTGGACTATGCAACGCTCCGGCAACATTCGAGCGTTTGATGGAGTGCGTTCTTCAAGGACTGACGTGGAAAGCTTGCCTAGTCTACCTTTACGATGTCATTGTTTACGGGAAAACATTTGACCAACATTGCAAGAACTTAAAAGCTGTGTTTCAAAGACTTCGAGAGGCTAACCTTAAACTGAATCCGGAAAAATGTGCACTTTTCAAAACTGAAGTTAAGTATTTGGGACACATTATCTCTTCCCAAGGAGTGAAGACTGATCCTGAAAAAGTTGATTCTGTCAAAAATTGGCCAACACCACAGGACAAACATCAACTCCGAAGCTTTCTTGGTCTTGCCACATATTACCGACGTTTTGTTAAGAATTTTGCTGGAGTTGCAAAGAGTTTGCATCAGCTCACCGAAAAAGGGAAGCAGTTTAAATGGTCAGGTGAGTGTGAGAAATCTTTTCAGGAACTTAAATACCGCCTCTGTAACGCTCCAGTGCTGGCACATCCAACACCTGGAAAAACATTCATCATCGACGCAGAAGCAAGCAACGTTGGAATCGGGGCGGTACTATCCCAAGTGCACGATGGCGAAGAGAAAGTGGTGGCATACTACAGCAAGGTCCTCTCAAAACCCGAAAGAAACTACTGCGTGACCAGAAGGGAACTGCTAGCTCTTATCTTGGCAACAAAGCACTTCCATAAGTACATCTATGGACAGAAATTCCTTCTGCGGACAGACCATGGTGCTCTGAACTGGCTGTTGAACTTCAAAAATCCAGAAGGTCAAGTCGCAAGGTGGATAGAAAGACTGCAGACTTATGATTACCAGATTCAACACCGCAGAGGAAAGTTGCACTCAAACGCCGACGCATTGTCCCGAAGACCTTGCAAAGAGGATTGCAAGCATTGTAGGCGGCAAGAAAACAAAGAAAATATTACCGCTCAGCGACTAAGAGCTGACCCCATAAGCGGATGGAGCAATGAGGAAGTGAGGACTGCTCAACAGGAGGATCCAGATATCGAACCCATTCTCGCATGGAAAGAAAATGAAGAGAAACCGGAATGGGGAGACATTTCTGTCAGGAGTCCAGTTCTCAAAGCCTATTGGTTACAGTGGGACTCACTATATGTGCAAGAAGGTGTCCTCAGGCGAAGATGGGAATCCACTGACGGTAAGTCATACGTGATGCAGCTGATCGTACCGCAATCGAAAGTCAGTGAAGTTCTTCGGGAGATGCATGACGGACCTTCTGGAGGCCACCTGGGAGTTAACAAAACACTAGAAGGTGCGACATCGGTTCTACTGGTTACATGCTAGAGATGACGTGGAGAAGTGGTGCCGAACATGTGACAAGTGTGCTGCAACCAAAGGACCTGGTAGAAAGATTCAAGGTAAGATGCATCAGTACAACGTTGGATCACCTTTTGAGAGGATTGCAGTAGATGTGGCTGGGCCTTTTCCAGAGACCAACGCTGGAAACAGGTACATTCTGGTTGTAATGAACTATTTTAGCAAGTGGCCTGAGGCGTATGCCATCCCAAATCAAGAAGCCAAAACGGTGGTCGACCAGATTTTGTTTAACTGGGTGAGTAGGTTTGGTGTGCCTATGGAACTCCATTCCGAACAAGGGAGGAACTTTGAGTCAAACATCTTCCAAAGAGTGTGCGGACTACTTGGCATCAAGAAGACCAGAACCACACCGCTTCATCCACAATCTGATGGGATGGTTGAAAGATTCAACCGGACCTTGAAAGAACACCTCACCAAGGTCGTAGGCGACTACCAAAGAGACTGGGATAGGCACGTACCGCTATTCCTGATGGCCTATAGAAGCGCAGTACATAGCTTGACAGGACAAACACCATCTGACATCCTGTTCGGGAAAACCATGCGGCTGCCCAGCGAACTTAAATTTAGATGCCCCACAGAGGAGCCACAGGACACAAACGAGTATGTGGACGACCTCAAGGAAAGACTCGCTGACATCCATAAAAGAACAAGGGAACGGATGAAAACCTACAGCGACCGGATGGAGACACGGTACGACACAAAAGCGACAACGGCAGGAATCCAAATTGCAAATTTAAATCGAAACATAATCTTTTTGCCGTCCTCAAAAACACCTCAAAGCTCAAAGGCACTGCGATCTCAGTACAGAGGGACTATCCACCGAGTATGAGGAAGAGGATAGCGCACCTGCTACACGTTCGGAAGCTTCTTAAACAGGTACACAAAAGTGCAAAAGCATCTGTAAAAGGTGACAGGCTTTTAGTCGAAGGCTTGGAGTTTTCATGGAATGAGCACTTGGGGTTGAGACACTGTGATAAAGATGGTTTCGCGAAAATTATTGAAATGTTCAAATTGCCGGAAAACCTCTTTGCAAGTTGCATATCCAAAAACTACCAAAACAATAACAATATTGACAAGGCGATGACAGGTGCCACAGTGGATGTGGATCGTAACCATATGGAAGCTATTGGGAGGTGTTCCGGAAACGTGCAAAGCGGATCCAAATAGCACAGGGGTGTTTCAGAGGCAATCAACACAAAATTAAAACGAAGTAAAAATGAAAACGAATTTATTTATCGTAAAATTAATATCATCGCATATAATGTAGGAGGACTAAAAAATAAGCTACTAATTCCGATGTTTTTTAATGAATTGATGAATTATGACATAATATTTCTGTTAGAAACCCATCTTATAAAAGAGAACTGCAAGACATATGAACAATATTTTCCAATGTTTAATTGCCATTGGATTGCAGCTAAAAAGACAGCAATCAAAGGTAGAGCCAGTGGTGGAGTACTGGTGGCTGTTAGTAAAAATGTTGTCCATCTTTGCGAGGTTAAGTTTATTGAGGAGAAAAATATATATATAGAATTAAATGTTCATGGAAAGAAACTTTATATAGTTCCTGTATATTTGAACTGTAACAATTGGCAAAATGATTTTGAATCCTTGTACGAAATCTTATGTAACTTAAATACACTTAATGTTATGGTAATTGGTGACATGAATGCAAGAACGGCAGATAAGGAGTCAGCTTTTAAAAGTAATAAACATAAAAGATCCTCTAAAGATACTAAAATAAATGCAGAGGGAAGAAAGGTTTTAGATATGTGCAATGACTTTGGGCTTGGTATTCTAAATGGATGTACAGATGGTGACGTAAATGGAGAATTCACCTTCATAGGGAGACAGGGAAGCTCAACAATTGATTTGTGTCTTATTGGTGGAGAATGGACTTCTATCGTTAATGACTTTAAAGTTGATGGTAGTTCCTACTCGGATCATCTTCCCATACTAATGGAAATAGAAATAGAAGGTGTTACAGAATCCACAAAAAACTCATCGATCGAAAACTCCGGAATTTTGAGATGGAACAAAAGACTCGAAAATGAGTATAAGAGTAAAGTTGAATATCTGTTGGGAAATAAAATTGCTAATTGTAGAGCTGGATATCTACCATTGCTGGAACTTCAAAATATTATTACAGATGCAGCAAGTGTTATGAAACCGTCATGTACGCTAAAAAAAAGGCTGATTGGTATGACCAATCGTGTGAAAAGCTAAGAAAAAAGTCATTCGCTTTGCTTAACTTTTTAAGAAAATTTAATATCGAGTCAATTCGAATAGAGTACATTGATGTCAAAAAACAGTTTAAGAAGTTATGCAAGGAAAAAAAGCAAAAGTACGATGAAAACTTGGCAAGAAAGTTAAGCAATATTAAAGACACAGCTGAATTTTGGAAAATAACGAAAAAAATAAACGAAAATGAGGGTGGAAAGGAAACTATTGGAGTTTCGCTGGAGGATTTGAGAGCTCACTTTGAGGAACTGTTGATTACCTCTTCAGAACATTTACTTTGGAGTTATGCGTCGCCACATGCTGAAGATGATATCCTTGACGGGCAAATAACAACGCAAGAAGTGGAATCAATATTAGATTCACTTAAAGATGGCAAAGCAGCTGGAACTGATGGGATTCCTTCTGAGTTCTTCAAATATACAACGTTTGAGTTTAAGCAAAAACTATCCCAAGCTCTCAATATCATCTTCAACTTCGCTGTACATCCCGACTGTTTTGATGAGGCTTATATGGCCAATATTTAAAAAAGGTGATCCAAATGATCCAAAGAACTACAGGGGAATATCATTTCTTAATGCCAGTTTGAAAATCTGGGTAAATGTAAACGAAAAGTTAAGTGAATATCAGGCAGGATTTCGGAAAGGTTATTCTACAACTGATAACATTTTTGTTCTTGGCTCACTAATTCGAAGCAAACTTAGCCGTAACACAAAACTTTATACTTTCTTCGTAGACTTCAAAGCTGCATTTGATACGGTTGATAGAAAAACTTTGTTCTACAAGCTTTACAACCTTGGTGTATCTTCAAAGTTCATAAAAGCCCTCATAAAATTGTACAATCAAACAACGGCTAGCGTTCAAAACGGTTGTGATAAATCGAAAGAGATACGAATAAATCGAGGACTACGCCAAGGCTGTAATTTGAGTCCATTATTATTTGCGCTTTTTCTTGATGATATTGTTGAGTGGCTTCCATGTGGAGTACAGTTTGAAAATCGAAAAATAAAAGTAATCATGTATGCTGATGACATTGTCATTTTGGCGGAGTCTCCGGCTTCACTTCAACTAATGATAAACAGACTGTCTGATTATTGTAAAAGATGGGGATTGGAAGTAAATGCAGTGAAGTCAAAAATAATGGTTTTCCAAAATGGCGCAGGGCGGATCTCAAGAGGAGAAAGCTGGAAATTTGAAGGAGAGGAGTTAGAAGTAGTCAAGGAATACGTTTACCTTGGAATGACGTTAACATTCAACCTAAACATGGATAAACACCTCAAAGCTAAGGCTGATGTTGCTAGAACCGCTATTTGCTGTAACTGGAACAAAATTTTTAGCAGCAAATACATTTCAATAAATGCTAAGTTTGAGGTATTCAATGCAACAGCAAAAGCAGTTCTATTTTATGGAGCACTGATCTGGGGCGTTCAAAAATATGAAACAGTGGAAAATTTACTTCGATTCTTTTTAAGAAAAATATTCCTTCTACCAATTAGTACACCCAAGTACATGTATCACTTGGAAACAGGGCTGCCAACACTCTTCGTATCAACTTTAAAGCTGAGTGCAGACTATATGGTACATGTGTTAAGCATGAGTGAAAATCGTTTGCCAAATTTAATGATGAGAAGTGTCATACGTCGAAAAACTGGATTTTACAAGGATTGGATAGACCTTGCGTCGAATTGTGGTATTATTCTTGATTTGGATGGCTCTAATTTAATCCAGGCGAGAAAAGCACTGTATGAAGTCATACAATGTATCGATGAAAATGAAAGATACTTATTCATAGAAAAGGCGAGGTCATCTACAGAAAGGACTATCTATCCCAAACTTAATTATAACTTAAATGAAAATAATTATTTTAAACACGATTTTTCAAGAAAAACCATTGCAACTATTTTTAAAGTTAGAGGTGAACTGCTAAGCTTGAATTGTTTGCCGCACAGAAACGATTTGGTATCCATTTGTTCTTTGTGCAATATGGGGGTGGACGAAAACATTATCCACTTCATCGGAGTGTGTCCCATGTTAAAGGAGCTAAGGAGAATCTTCTTTGGAAAAAATTGTCTTAACGAAAACGAAATAATAAGTTACTTAAATGGAGAAGACTGGTTGCAGCTACAAAACTATACAGCCGAGGCAATGTCCTATAGACGAAAAATCATCGACGAAAGCTTCTGAGTCATAATATCATTTGTCTTTTTTTCTTTCTTTTTCAAACTGAAAACCATACTTTTCCTTTGCTTGAACTTAAAGTACATATCTAAATTTCTCTTGTTCTTCTTTTTTTTGCAAAGTAGATAAAATTTGGAATATACTTAGTCAAATTCTGATAAATTTTTTTTTTTTTCTTTGGAATATTAATCAAAGCTGTATTAAAGCTTCAAAATGTTTTTATAAAATTAAAATAGTATGTTAAGTAAGAAATGCAAAACTTAATAACATTGTCACTAGGGCAGACGACATTTGTGTCATGCCTTAAATCTTATTCTTTTAAATGAAAATGTATATCACAATTTATTGAAATATTGAATAAAATAATCTATCTATCTATCTATCTATCTATCATAGCAAAACTACCAGAAAGCTCTCGATGGTTCACACTTCTATATAAAGAGGGAGCTGACGCAACCAGAGGTCAGTTTAATTTAGAAAGTGATAGTGTGAATATTGGATAAACGTAATTGAGTTGAGTTCGAATAAAGTGTATATCGAAAGTAGATACTGAATAAAAGTGGTAGAATTAAATAGAAAGGTACCGCCGTATTAATAAACGCGGAATAACTGGGAAATACTTATTCCATGGATTAAGTTACCATTATACCATTTTCCATTTAATTAAAGCTACCATTATACCATTTTCCACTTAATCCATGGAATAAGGCTTAGCCAAGATATTCCGCGTTTATTAATACGGTGGGTAGAGTTTTATTTTTGCGAACTAAGCGCACGTTACAATATATTTATTTTTTTTATCATTGTTTTTTTGTTTTTAAGTGATAGCGAGGCGGCTCGAAAAGATTTCAGATTCGTGCGTACTGGTTTGTTTTTTTGTTTTGTGAAAAATCTGGTGGTTAAAAGAAGACCCCCCCCCCCTTAAAGAGAGCTCTTTTTTTAGGTCAGGAAATAAAGTAGGTTAGTGAAGGTGTGATATTTTTCCCTTCGATAATCAGTGCCCATGGTTTTCCGAAATTCAGTTTCGCGTAGTCTCGTTACATAACGATAGAAAAAGCAAATATTTTAAAGTTTTTTTATTTACCATTTTAAATTCTGTTTGTCTTATTTGATAGTTTCTCATTTATGTATAATACCTTTTTATTCCTCTTTTATTTGCGTTATTTGCTATTCGTTTGTTTTTTTTATAGTTTATAAATCTAAATACTACTTTAAGTTTTCATTCTGCATTTTTGTTTTTTTTTTTTGTAATAAATGTGAATCACGCTATATTTTTATGAAAACTTGCATGTTTGATCCATTTTTATTTCTGGGGGATAATGCTCACTGAAGAGTAAGAATCACGTGGGGTGTGTAAGAAGGTGGGAAGGATGCTGTGGTAGGGGTGTTTGGCAGTTTCTCAGGTTTTTTGGGGAATTCCAGATCATCGGCCGGCGGAGTTCCAGGCAGGGAGGGCTACAGGCCATGCTGCACCAAAACCAGCAGCTCCTGGAGTGTGGAGTTCATCGGTGGTGGTTTTTTTTTTGTGAAAGGTATGTATTTTTTGTTTTGGTCGAGGTGAGGTGCGACCGGGAAGTCAAGATCCCCCCCTACATCCGGCGAGCTAAGCCGTGCTAGCCAGCATGCCAGACTTCCCGGCGTACATTCCGTCCCTTTCCTTACCCTTCCGTTCATCCACATCCTCATTTCCTACCCTTCCTTCTCCTAATGTGAAATTCCCTTCGCTTACCTTCTCTGTGTTGTTTCATCCCAGTGGTGTTCCGTTTCCTTGATCCCGCCAGTTTCCTATCCTTACATACCGTTTCCTTCATTCAAAATTTCCTATCCCACCATACCTACCTTATTCATTTCCTTTCGATCCAATTTCCTACTTCCTTTCTCGAATCCTACCCTTCCTTACCCTTTAATTCTCTCCTTTTGCCTCGTATCAAGTTTAAGACCTATCCACGATGCATTTCTTTTTTCCTTATTCGAAAGGATTGTAGAAGGCCAATATGGTTGAAACATGGAAATGTTTCAACCATCAAGCCTTTGCCAAAAACGGCAAGTATGTGCTTATAGCACTTCTATGAAAAAGACCTTGCTGTTCAAGCGTTTCGATGTGTTCTGTCAAAGAAAGCACTTCCGATGTCTTCGTCAGCTATTTGATGTTGCACGGATGTTGCCGTTGACCATTCATGTCAAAGAATTATGGATGCTGAAGCTCTTAAAGCACAAAGTATCAAAGCCTCAATTACTGAGCAAAAATCGGCAACCATTTCTAAAATCGTACCTTCTGCACAAAAATCGGCTACGAGCTCTGCCGATACATGTGCTAACGATTCTTTTTGTAAAACTTCAAATTCTAATGTTACTTTTGAAAACCCTTGCACCAGTTCAGGCCCGTCTACTTCTTTTATTTCAAATGAGGCCTTAGATACAATTTTGGAGAACTTTCCTGATTCTTCTTATAAAATTCCCCAAGCCCCAAAAATGCCGAGAAAACTTCAGCCAACTACTTCCAGAACGTGTTTGAATACACGTGGTTATCACTTCGACCTCAAAATCTGAAAAATTACCATGTTCGAACGCTTACCCCCGCCCCCGGCTGAAAAAAAACCTGCCAGACGGTTGAATCCGATATAATGGTGCGTCTAGCTACACATACATGTGCATTATTTTTGGTTATCACTCCACTCCAAAAATTTGCTTCCAGCTCTTGGTCTATTATAGCTGGGACTATAAGACCTTCCGGAGGATACTCCACTTTCACCCTCACAACTTCCGTCTCCTGTTCATAGACGTTTTGCAAAGTCGCCATCCCCCCAGAAATCTACGACCCCCAAAAAACCTTGCGGGGTAACCATTTACACCCCTCGCAATATTAGAAAGAGCAAGAGGTATATTTTAAGAAAAGCGGCCAAAGAAAAGCTGGGAACTCGAAAGAAAAAAGTCCTTACTTTCGTTTTGGCACAGCTTTTACACGAAAAGAGATCACATTGGACTCTTAAAGAAAAGATTTTTTCTTAAAAATCTTCTTTAAGTCTCCAGCGTGTTACGCGTTTTTGATTAGTTCGGGATTTAAGCTACCAGCTGTGAGTACCATATATCGATGGCACTCCGAAACACGCCTTAAGGCAGGTCTGACTGAGACCGTGATGCACCTGCTCAGACAGAAGGCAGAAGACATGACGGAAATCGACAGGAAATGCGTACTCATGTTCGGCGAAATGGTGGTTGAACAGGAAAAGGAATATAACAACAAGGACGACATTCAGTACGGGTATACTGATTTCGGAGAACATGGACGGACGAACCTGATAGCTTCCAAAGTAATGGTATTTACTTTGCGAGGGCTAAACAGAAATTGGAAACAATCCATCTCCTACTACGTCGGATCACCGAAAGGAGACATTTTATTTATTATTTATAATTATATATATTTTTTATTATTTATTATTATATTATTTTTAAAGTGTAATGTAAATAATGTTTTTGAAATGTAAATTAAAAATGTATATGGAAAATCTATTAATTTTTGTTTAAATGAATAATTTTACCTTTTTTCTTTATAGGTACCTTGAAAATTGAACCTGGAAGTGAACTGCCTAGTCATTTTATTGTTTTGTTTTACTTTTTTGTTGTTTTTTCTATTAATTTTTGTTGTTTTGTATATATTTTTTGTAAATTCCTATTTATTTTACCATTTTTTCTTCTTTACAATATAATTTTCTTAGTCAAGTATTCTTTCTGCTTTTCTTTCACTTTTTTTCCTTTTTTTATACGCAATACTAGCGACCCGCCCCGTCTTCGCACTGGTGCAATGCTGATACTAAACCATGATATACGACGCGCTTTTTATAGGCTCGCTCCCACCGCCCCGGGCGGCTGGTACCGCCGCAAACGCTAAGTCCCGCAATTTTTAAATCTGTAATATCTTCGAAAATATTTATTTAATGCACACACATGCTGTAAAGGGCAATTTTGATCTACATGAAATACACAACGTATCTAATGTATTTAATTGGATACGGAATGATACTGTATCGTTTAAAATAGCTTGGTAAATAACCCATATTTTTTTTGTAATATGTAAAATATAAAAATGGTTACTGTGGGTTATCCTTAGGAGATAAACATATGTTGTCTGGTACTTTTTTATTCATTGTTTTAAGATTTACAATTCCGTAGTACATAAATTTTAACTATCTCGTAAGTTTTAGCCAGCGTTTGCAATGTAAGCGCAGAAAAATATGTCTGTTAAGACATCACATTACAAATCTTTAAATTTCTCGGTTTTTCTCTGCCTATAATATGCATGCATTATACATATAAACCTTCCTCCTGAATCACTCTATTCATTAAAAAAAACCTCACCAAAATCCGTTGCGTAGTTTTAAAAATCTAAGCATACATAGGGACATAGGGACAGAGAAAGCGACTCCTGTAGCACATGAGTATGCGAGTTCTTGGACCTATTCTTAATCCACTTTTTTACCCACAAACGCTTTTTTTTTTAATTTTTATTTCCTCTTCTTCGTCGTCAATAATTTCCTTCATTATAAGAGCAGCTAAAATTTTCTTATTCATAACGTGTCCGTCTCGTTCGCGAAAAATAACCAAACTGATGTTGGACAACATCGAATTTCGTGTAAACGCAAAGCTGATGTTTTTCATCCAACCATGTTGTCAAACCATGTTGGACCATGTAAACCCCGCTATTAAATATATATGCAATGATTTTATGTCACTTTCCATTGCACGAAAAGAACCGTCCAGGAGCGTCCAGAAGCATTCTCAAACCGTTCCATTGGTGCAAAAAGATCGCTTCTCATGATCCTGAGGAGTGAGGAGTGACAGACGCTTCTCGATTTGAAGTGAGAATCGACTCAGAGGCACTAACACATGTTTTACTCAAATGTCAAAAAGAAAAGTTTCTTCAAGTAATTATTTCTTAAGAGCCATAGGTGTTTCACTCACACAAAGGAAATTACGTTAAACTTAATAGAAACAATTTTGGGTGTTCCATTGGTTTTTAAAGTGAGCGCTTCCCCGAGTGAAACCAATGGAAAGCGACATTAGTGTTTGAATCAGAAGAATTCTTGTTTCTGAAAGAGAATCAAAAGATAGTTGGATTTGGATACATAATAATTTAGTTATACTTACAATAAATAAAATATCTTAAGATTTCTTCATTCCAGTTTCGACTTCCAAGTTTTATTCTAAAATGAAAAATGTCAAAGATATGTCATGTTTTTTTTTTACTTCTCTGAGGCAGGTCTGACTGAGACCGTGAAGCATATGCTCAGACAGAAAGCGGAAGACATGACGGAAATGCGTACTCATGTTCGACGACGAACAGGAAAAGGAATATAATAATAACAATGACGATGTTGTGTCGTGGGATAATTCTGATGTGGCACTTTCTGAAAAGTAAAGAACAGAATTATTTCCTATTGGCGCACCTGTGCACCGATGTAGCGGAAAACCTGTTTTCGATGGTGCGATCATACAGAGGATCCTATGATAAGGAACCATCGGTATGGAGGTTCATAAGAAATCTGAAGATGTTGAAGATATCGATGATGATGATGACAACGATTGCCATTGCGAGGACTGCATAAAGTGGATGGAGACTGTACGCGATTCCAGAGATGCGAACCAGGAAATACCCTGCCCTAACACCGCACATAAAGAGACATTTGTCAGATTCCTTTTGCAAGGAATGATGTTCTCTATAATGCAAGTGCAATATTCAATTCAATTCCCTTAGCTAGTCATTTTGTTATTTTATGCTTTTTTGTTGATTTTTTATAAGTTATTTGAATTCGTTTTATGTTATTTTGTGATATAGTTTTACGTTTTGTATATTGATGATATCAATGACAAATCAAGAAAATCAAGCATGCAAAGTAGTTAGGGAGGCAGGCCTCCTGGGGAACCTCATTAAAAAAAACGAATCTTGTATTTTACCTCCTGGGTGATTCGGAAAAAAATACACTTTTTTTGTCGTTGCCTATAGTTTTACTTTTAGAAAATCTATTTATTAAAATACTAACGTTTTCCACCCTTTTCCGATTTGTTTTCATCTATCATAACCTTCCATTTCAATACTTACTTTTATCAACTATAATTCCAACATTTAAGAAAAAATGTTCTTCAATATCATTTTTCACATACATATCAAATAATAAATTCAAAACAAAAAAAATGTCTGCTCATTAATACAAATTTCAATTTTTCATGAATTTGAAATGAAATTTGCTTCCAAAGTAGCAGTTTCATTCTATCCCTTCAAATTGAAATTTCAGTACCTCAATCAGAACAGTATGATCAGATGTTCAATTGCACATAAAATCGTTCTTAGCCTACTACCACCACTATGCACCATCCTAAAAGAAAGACAAAACAATTCATGCAATTAATTTCTCACACCTATTCAGCTTTGCTTAACCATAAGATTACTGATTCTCTATACGTTGTCTTGTGTTTTCGATTCTCCTCCCCACGTTAAATAACTTCCTTTGATTTCTGCTTTGCTTATGGTTATGATATGATATGATTACTGAAATACTTATTTCTCTATACGTTCTCTGTTGTCTTCGATTTTGTTCCCCACCTTTAATAATTTGCTTTGATTTTGGTTCTCTTGGCACTTTTTGAAATTTAAGCGCTTAATTCTCTCGTTTGTGGCTCTTTGCTTAAGCGATTTCAGCGCACCAATCGGTGAATAAAGGTCTCAGAAAAAGCTTTCTGATGATAGTACTATAGATTATATATACAATGGAAAATCCGCCTGTGTGCAACGCACAGTGGGCCCAAATGCAGTTTCACGTCTCAAAAATCTGTAACTTTTTGTCTATTGGAGTAATTAAGTGAAATTTGGAATACATTTTCTTAATATAAATAAAATTTATTAAAAATATACATATAAGGAATCATAATACTTAAAAGTTTTTAAGATCTATTTAGTGTTTTGGTATTTAAAGTTTATTGAAATTTCAAAAATTAGAATATTGACGAATCAAAATGTGGATTTTCAGTAAATTTTGCTTTTATTTATTATTTATGCTTAGGATACACATGTTGAGAAAATATAATATCAATAAATTATATGCACATTAAAAACACATCCCAATATGAGACATTTATAGCAATATACAATGTATAATATACAAAAATGTAAACAAAAATTAGTTCTTTAGTAGCTGAATGGCTTCCTCAGAAAGCTCTGAGCTTCAGCTGTATTTTGTTTTCATATACTTTATATAAGAGGATCTGATGTCAAAAACAACCGATGAAAGACATCCTCATTTGTTGCTGTTCTTGAACATTTTCTTGAATGCGTCATCCATATTTTTTTGTAATCTTTGTTACGTGCTTCTTGTACATCTTCAGAAAGCTGACCGATTCGTAGGACTCCAAAATGTTGAACTATAGCTTCACCGTGAATTAGTACTTTATGGACTGAATATTTTTCAACGTAAATGCGAGCTGTATAAAATGCATATTTATCTAATTTTTGAGCATCAATGTGCATTGAGGTGTGTCATTTTTGGGCAACTTTTTTTTTCAACGATAAAACAGGCTTAATACTTTCAGGAAGGTATAAAACGAAGCCTCTGAAAATTTGAGCTCCTAATATTAACATTGAGAGGTCCCTGTTTTTAAATTTTAATTTTCCATAAAAATAACATGAAAAAAAATTTTATATCTTAATTTTTTTTATAGCCTGACATTTGAGCAACGCTCTACAAAAAAGGTTCAAAATAATTTTTTTCATAGAGTGAGCCGTTCTGAAGATATTCAGTTTTATTTCCAGTAGTTAATTTTTTTTTTTTTGATTAATATATAGAAAAAATATATTTTTTGAAATTGAGATTACTGATATTTAAAGCTTAAATTACAAGCTTTCCAACGATATATAACTCTTGTGTAATCACATAATAAAATGCCAAAGAAAAGTCTAATAAAAACGTTCTTTATTTCGTCATTCCAATGGGGCAATATGAAGCGACCACTTTGTTAGACAAATCAAAAGAGCAAAGGTTATTTTAGACAAAGTGTACTATTTATTAGTTAAAGTTAAAAGATGAAGTGAACAGCTTGAGGTGAAAAGTAAGAAAGCAATGGCATTCTTTTTAGGCGGCTTCTATCGTCTTAAACAGAACGAAGTTGGTTGCAGTTGTTTTCACTTGTAGTTGTGTTCATTGTTAAACTACTAAAAAGGTTTGTTCGCTCAACACTCCGCCTCAATGAACCATCACGTTTACAATAGATTTAATTCTTTGCAAAAACCCAATTGTTTCACGAGTCCAAGTGGCTTGGTGAATATATCCGCTAGCATCGAATCGGTTGGACAGTATTGCAGATGAACTTCGTTTTTGTTGCACAATTCTCGTACATATCGCTCCCTGGTTTCGATATGCTTCGACCTTCGACTTAGCCTTTCGGTGTTAACGAATGATATACAGCTTTGGTTATACATGTTTATCAAGGTTGCTTCATGTTGTATTTCTCCAAAATCATTTAATAAATCGGCGAAGCCATACAAGTTCTTGACAAGCTTCGCTGAGTGCCACGTACTCAGCCTCCATCGACGAAAGAGAAACGCAATTTTGTCGTCTACTATTCCAGGAAATAGGACCTCCGAACAAAAATACATTGCCTGATGTGGATTTTCGGCTTTCTTGGTCTCTTGATCTCGGCCCAGTCTGCATCTGAGTAACCAACAAGTTTGTCATCACAAGATTGGCCAAGACACAGTTTGTATGCAATTGTGCCTTTGAGGTAACGCAAAACCCTTTTTGCTGCTGTCCAATCTTTTTCTGTCGGATCTTTAAATTTTCTGCCCAAAATTGCTGTACTTACCGCAATATCCGGTCTAGCATTGACGGCAAGGTAGAGCAAAGACCCAACAAGGCTTTGATATAACGTTGGATCGGAGAAAGGTTGTCTTGTTTCATCTATTTTCAGGTAACCAGGGTCCATCGGCGTCTTCGCAGGCTTTGCACAGCTCATTCCGAATTTAGAAATCATCTTATTCGTATAATTCTTCAGTGAGATATGAAACGAAGATGCTGATCGTTCGATTTCCATCCCCAGAAAATGATGAACATTCCCGAAACAAGTTATCTGAAATTTGTCTTTAATTTTTAAATAAAACTCATCTATTTTACCTTCATCTACACATCCAGACAAGATGTCATCGACATAAACGAGAAGATACTTAGAAGATAGTCTGACTTCCAAACTTTTTCATGTACAAACATGGATCAGCAGTAGAAACCTCAAAGCTCAGGTCTCTTAAGTATATATCCAGCGTCTGGTTCCAGCAATATGCAGACTGTTTCAAGCCGTATATACTTTTCTTCAAAAGGCACACAAGATGTTCTGTCCCAGGAACCTCATAGCCAGGTGGTTGTTTCATGAAGATGTCTTTTTCGACAACTCCATTCAGATACGCCGTCTTGAAATCGAAGTGTTTTACAAACATTTGTTGTTTAGCAGCAACCGCCAAAAAAGTTCCTAATGTTGTGATTCTTGTAACTGGAGCAAACACGTAATCGTAATCGACACCAAATTTCTGTGCATAACCTTGAGCGACAACACGTGCTTTATACTTTGATACCTGATTATTTTCGTCTCGCTTTACTTTAAACACCCATTTGGAACCTATTGCTTTCCGCACTGCAGGCAAAGGGACGAGCGACCATGTTTGATATTCACGATGGGCTTCCATCTCTTCGTCCATTGCAACTTTCCATTCTGGGGTGTCCAAAGCTTCTTTAAAATCTCTCGGGTCATCCAAAGCGATTGATGCAATATCAACGACATAATCATTTAAGTGTGCAGGCAATTTACTCTTCGTGTTTCGTGCAGAACGTCTTACTACAGTTGGCTCTTCTTGGGTCGGATCATCAAATCCAAAAAATTCATCGTCACTGGAACTCTCGTTATCATCGGATCGATCTTCAGAAGATTGGTTCTCGTCTGAACTTGGAACAACGGAAACTGGAGCAAGTCTCATGTAGACTTCATCGAATATTTCTTTAACGTTCGGATTTGGCAAAGTGTTGATATCTTTCTTCTTTAGTTCCAAAAAACGAGCATCACGACTTATCGTTACCTTGTCAGTTTCAAGATCAACAAACCGATAGCCCTTGTGTTGATCCGAGTATCCAATGAACGTAAGTTTCTTTGACTTGCTATCAAACTTCTGGCGTTTCACATCAGGAACGTGCACAAACGCTTCACATCCGAAGACTCGTAGGTGTTGCATTGATGGTTTAGTTTTATTCCACAATTCAAATGGAGTTTTCGTAACCGATTTTGATGGCATTCGATTTTGTATGTAAGCTGCAGTTAAAACAGCTTCACCCCAATAGCGTTTCGGCAAACCAGCATCCAACAACATACACGTGACCATTTCGATAAGGGATCTATTTTTTCTTTCGGCCACGCCGTTTTGTTGGGGCGAGTAAGGGTAAATGTTGTAAACTGGCCTTGATACCTTCAGTACGATAAAAATTATGTAAACGATTGTTATCGTACTCACCCCCTCCATCAGATCGAATGACTGTAGGTTTCTTTCCAAAAACGTTTTCAACTTGTCGCACGTATTCCTCTATTCGCTCAGCTGCTTCTGACTTGTTCTTCAATAGATAGACTATTGCATACCTACTAAAATCATCTATCATGGTCATGATATATCTATTTCCGGATGGAGTCGGTACATTAATCGGGCCGCACAGATCAGTATGTACGATGTCTAGGATTTTCTTCGCTTTTCCTTCGACAACTTCTGGAAATGGCTTTCGACTCAATTTGCCTTCTAAACAGCACTCGCACATGGTGTTTACATCACATTTTTGGACTTGTAGGCCTTTCACCATATCTTCATTAAACATACGCTTAAATACAGCTGAATCTCGATGACCGAATCGTCTATGCCATTGGTGTTCACAGTTTGTCACATGTTCTTGCGATACTAAAGAACATTTTTCAGTTTTCAATTGGTAAAGATTTCCTTTACGGTCACCCAAAGCAACCGCAAAATCATCAGAATTAACGATACGACATCCAGACGAATCAAAGCTGACCTTCAAACCTTTATCCACCAATCTGCTCACTGACACAAGACTACCTTCCAATTCTGGCACAAGCAGCACATCATGAAGAGTTATCTTAACTCGATTCTTGCCTTCATCTAGGCCCCAAAGCACACCTTCACCACGACCAGCCGTTGCTGTTTGTTTTCCGTCGGCCAAAGTAACGTGAGAGCCATCAAACAGTGTCAAAGAAGTAAAGAAACTTCTATTGCATGTCATATGCGAACTTGCGCCACTGTCAATCAACCACGAACCAGGTTTCTCACTTCCAGCTACAAATGCTACGTTAGTCTTATCAACAGACTTAAGATGACTCTTGTTTTTGGAGGACAAATATTTCCGACAGTTGGAACGAATGTGTCCCACTTTCTTGCAATAAAAACATGTTCTGTTGTCTACTGTTCGCTTGGAATCCGTTTTCATTGCTTTTTCTGGTCTCGATGATTCCATTTTGTTGATTCTCCGTTGGTATTCATCAATAACTTTTTGCTTGATGAATTCCACGGTCACCTCCTTATCGGACATACTGTCTAAAGCGGACACCAGGGTTTCAAAGGAGTCTGGGAGGCTTTGCAGCATCATGCATATTTGCGTATCCTTATCTAGGACACGTCCAGCAGCAGCCAGACGGTTAAAAATCTCTTCTATTTCCAAGAGATGTTTTTCGACATTTCCATGTTCTTGCAAACGCACAGAGCACAACTTTTTCAGAAGAGCAACACGTGTAGACCGGGAAATGTTCCCATACATATACTTCGCATGCATACAATTCTTCACCAGAGACAATTGGCTATCTCCAAGGAAAAGAATAATTGTACCCTTGGCCTTCCTGTCACCCATCTTCCACTTTTCAGTCTTGGCCGCGTCAGCCGGAATCGCATCCTCGGTGTATGTAGTCAGGTCGTCTCGTGCTAGGAAACTTTCTACACGAATTTTCCAAACTTGCCAATTCGTGGCATTCAGCTTCGGGATGCACACTCTGTCGTCCATAATACCGCCTGGGCCCATAACCTGTTAGACAAATCAAAAGAGCAAAGGTTATTTTAGACAAAGTATACTATTTATTAGTTAAAGTAAAAGATGAAGTGAACAGCTTGAGGCGAAAAGTAAGAAAGCAATGGCGTTCTTTTTAGGTGGCTTCTATCGTCTTAAACAGAACGAAGTTGGTTGCAGTTGTTTTCAATTGTAGTTGTGTTCATTGTTAAACTACTAAAAAGGTTTGTTCGCTCAACACACTTTAGATAGCCATATCCTTAAAGTATGCAGCTTAATCCATTTAATTTTTTTTTTGCACTGTGAAATTTGACCTTTCCTTGGTTAATTTGCATAAAAATTTTAGCTCCCACATTACTTTGTAAAAAATCATTTTTGAGACGATAAATGCCATTTGGGCCCACTGTGCGACGTCCCGACGGGTAACGGCTAGGAGAATCCCTAATACCGGAGCCGCGCCAATACGCCCAACGATCTCCCCAGGCCGCGCCATGACTCAGGTGCGAGCCATCAAACGCAGAGCCGACGAGTTATGGTCCGAACGGCTCGCAACAGTCGGAGAAGTAGCCAACAATCAACAGGTCGAAGCAGGGCACGCGCCTATAGTACGATCACGAGGATGGGTAGTGTGTGAGGTGAACATGTTATTATTATTATTATTTATTTTTTTATTTATAGTTTCATTTTGTATTTAGAATAAAATAGTATTAAATACCACTAACATTTTACTTAATTCTATTTTTCAGTGAGTGTAGTGTCATTAATGCTTCAATGAAAAATTACAATTTTTAGTTTTTAACAAATGCAAAATTTTAAAATGAAAACAAAATTACATATTTGTGCAAATCTGATAGACAGAAAAAGGTATACAATTGAGAGAAATATTCTTTATAAAAAGTTCAATATCAAGAGACATAGGAAAGCAAAACCTCGATTTGAGTGTGGTCAAATCCAAAAAGCCAGTTTTTAACTTTTTTTAAAAACTAAGACAATGAGCGAACAGTACGAATAATTGCTGGAAACGTATTAAAGAGCTTGCGGGACACAATGGAGTAGAAGTTTCTGAGATGAGTAGTACGAAAAGGGGGACGATTACTTGACATTCAAAGTTGCTTCGCATAGTACGCACATTAGAAATTGGGCTTTGTAAATAGCCACCCCTCTTAAAAAATATTTTAGATGTTTTGTAATAATAAAGATGCCTGAGAGGTAAAACATTTATGGACCTAAATAGAGCCATAGAAGGAGTTAAACGATTAGTACCGTAAATCTTCCTCATTGCACATTTCTACAAAACAAGGAGAGGATTGATATTAATGGTATGCCCCACCCTAGCAGCTTATGCTCTACTGGAGTTTTGAATGGAATATACCAAAATAAGCTGTTTTAAGTGTTGTGTTATTACAGAATTTTCTGAGATGATAAAAACTTCTAGTTGACGATCTAAAATATTGCTTCAAAGCTGATATATGATTAGACCAGCTCATAGTGTGGTCAAACACAATCCCAAGGTACTTGAAATTAATTACTGCTTCTATCTCAACAGCATCACGCATTCTTAAGCTCAAGCAAGGTTTATGTTTAGCAAACCACATCCGCAATAAATGGACATCTTGATTCAAATCAGCTAAAAGATGCAATGCACTAGATGAATTATAAGCTAGACCAAGATCATCTGCGAAAGCTGTTATTTTACCAGACAATGGTAGTTCGAACAGAGAGTTGATGTAGATGAAAAAAAGAATGGGACCAAGGACCGAACCTTGTGGAACAAAAATGTTTGAAATCCTCGATTCACTGAAGCTTTCCTCAACTTTAACTTTTTGAGTTCTGTTCTTGAGGTAAGACTCAAAACCAATTATAAGCGAAACCTCGAAAACCAGATAATTGAAGTTTGTAGAGGAGCGTACTATGATCTACGGTATCAAACTCTTTGCTTATGTCTACAAACAAACCAGCGCAATACATTTTAGTATTGAGACCCTTATTAATGATAGAACAAAAATCTCAAAGGGCGTCTTCAGTAGATAGCCCTTCCCTAAAGCTGAACTGTGATGAACCGAAGAATTTTTTTTTTCAGGTATCGTAACATTTTATTTTTTATAGCTTTTTCAAAAATTGTAGATAACGAGGACAACAATGATATAGGTCTATAATTGTTAGCCTCCTTTTTATTACCTTTCTTAAATACAGGTGTACGAATGTACAATGATTATTTAAAAAGTGTAAATAAGAAATGTTAAACTTAAATTAGTAAATCAAACACTACTTAGGATACAATCCACAATATGTAAATGTCAAATCAATGTAAATAAAAACATAGAATTTGTTCTTAATATGACCTTTGAAATATATACAAGAAAAATACAACCGATTTATAACGAAATTGAAGTGGACGTGTTTTCATTTTCTTAAGAAAGTTTTTTTACAAGTTATATTTTTTTTCCTAGTTTTTTTGGTGTTGCAAATAAAACCTAGTCAGAACATTTAGTCCTAACGAACCGTCTTACAAAAACAATTATTTAACTTTCGTTAACAAAAGTGTGTGTGGGTGTAAGAGCTAAAACTTTAGACAATAAAGCGTAAACTTAAATAGCTTGATTAAACATATATGTACATATATATATACACAAAGTGCATTTAAAAAATCAATTTAGTGATTATAACATTAACTACTTGTTAAACCGAAATTACGCCGCGTCGCGCAATAAAACAGAACACCAACAAGAAGATATAGGATTTGACGGCAGCTGCAGCTGATTGTACGTAAGTGTGCACATTTTAAATTTTGTATCATCTGAAAAACAAATATATAAATATATAAAAATGTATAAATAAGGTGAATCACAAATTGGTTTGCTGACAACCATCAAGAGGGATCTCACCAACTTTAAAAATCCCCAAAAGAGCGCCTGACGCGTTCGTACGTAGCTGCAAGGTTGACTATGTTGGAGGAGGACGTCGCCACTTCAAAGGTATATAACGAGGCTATCATCGGAGGACAGCATCTGGAATCAACAATGAAAAAAGAAGATCTGTTAGATGTATACGACCAGATAATGGATATCTCAATAGATTACCGTGTTGTATTAATGGATGCGTTAGAGAAACACAAACCTGTGCCCACAGCAGACGCCAAGGCAGCATGTTTGGACGCAACGTCGCAACAGCCGTCATCTCGGTCGGAGATACGGCCCCCGCGCATCGACTTGCCCAAATTAGATGGCGCGTATACCAGCTGGCGAGCTTTCCTATTTGGTTGGTGACGCCGAGCGTTTTCTGCAGAATTTGTCGGTCAAGGCGGCCAATAATGAGAAGGCGTGGGATTTGCTGAAGGAGCGCTACCTCAGAAAATGAATTTATTGTAATAGATAATCTTTTTTCTTTTGGCCTTATGCAAGTAAATTGTTTTACAAACTCCTTAAATAGGTTTCTTGATCTAGTCTTTGTTAATGAAAACTTTAAATTAAATCTTTTTGAATGAACTCCTTTGTTATCAAACTCAATTCATCATAACGCAATTGAAATCCAACTTGAATGTTTTAACTTGAATAATTTTAACAAATTCAACGATATTAATAGTTCAATGTTCAAATTTAATATTGATAACTTGTCATCATTAAATAGCTATTTTGAATCTGTGAATTGGGAACATTTACTAAATTGTAAAACATTAAAAGATAGCTTCAGCATCTTCTTAGAAATTTTTTATAAAGGCTTAAACAAGCACATCCCAAAAGTAAAAAAGAGAATAGACAATCATCCCCCGTGGTATAACTTTAGATTAAAAAAGCTCAAGAATGCAAAAAATAATGCTCATAAAAAATTTAAGTTATCTAATTCTCCTTACGATTATGAACTTTTTTGTCGCCTTAGGAAAGAATTTACTTTTTTATCCAGATTTTTGTGCAGTTCTTATATACATTCAATTGAAAACAACTTAAGGCTGAACCCCAAAAAATTTTGGAATTTCATAAATACCAAACGAAAGAGTGTTGGGTTTCCAGTTCTGATGCAATATAATTGGATATCATCAACGAAATCTTCTGAAATCGTTGAAATGTTTGCTGACCATTTCCAAAATATGTATAGTCCTTCGAACATGCCTGCGGGCCAGATTTATAATTTTGCGCCAATAACAGACTGTTGCAGTATGTTTTGTGAAATTGATGAGGTAATTGTTGCAGTCAATGAACTGAAAACCACCTTTTGTCCCGATCTTCATGGAATTTTTCCTAATGTTCTGAAATCATGTGTTGGCATTTTAAGTTTGCCGCTTCAAATAATTTTCAACAAATCTTTGTCTTCTGGGGAGTTTTTAGAAGAATGGAAAATTTCCCGCATTACTCTTCTTTTTAAGTCAGGAAAAAATAACAAGTAGTTAATTATAGGCCTATAAGCCAAATGCCTACCGTGCCCAAATTGTTTGATAAACTTGTGCAGAAAAAGTTTTTCAATATTATTGAAAACTGTATTTCCCACGTTCAGCATGGTTTTTTCAAGGGACGATCTACATGTTGTAACGAGTTTATTTTCCTTGAGGTCATGCTGGCATACCTTAAACACCCAAACTAGCTCACAATGGGCTCGTCACCTCCTCGTTAGCAAAAAATAAAACTATGCCAGTCTTAGTGCATTCCGGTGTTGTTGATGCGCGAGATGTTAAACCTATACCCACCCTACCTGGTTGCTTTTCTCGCTAAAAACAACCCCTTCACTTAGCTTCTTCACTGCCCTAATTCACCTTCATCCTCCTCTTACCGGTCTTCTCATTCCCTCATTAAAAAAACTTAACTCAAATTTATCATGTTAGGCTTTATTAACATTAGTGTTTTAACCAAAGTCATAACTTCATAACTACCAATTTTCAATTCTGATTTCAATTACTTTACGATTTGTATTTCCATTTTGAAATTTATCTTACTTAGATTCAATTCAAAACTATCAATCTTTTGCTTTATCTGATCTATTATTAACTCTTTTTCTTAAGTGGCAAGCATTAATCTTTCTTGACTGTCTCCGTAAAATCGATTCTCACGCTATCGAATTTATTTCTAACTGGGGAATTCCGTTCCTCTTTTATCCTTTTTAATAAAATGCTTTATGTCTTTAAACTTATTGAACAAAATGGCTACAGTATTATCTCATCGCACGGATTAGAGCGGTAAAAAAATTTTTTCAGTTTTTGTTCAGTTTAATAACCTGATTCCACGATAAACTCAAAAAAAAAATGTTTTAACAAACTTACCCCTTTCCTTTTCTTTTTTTTTGTTGAAGTGGCCACTGCAGCAAAATTTGTTGGAGGTATGGAGCAGACTAAAAATTAAATGGGCTTTCCCTTTTTTTTTTCTTAGCGTGAAACTGAATAACTTTTACATCTACCGTTCTTTTTACCGTCACGAAATTTTCTCTATTACGTTTCACGCAAGTAAAGACTTTCAGAATTTTAAGAATTATCAATTACCACCACTCGAAGATTTATATTGCAAAGCGACAAATTAATGAACAAACAGAAATTGAAGTGTAAAAAAAATTTTTAACACGAGAACTAAATAGGTTATGAACAGGGTGCTCTGCTAATCTGCAAGACTGCTGCCTCCACCTAGGCGGTCGTGATTACTGCACTGGCTGCCTGAGTTGGAATCTTCGTTTTCCTTTTCTTTCTGCGGCTTATGAGGCACAGTGATCTAGTCCCTAGACCAAATCTTTCTTCTCCTCAGGGGTTCAAAATTCAGCCGCCTGTTGCTTAGGCGGTGCAACTCCCGCAATAAAATTGCTGCACTTCTAAAGGAATTAAATTCGCTTTAGTCACAAGTTTACCTTAAATTTGCAATATCTATAGCTACCTGCTTCTGGATTGAAATGTTTTTTTTTTCCTTCCTTCAATTCTACTTTCAGAATTTTGGAGTGTGGAGATAATTCTAGTTCCTAGGCAATGTCTAAATTGCCAAACCTTGTCTGGCCCCAAATCACTCCGACGTTATATTTTTAGTCCCACACTTTTTCTTTTTATGTTTTTCTCTTTATTTTTATTTTTCTTTATTTTAATTTGCCGGGAAATTTCAGGCTACACTGGCCAAATTGTAAAATCAGGGTAAGCACGTTTGCTCAACGCCTCTACTAAAATCGATCTAATGGCTGCCTTTTTCCGCCGTGAATTTAGCCGGCTTCCTGGAAAGTCGGCTGGAAAGTTAGATGTCAGACGGCTGGAATGGTCAAGTGAGGACGGGGATGTTATCGAGGATATACAGGGTCGATACCCTGTATATCACCATCGAATTTATTTGGAATTTGCAAAAACAAAAAAAAATGTCACGTTTAATAAAATCTTATATCGGAGAATATCGGTAACAGGGCTTTGCTTTTTTCGAGTAATAGCATTATCAGAAATATGCAAACGAACCCACGAATGCGCATTGTAATAGTCCAAAAGAACTATTCGGAGGTCTAAACATTACACGCAACCTGCGTCTAAATATGAATTCGCCGGTCGAGAAATGCACAAAAAAAATATAAAAACGTCGATCAATAATTCATCGCATCAACCAAGCGAGTGAAGGTTAAAAAGCTAATTGTGTTAAAATTTGGGGTTTTTACCCAAAATATTGGACATCAAAATCTCTGTCAAAAAGAAAATCGAGCATATTTGTGTGTAAACAGGATCACGGCGCTAGGAAGAATACAACCTAAAGGTTGCGCGGTTCAGTTATTCAAACATCGTCACATAATGCAAGTTAACCGCAAAACGAAACAAAACCCGCTGATTTTGTTAACCAAATCGCAAGAAAATGCGAATTCATTAAAGTATAATTGGTCATTGACTTCTAACTAGTTGATTAAAATTGAGTTTTGCCGTAGGGCTTTTGTTGTCTCGCTTGTAACTAAAAGTGTCTGAAGTAAAAATAATATTGCTCGAAATCTGGTGGTCAGGTTTGCAATAAATCGAAGTGAAGATAGCCAAACGTGTACCAAGCCAATCTATACTCATTCTTAATAAAAACATCGAACCGACGTGGGACGCGAACCCACTTAAGGACTGCTAGCTGGGCACAAAACCACAGACTTTATTCAGATAACTACAAAAAAAAATCCCTTAAACGGATGTGATGCTTTGTTGGATGTTTTATTTCCCTTTTTAGATTTATTGACGAATGTCCTTCGCATGGAATATACCTATGGCTTTTCCAGCGCGACTTTCCAACTCGTACATACAATTACCGATAACATTCCGGACGCGGCATTTCACAAATTTGGGAAGGAGTTTAGCGTTAATTCCTGCCGTAAATTTGCTCTGGGCAAAGTTTCTGTGAAAAACTTCTTGGCCTTCGTGGTAAGTAACATGCCTTGCTCTAGTATTATAAGTGTTTTTAGACTTAACGTGTGCCCTGAAAAGATTTTCCGACATCGTCTGTCTGGCAAGCGTAATCTTAAGTGCGTTCGGCAAGACTAACATCTCCGGGTCTCCTAAAGCTTTCAGTTCTCGCAGAATTTCGTAAGACGAGCCATGTGTCACCATATTCTGACCAAACAGAGCGAAGTACGGCTGGCAACCTAAGGCATCATGGACATCCGATCTGAGAGCACACGCTATGCTCGATAGATGTACATCCCAGTCGTTTTGCTCTTCTGATATTAAGGCCCTGAGCTTACTAAGTACGCTACGGTTTACCCGTTCGGAGTTGTTAGCTTGTGGAGAATACAAAGCCGTTCGCACTTGCTGTACACCGTATTTTGCCAAGAATTGTTTAAATTCTTTGGAGACGAACTGACGTCCGTTGTCGGAGTGGATCTTTTCAGGGGTACCGAAAGTATGAAAGATGTCAGCTTCCAAGAACTGGATAACTCTGGAAGAATTCGCTTTTGGCATCGCTTTTAAAAACATGAATTTAGTAAAATGATCTACTACGATAAACACATAAACATTACCTCGTTTGGTACGCGGGTAGGGACCCAAGAAATCGATATATAGCCGTTGCATAGGTCGTTCAGTAAGTGTTTGTGTCGTAATAGGAGGACGAAGAGGTGCGTTTGGGGCTTTTATCATTTTACATGTATCACATTCTTTCACGTAGGCTTTTATGTCTTTAGCCATTTTTGGCCAGTAGAACTTGGCTTTGATGCGAGCGTAAGTTTTCGCAAAACCACTGTGACAACTCAACTTGGTATCATGTGAAAGTTCGATACATTGCCTAGTTAGCGTTTCGGGCACCCAAAGTCGCCATAACGAATCTTCCTCGCCTACCTCACCTGTCCTAAACTTAACTCTTTTATAAATGTATTTTCCGGATACCACTAAATCGGGAAGTTCAGATTGGTTTGAATTGATGTTCTCTCTCAGTTGGGAATATTGCTGCGAATCGAACTCGGCCGAATTAAGGTCGATCTCACCACACATCATTGTCGAAGTAACTTCCTCAATATCGTTTTCTTCTACGCTTACATTTGCAGCAATCTCGTCCATGTTCATCCTCGACAACGAATCAGGCACTATGTTGAGGGAACCCTTGCGGTGTTCAATTTTAAAGTCGTAACCCTGGAGTTCCAAACTCCATCTAGCTAACCGACCGTTCAGCTCTTTCATTGACATTAACCATTTCAGGCTTGAATGGTCAGTGATAACGGTGAAAGGTAATCCGTCAACATAGGGTCTGAATTTACGAATACTTAGAACGGCTGCCAGACATTCCTGCTCAGTAACCGTATAGTTTTTTTGAGATTTATTCAGCTTCTTCGACATGTATGCGATCGGTTTTTCGTTGTCGTTCTCATCCAACTGAAAGAGAACACCACCCACCCCTTTTGACGAAGCATCACATTGGATTGTAAAGGGTTTCTTGAAATCGGGCTGAGCTAACACGGGGGCAGACGAAAGTGCAGATTTCAACTGGTGAAACCTTTCGAGGGCTTCCGGCGTCATTTCAAACTTGGCTTTCTTTTTCAAACAGTCCGAAAGTGGAGCTGCCAAATCTGCATAATTCCTTATGAACCGTCTGTACCACCCGGTCATTCCCAAGAATCTCCTTACTTGCCGTATGCTGGTAGGTACCGGAAAATTCATCATAGCCTCGACTTTGTCGGGATTGGTTAGCAGTGTACCCTGACCAATTATGAAGCCTAAAAACTTAATTTCTCGCATGCAGAACCTGCTCTTATCGAGGTTAATAGTGAGGTTCGCTCGCCGTAAACATGCAGCCACCTCGCCAAGGATGCGCATATGAGAATCAAAATCAGAAGTACAAATCAAAAGGTCGTCCAAATAGACGAAAACATTTTCGCGAAGCGAACCAGGTATGACTTGATCTATAACACGACACATCGTTTGACCAGCATTGCTCAATCCAAAGGGCATAACCTTAAAATGATAAAGTGGTCTACCTGGTACAGCGAATGCGGTTTTGTCACGAGATTTTTCGTCAAGGGGGATTTGCCAATAGGCATCTTTGAGATCTATACCCGTTATAAATTTTGTATCCTTAATCCGACTAAGTAACCCTTCCACATGAGGTAGCGGATACGCATCCTTAACGGTGACTGCGTTAACCTTGCGGAAATCCAAGCAGAGACGAACCTTGCCTGGCTTCCTCACTAACACAACCGGACAACTCTACGGAGAGTTACTGACCTCGATAACATCAAGCTCCAGCATGCGGTCTAACTCCTTGTAAACTTCATCTTGTCGAACTGGCGACAAAGGATAGTGTCGAGACTTTATCGGAGCAGCGTCCCCGGTGTCAATGATATGACATCCATAGGTCGTCTTTCCTAATCCTAACACTACAAAGTTCGGAAATAAGTTTTTGATCCTATACAATTCCCGACTTTGTTCTGGTGATAGATCAATCAGCACAGCCTCGTCTTTTATATTCCCTTCGTCTTCCAATCTGAAGTCGGCCTGAAGTTCCGCAATTTGAGGCATAAGATTGAATTCCTTCCAGAAATTCATCCCTAGATAAACTTTCTGGGTTAGGTTGGGAATTAGGTAAAATGAAAGATGCTTGGTAAGACCATTATATGTTACATCAACGTCGCAATGACCGACTATATCGTGCGAGCTGCCATCAGCCGTTCGTACCATGTTTCTATATGGTCTTACTTCTACCCCAATCCTCATGACCAATTCCCAACAATTTTTGCCCAACACAGAGATCGACGCCCCACTATCTAACAACCCGAAAACAGGCTCACCTTTCAACTGAACGCTGGCGTACATCCTACCGTCTGTCTCCGAAGAAATGATCTTCTCTAGGATTTGTTTTCGAAATTTTCTTCGGTTTCGACAACGGCGTCGACACTTTTGAATATGCAGACTAGCTACGCTATGTTTCGATTCGAAAATGCGTTGTCTGGTTTTATAATAATTAATTTTTCTGTCATGAAGTGATTTTAACGAGTGAATTTTAACTGGATCTACATGATCCTCTAACGGACATACATTTATCTTTCGTTCCAAAATCTTAGTTGGAACAACTGTGTCGATAATCTTAGACATAGCTAGACTATCATCATTTAATTTTGAGAGTGGTTTTGAACATCCCTGGTGGAACGAATCTCGCCACTCTTCCTTTCGTTCCCCGGTCGGTTTCCCGAATGCTTGCCACAATCAATAGTGTTGACCCCTTTTTCCCCGCACAGGAAACAGAAAAGAGTCCGTATATTGGACGGACAAAAATGATAGGCGTGACCCTTCTGGCCACAGTTCCAACAGATAAAGTTAGCCGTTGAAATAGGTTTTCGGCTAAAAGCTAAAGCGGCTACTTCTTCTCCATCCGGGTAAACCGCACCTTGGTCTTCACCGGCTGCGATCTCGTGGACAGTTTTTGGAACAGAAGTGCGCTTGGCCAAAAACCGTTCCGCTTCACGGGCCTTATTTCGAGCTTGTTCAAGACTCTTTATGTCCGCAGCTAACAATATCTCTCCTATCTTGTCCTTGGCATTACTGCGGATAATATCGATTAACTTTCTATTGTCGAAAGGCTCCTTCAACCGATCGTTCATGTTCGCGATAGCATTATAAAAATCATCAAACGATTCTTTAACACCCTGCTTCCTGGTAAGTACTCTCATTTATATTTCTACATCGCTTTCTAATCTACCAAACTCCTTTTTCATCGCGGTTTTAAGTTCCGTTAAGGACACATCGGGATTCCTGCGTAAATAGGACCAATACCATTTGTAAGGCCTCTCTTTCAATAAGACATGGAAGTTATCAACAATTTGCTTATCGGTATAATGAGAAGATACCCTCATCCGATCAACTTTAAAAAGAAAATCGCTTACATTTTCATTGCCACTGTAAGCAATATTCCAGCGATCTAGTCGGCAAACGATTGATCCGCTAGAGGTAATTGAAGGGGCTACTGAAAGTCTAGCATCGGGTGTTGACTGATGAGCTTCACTCTGTCGAAGCTGTCTTTCGTTATTAAACGGATTACTGCCTAATGGATTGGGTTGAGATTGACGTTGTATTCCTAACGACTCCAACTTTTGAATGACGTTTCCCATAAAAACGTCGAAGGTTTCGAACAACTTAATTTGGTTCGTCATCAGTGTTCGTTCTATTCGAGCCGCTAATTCAGCCGTTTGGTCGATTTGACCAGCGTTTACTGCATCAGAAATCGCTTGATCATTTTCGCCTTGAATTTCGCCCTCATGAGTCGACTCGTCCATCTCGTTCGGCATGCTTTCCGTTGATTCCGAAACTATGGAATTAAGGTTTTCTGAATAACTAAATGATTTATCCAGGCTAAAACGAGCGATTCTGTTTGAAAATCTCTGGTAGAAAGCCTCGAAATTCGCCTCAGAACGAGCGTAAATAGTTCTTAAGCTATCGTGCAAGGAAACCCGTCTACCCGTGCTCATGCCTCATCAAACGTACTAAAAAATCGTCCACCCCGACGTCTTTCAACGCTCTGAGTATAAATATAAACTATTCGGCAACTCTGTCTAGGTTCCAAAAAAAACCATTCCCAACTGAACCAGAAAAGGATAAAAAGGAATCAAATCCAGAAGCACACTTCAGAATACAACTTCAGAATCAAAAGTTAAAAGGTAGTTTAAATTCAAAAATTGTTTGTTTAAACAAATTTATACATATGTTTAATATGAAATTCAAAAAAATAAAACTGATTTCAGTTTTTTTAAAATAGCATTGAAACTTAATTTTCACGAAATAAACGAGTGTAACGAAAGTTGAAACCTCCAGGGACTTTCGTGACTTGAATTTCGGTGTAACGCCTGTGAACCTTGTGCGCAATTCAAAAAAACAGAAGTGCAACTCAGACGTTCAAACCCTACCAGTTCTTAATAAGAATTAAATTGAATTTGTAGTTTTGTTAAAAATTCTTGTAATAAAATAATATTTATAATATATATAAGAGAAATGTTTCATTTAAAGAAAATAAATTTTCGAAAAAGAAATTTTGAAAAAAAAAATTTTGTTTCTATCATGTGAAGGAAGAGGATGAGAATTCTAACATAAGGAGGATGACAACGCCAGACGATGAAGAAGCCGAAGTTCTATACGAGCCGAGAAAAAAAGTGAAATAAACTACTGACAGTTTTAAAAAAAAAAGGACTTGAAAAAAAAAAATTTTTTATTCTCCTCAGGTTTCAGGACTACCCACGAAGAATCTTTCTTTAAGGGAGACTCTGTACCCCTCGGAGAATTTTAGGTGACTTGCTGAAAGGACCTCCGAGGACGCCTTAAATATCGACGGGTCTCTTCCAGCTTTATAATTTACATTGTGCAAGGCTGCTTGGACTTTCGAGTACCTTTGATGAAAGTACTAAAAGACTCAACCAATCTTCCACAACATTATGCTTGAATTGGAGGATGTGCATTCTTCTGTGGCAATGCGATACCGAGTAACTATCTCCCAGTCATCGGGACTCACAAAAATAACTCTACCCCAGTTGAAGTTTGAATTTATATTTAAATGAAAACGAAAAAAAAAAAAAATTTTTTTTAAATGAATAAAAAAACTTGAAATTTACAAAAATTTTTGAATTGGCTCAAAACTTAACAAAACTAGTCACTCCATCTAAAAGATAGAGGACTCCACGTTGCGGGCGCCATTTTGTAACGAGTTTATTTTCCTTGAGGTCATGCTGGCATACCTTAAACACCCAAACTAGCTCACAATGGGCTCGTCACCTCCTCGTTAGCAAAAAATAAAACTATGCCAGTCTTAGTGCATTCCGTTGTTGTTGATGCGCGAGATGTTAAACCTATACCTACCCTACCTGGTTGCTTTTCTCGCTAAAAACAACCCCTTCACTTAGCTTCTTCACTGCCCTAATTCGCCTTCATCCTCCTCTTACCGGTCTTCTCATCCCCTCATTAAAAAAACTTAACTCAAATTTATCATGTTAGGCTTTATTAACATTAGTGTTTTAACCAAAGTCATAACTTCATAACTACCAATTTTCAATTCTGATTTCAATTACTTTACGATTTGTATTTCCATTTTGAAATTTATCTTACTTAGATTCAATTCAAAACTATCAATCTTTTGCTTTATCTGATCTATTATTAACTCTTTTTCTTAAGTGGCAAGCATTAATCTTTCTTGACTGTCTCCGTAAAATCGATTCTCACGCTATCGAATTTATTTCTAACTGGGGAATTCCGTTCCTCTTTTATCCTTTTTAATAAAATGCTTTATGTCTTTAAACTTATTGAACAAAATGGCTACAGTATTATCTCATCGCACGGATTAGAGCGGTAAAAAAAAAATTTCAGTTTTTGTTCAGTTTAATAACCTGATTCCACGATAAACTCAAAAAAAAAAATGTTTTAACAAACTTACCCCTTTCCTTTTCTTTTTTTTTGTTGAAGTGGCCACTGCAGCAAAATTTGTTGGAGGTATGGAGCAGACTAAAAATTAAATGGGCTTTCCCTTTTTTTTTTTCTTAGCGTGAAACTGAATAACTTTTACATCTACCGTTCTTTTTACCGTCACGAAATTTTCTCTATTACGTTTCACGCAAGTAAAGACTTTCAGAATTTTAAGAATTATCAATTACCACCACTCGAAGATTTATATTGCAAAGCGACAAATTAATGAACAAACAGAAATTGAAGTGTAAAAAAAAATTTTAACACGAGAACTAAATAGGTTATGAACAGGGTGCTCTGCTAATCTGCAAGACTGCTGCCTCCACCTAGGCGGTCGTGATTACTGCACTGGCTGCCTGAGTTGGAATCTTCGTTTTCCTTTTCTTTCTGCGGCTTATGAGGCACAGTGATCTAGTCCCTAGACCAAATCTTTCTTCTCCTCAGGGGTTCAAAATTCAGCCGCCTGTTGCTTAGGCGGTGCAACTCCCGCAATAAAATTGCTGCACTTCTAAAGGAATTTGCAATATCTATAGCTACCTGCTTATGGATTGAAATGTTTTTTTTTTCCTTCCTTCAATTCTACTTTCAGAATTTTGGAGTGTGGAGATAATTCTAGTTCCTAGGCAATGTCTAAATTGCCAAACCTTGTCTGGCCCCAAATCACTCCGACGTTATATTTTTAGTCCCACACTTTTTCTTTTTATGTTTTTCTCTTTATTTTTATTTTTCTTTATTTTAATTTGCCGGGAAATTTCAGGCTACACTGGCCAAATTGTAAAATCAGGGTAAGCACGTTTGCTCAACGCCTCTACTAAAATCGATCTAATGGCTGCCTTTTTCCGCCGTGAATTTAGCCGGCTTCCTGGAAAGTCGGCTGGAAAGTTAGATGTCAGACGGCTGGAATGGTCAAGTGAGGACGGGGATGTTATCGAGGATATACAGGGTCGTTACCCTGTATATCACCATCGAATTTATTTGGAATTTGCAAAAACAAAAAAAAATGTCACGTTTAATAAAATCTTATATCGGAGAATATCGGTAACAATGTACAAATTTGGCCGAGTTCACTAATTTTTGTTCGTCGGCTATGGAAAAGGGTGTTCAAGTTGATACTGTCTACACTGACTTTGTAAAAGCATTTAGCAGAACCAATTTGAACATTCTATTGGATAAACTCAAAGCATATGGATTCGATGGCACAATCTTAAAATGGTTCAAATCTTACTTGATCGGGCGGAAGCAAGTAGTCACCATAGGAAACTACCATTCGAGGAAAATTCAAGTTTATTCGGGAGTTCCTGAGGGCAGCCATTTAGGTCCACCCATGTTCTCATTGTATATAAATGACATTGTCAACCTTATAAAAAACTGTCGAATTCTGATTTTTGCAGACGATATCAAATTTTTCAAAATTATTTCAAATTTAAATGAATGTTTTGTTTTTCAAAATGATCTAAACATATTTGAAACCTGGTGCAGATCTAATGATCTTGAAATCAATATTGGGAAGTGTGCGGTTATGACTTATGGCCGAATTTTGCACCCAATTATGAAGAACTATGTCCTTAATGGAAATAATTTATCAAGAGTTGATAGTTTAAAAGACCTTGGAATAGTTTTTGATAAGAAACTGTCATTTGATCTCCATATTGATTATGTTGTATCCAAAGCGAATTCCCTTTTGGGATTCGTTAAAAGAAATTCTGTGGATTTTAAGGATCCGTATACAATAAAATCTCTTTTTTGTTCACTAGTTCGTCCTACCCTTGAATACTGTTCCATTGTTTGGTATCCCAGCACATTAAAAAATATTAACCGGATTGAAAGAGTTCAAAAAATTTTTTTGCGGTTCGCTTTAAGGAATTTTACATTGACAGATAATGCGATTTTAAGTTATAAGAAGAGATGCTTACTGTTGGGAGTTAAAACTCTAGAAAGGCGAAGAAAGGTTTATAGCGTAATGTTTATACGCGATATCTTGTGTTTTTCTATAAAAAGTGAGAGTCTTATTTATTTTCATGATCCTTCGAGGTCTTTAAGAACAAGGCCACTTTTATATGATGTTCGTCATGAAACTTTGTATGGACAACGTGAGCATATCTCTCGCTGTGTCAGGCTGTTCAATTTAGTCTATGAAGATGCTGATGTTTGCATGCCCAGAGAACAATTTAAAAATATTCTAATGGTAAATAATCATTTCTAAATTAAGTTATAATTGAATTTTTGTAATGAATATTACTTTTTAAAAATCTGTTGATTGAGAGATCGTAGATTGAATTAATAAATACTAAATACTAAATACTAAATACGATCATAAACACATTCTGGTGCATTTGCAGATGCAAGCTCTGTTTGGGCAGTCTCCTATGGTCCGGGAAACTGCGACAGGTTTGAAGGAGTTGTTATTTACAACACGGGAGTGTATGTCAGCGCTGGAGAACATGGACGTTCCGGTGGATCAGTGGGATACGGTGTTTATTTGGTTTCTGCACCAGAAGTAACCGTCATCTACGCAGAAGCTGTGGGAAGAAAAGATGGGAAACAGGAAAGATTTGCCGAAATTCGTCGAGTTTGCGAACTTCTTAGACACTCGTTTCCGCACGTTAGAGGTCGTTGACCAGCAGGAGATGTGCTCCGCGTCAAAAATGAAAGCTGAGACACACGCCAACAACCGTTCTCGCTTTCAGAGCACGAAGGTGATGTTTGCGACGCCAGCATTTAAGCCAACAGGTAGGCCAGCCAGTTACACCCCCTATGAGTTGACCTTGTCGTGGTGGGGGTGCTTAAGGACATCTTCTCCAGCAATCCAGCTGCAGAACCTGACCAACCAACATAACTCAAACAAAACCTGAAAAAACATGGAAAAAGTTAATAAAAGAAGTAAAAAACGAACGGGGATATACGTTCACAAGTCGGCAGGTGTCGCGACTGCCGGCGATGGCTTGGCCTCGAAAGAGGATAAGTCGCCAGTGACAAATTTATTAACTGTAACGACAGAAAAAGTGATTGGCGGAAGGACTGGGGAGCCGACTGCAGTTCGAGGAAGGCCTCACAAGCCAACTAACAAGCCAAATGTGGAGAGCCCTCTGGTTCTAACGCCCCTCCTAAGGAGGATGCCCAAAACAGTGGAAGAGTTGCAGTGACTCTTTGTAGCACTTCCACCAATACTGCCCGTATTATAGGGACCCCGGAGGAGACTATTACAGCAAGTAGTGGGGCCGAGACTTTCGGTTCTAACGCGAACTGTGATATGTTGACGAAAGGGCTACCCTCATCTAAAACACTGCTCCAACCTCCCACCTCATCCCGTCCATTGTCGAAGGACTCAAGGTCGACCAACCCGGACGGTACGGGTGCCGAGACTATCGGCTCCGTGGCTGAAAGGGGAGGACCTCCTTCGAGCTCCGAAAACACTCCTTCCCTCCCCGAAGTTGTAGGTGAAACTGTGACTTACAGTGGAACAAACAACGAAAGGGTGTCCAATCCCCCTAACCCCAAAGTTGGAGGTGAAACTGTGACTTACAGTGGAACTGAAAACGAAAGGGTCACCAATCTCCTTATCCCCCAAGCTGGAAGTGAAACTGTGACTTACAGTGGAACTGAAAACGAAAGGGCTCCCAATCCCCCTACCCCCCTAGTTGAAAGGGAAACTGTGTCTAACAGTGGAACGGACAACAAAAGGGATCCCAATCTCCCTACCCTCCCAAACCACAAAGAGAGGCGGAACGCGGAGAAAATTGCGAAGGTGTTAGGTGCGGTACCTAAACCTAAGCTTGATTCAACGCAATCTGCCAAGCTTGAATGGGCAGTGAAAACTATTGCCATAAATAAGAAAAACGGCTCAGACTCAACGTCTAAGCGCCAACGCTCGTTCGTGGAGTCAACCCCGAACGCCAAAAGACCTAAGGTGCAAAAATCAAGCACCCTCAGCTCCAAAAAAGACTTGTCGTACAGTGACGTACTGAAGGACAAACCAATTTTCGCCGTCATTGACAGGAGTAACGCGGATGGTGCGATCTCTTTCGATCAATGGGCGATCATCATGAATAAGCTCCAGGCTTCCTACTGGACTCTTATGATGGAGAACCCAGGGGAACCTGCCATCTTTGAGGACGCAGGATGGTATCAGGGCAATCGCGTTTGATGGAGAGAGATCGCGCGATCTGTATAAACTCGCGATAAGCAGGTTAGAGGGACTCTGGCCTGGTGCTAAGCTTGAAGTCGTGTCGAGGGAGGATATCCCTTGCAGGCCTAGGGCTCGCGCTAGACTACCAGCGGAACTCTCCTGCAAGGAAACCATCATGAAAATGATACAATTTGGCAATCCAACTCTGCCTACTCACGACTGGAAAGTCGCGAAGCTGGAGGAACCAGAGGGTCACTATAGATCGGCTATAATAGTCATCAATAAGGACTCCCTGGCTCCCCTGGCTGCGACAAAAGGTGTGATTCGGTTCGGCTGGTCAAATATTGCCTTGAAAATATATAAAAAAAGATGAGGAGCATAACATCGCTCCGTCTCCGGCAACCCAAAGTGCGTCTTCAGTGGAAGAATCCGCAGGGCAAGTCGACCCTCCATCCATGGAGATAGACGAGCTCGGCACATCCTCTGCTGAAACGTACGATAATAAACCCTCCATATCCCACTTGGATGCCCAAAACGTCGTCAAATTCTCCGACTTGGAGACTGATGACTCCGCATCCCACTTGGATGCCCAAAACGTCGTCAAATTCTCCGACTTGGAGACTGATGACTCCGCAAACGAGGTTTCGCTCAGCGAGGATGACCTTCTTAGGTCAAACTCGGAGAGCGAAACAGATGACGACCTCAACCAGACCGTGGTGGGGGTTAGACTACTTAGTTGTTCCCAAGATGGTGCAGCTAACTCAGATTAACCTCCAACACTCTAAGCAGGCTTCGGCCTCCCTTCTTCTCCGTCTAAACAAAAGGGGGGAAGATATTGTCCTTATCCAAGAGCCTTGGATCATCAAGTCCATCGTTCGAGGACTAAGGACTCCTGGATATACTCTACTGTATATGAAGGACAAAGGTGAACCCAGATCCTGCATATTGGTAAGAAGTAGCACTAATGTATTTTTACTCCCTCATTACAGCAAACCTGATGTAACCACAATAAGATACCAGACCAGTGACAACATCTACTGGCTGTTATCAGCTTACCTCGGCCATGACCATCCTGGCCCTCCTCCATGCGACTTATTTTAAAGGATTGTCGCTGCAGCAGAACGGCAGAAGATCTGCCTCATCATTGGATGCGATGCTAATGCGCATCACACAGTATGGGGTAGTACTGACATAAATGAAAGGGGTGAGTCACTTTTTGATTTTATTTTAAGTACTAACCTTATAGTAAGTAATATTGACAATGAACCTACATTCATTACCAAAAGCAGACAAGAAGTCCTAGATATCACTCTTGTCTCCGACTCGGTTCATCACAGGATTACAAACTGGAAAGTATCAAGTATCAACACTCCTTCTCGGATCATAGATACATTCAATTTGATCTCAATGAGGAACCTCTCAAGCAATCAGTCTTCCGAAACTATCGGAAAACTGATTGGCAAAAATATCGGGTAACACTGGAAAAATTCATTAAACCTGAATTTTTCCAAAACCCTACAAACAAACAGGATCTAGACAAAAAAGTCAATGATCTTACCACTGCCCTTAACCACTCACTTCACAAATCCTGTCCTCTTATAAAAATAAGAGGAAAACGGAAGCCACTGTGGCGGAACTCGGGGCTAGAACCGCTCAGGAAAGAATGCAGAAAACTTTTCAACCGAGCTAAACAATCCAAAATCTCAATAGACTGGGACTCCTACAAGGAATCTCTCAAAACATATAAATATCAACTGAGGAAAAGTAAAAGAACTTCCTGGAGAAACTTCTGTGGTGAAATAGAGGTTACTTCAGAAGCTTCTAGACTAAGGAAAATCCTCTCAAAGAGTCCGACCATGCCTAGCAGTTTGAAAACAGCTGACGGCTGGACAGAATCCTGCGAAGAAACGCTCAATTTGCTTCTTGACACTCACTTTCCAGGAAGCTCTAAGAACTTATGCAACTATGATTCCACAGAACCAGGTAGCATAATAACAAACAACCCCGATCTGATTACAAGGGAAAAATTAGTTTGGGCCATTAACAGCTTTGACCCATTCAAGTCCCCTGGACCTGATGGTATAATTCCAGCCGAACTTCAAAAGGCCGCGGATATTATTATTCCTGTCCTTGAAGTTATTCTCATAGGCTGTACCACCTTGAACTATATCCCCACTCAGTGGAGAGATGTCAAGGTTGTGTTTATACCTAAGGCTGGGAAATCATCCCACGTAAAGCCAAAAGATCTCCGACCAATAAGTCTATCATCCTTTCTTCTTAAAACTTTAGAACGACTGATAGACATCCACCTGCGTACAGCTATAGATCCAAAATTGTTATCTACAGCACAACACGCCTACTGTAAGGGAAAATCTGTAGAAACGGCCCTACACACCGTGGTACGCACTATAGAATATTCCCTCCATCACAAAGAATTCACTCTGGCCGCCTTCCTCGACATAGAGGGCGCCTTCAATAACGTCAGCAACTCTGCAATTACAAAGGCACTGACGAAACTCAAAGTAGATGGTTCTATAGTGGAATTGATAAATCTAATGCTAAAAAGCAGAAGAATCAACTGTACTCTAGGAAACTTCTCTACAAAGAGATCTGTCAGTAGAGGAACACCGCAAGGTGGAGTCCTATCCCCTCTTCTAAGGAATCTAGTCGTCAATGAACTTCTAGTTGACTTAGAAGCTGAGGGATTCAAAGTGATTGCATATGCAGATGACGTCTCCATTGCGGTGTCTGGAAAACATGCTCACGTTCTCACGGACCTGATGCAGACCGCTCTAAATAAACTTGTAAAATGGGCGGGAAAATGTGATCTAGGGGTCAACCCTCAGAAAACTGAACTCGTTCTCTTCACCAGGAAATATAAAATTCCTCAACTAATAACTCCATCAATAAATGGAATCTCACTTGCAC
This sequence comes from Melanostoma scalare, assembly GCA_949752695.1. Taxonomy (NCBI): domain Eukaryota; kingdom Metazoa; phylum Arthropoda; class Insecta; order Diptera; family Syrphidae; genus Melanostoma; species Melanostoma scalare. The sequence goes on along the minus strand of OX456984.1, from coordinate 112,205,969 downwards.
TTTCAAACGAAGCTAAATATCTAGGTATAATCTTAGACAGAAAGCTAAATTGGAAAGCCAATATACAGGAAAGAATCAGGAAATCCACGGTAGCCTTATTTTCCTGTAAAAAAGCCATTGGTAATAAATGGGGTTTCTCCCCCCAAATCACACACTGGCTCTACACCGCGGTCATCAGACCAATACTCACATACGGAGTAGTGGTATGGTGGACCGCTCTTGATAAAAGGACCTACTGCGATAATTTAAGCAAGGTCCAACGAACAGCCTGTTTGTGTATAAGCGGAGCTCTGAGATCAACACCTTCAGCTGCCCTAAATACACTTCTTAACCTCACACCACTAGATATCTTCAGCAAACAAATGGCTTCCAGTGCAGCCATTCGTATGAGAGCTATCTCCCAATGGACCGATAACAACATCGGTCATGCTACAATCCTGAATTTATTCGGATCAATACCATGCCACTCCGACTACACCGTCCCCCAATTGGTTTTTGATAATAAGTTCCAAGTCTCAATCCCATCGAGAACAATCTGGGAAGACGAAGAATTTTTGAGAGATGATTCAATTCATTTCTATACAGATGGTTCAAAAACCGAAGAAGGGGTAGGCTGCGGGGTGTACTCAAACCTACTTAACTTAAGTCTCCCGTTCCGCCTTCCAAACCATTGTAGCGTGTTCCAAACGGAAATTCTGGCGATCAAAGAGGTTCTCGGCCCTATCGTGGTAACCGTCGGAGCGGAATTCTCTCCGATCGGAGACATTTTGCTTCTTGGTAGTTCTCCGATCGGACGATCCGACGTTCTCCGATAAGTTTTTGTTGCGGGGATTTTAGTTTTCGGAATGCAATGCATTGCCGCATTTGTGAAAAATTTCTACTACTTCGAAGCAAAATTGAATCTCCGAAGAAAGATGCGTTGCGGAGAAAACTCCGCTCCGACGGTTACCACGATAGGGCCGTCTATCATGGCTAAAAGAAAACGTGATATCCTCAACGAATATCCGGATTTTCTCAGATAGTCAAGCAGCCCTCAAATCACTCGGCGCTGTTTCTACGAACTCAGTAACCGCCCTCAACTGTCGCTTATCTCTTAAGGAGATGGCTGAACAGTTCAATATTCACCTTTTTTGTGTGCCGGGGCACAGAGATATCGCGGGTAACTGCAAAGCCGACGAACTCGCCAGAGAAGGAACCGTTCTACCGATCTCTACCAGCAGGTTGAATATTGGTATACCAATGGCTACATGTAAACTTATGCTAAAGCAAGAGGCGATGGACAGAACAAATCACAGGTGGAACAATATCACCACGTGCGTGGCAACAAAACGTATATGGCCAGGAATAGATCCAAAACGCACAAGACATTTGTTATCCATTACCAGATTGCAAGTTAGCTCCGTAATCAATGTCATTACCGGACATTGTCTGATAGGAAGACACGCCATAAGACTTGGCGTTCCCTCTAATGACTTCTGCAGAAGTTGCTTAGATGAGGAGGAGGAGGAGACAATCCCACACCTCCTCTGCTCATGTCCTGCACTCTCTTCTAAAAGAAAGAGGCATCTGGGGAAATATTTTCTCGATGATCCAAGCGATCTGGCGCACACAGATCCCCTGCATCTCCTTCGCTTTATTGTAAGCTCCAAATGGTTTTGTTAAGCGAGGTACTCCCTCGCATAATTTCTATGGTATCACAATGGACCTAGTATTGGTCTAAGTGTGTCGGGTGTATTCCTGACAGCCATTGTAACCTAACCTAACCTAGGCCAGCCAGTAGGCAAGTAGGTAGGCCAGAAATTGGGCTTTGTAAATAGCCACCCCTCTTAAAAAATATTTTAGATGTTTAGTAATAATAAAGATGCCTGAGAGGTAAAACATTTATGGACCTAAATAGAGCCATAGAAGGAGTTAACCGATTAGTACCGTAAATCTTCCTCATTGCACATTTCTACAAAACAAGGAGAGGATTGATATTAATGGTATGCCCCACCCTAGCAGCTTATGCTCTACTGGAGTTTTGAATGGAATATACCAAAATAAGCTGTTTTAAGTGTTGTGTTATTACAGAATTTTCTGAGATGATAAAAACTTCTAGTTGACGATCTAAAATATTGCTTCAAAGCTGATATATGATTAGACCAGCTCATAGTGTGGTCAAACACAATCCCAAGGTACTTGAAATTAATTACTGCTTCTATCTCAACAGCATCACGCATTCTTAAGCTCAAGCAAGGTTTATGTTTAGCAAACCACATCCGCAATAAATGGACATCTTGATTCAAATCAGCTAAAAGATGCAATGCACTAGATGAATTATAAGCTAGACCAAGATCATCTGCGAAAGCTGTTATTTTACCAGACAATGGTAGTTCGAACAGAGAGTTGATGTAGATGAAAAAAAGAATGGGACCAAGGACCGAACCTTGTGGAACAAAAATGTTTGAAATCCTCGATTCACTGAAGCTTTCCTCAACTTTAACTTTTTGAGTTCTGTTCTTGAGGTAAGACTCAAAACCAATTATAAGCGAAACCTCGAAAACCAGACAATTGAAGTTTGTAGAGGAGCGTACTATGATCTACGGTATCAAACTCTTTGCTTATGTCTACAAACAAACCAGCGCAATACATTTTAGTATTGAGACCCTTATTAATGATAGAACAAAAATCTCAAAGGGCGTCTTCAGTAGATAGCCCTTCCCTAAAGCTGAACTGTGATGAACCGAAGAATTTTTTTTTTCAGGTATCGTAACATTTTATTTTTTATAGCTTTTTCAAAAATTGTAGATAACGAGGACAACAATGATATAGGTCTATAATTGTTAGCCTCCTTTTTATTACCTTTCTTAAATACAGGTGTACGAATGTACAATGATTATTTAAAAAGTGTAAATAAGAAATGTTAAACTTAAATTAGTAAATCAAACACTACTTAGGATACAATCCACAATATGTAAATGTCAAATCAATGTAAATAAAAACATAGAATTTGTTCTTAATATGACCTTTGAAATATATACAAGAAAAATACAACCGATTTATAACGAAATTGAAGTGGACGTGTTTTCATTTTCTTAAGAAAGTTTTTTTACAAGTTATATTTTTTTTCCTAGTTTTTTTGGTGTTGCAAATAAAACCTAGTCAGAACATTTAGTCCTAACGAACCGTCTTACAAAAACAATTATTTAACTTTCGTTAACAAAAGTGTGTGTGGGTGTAAGAGCTAAAACTTTAGACAATAAAGCGTAAACTTAAATAGCTTGATTAAACATATATGTACATATATATATACACAAAGTGCATTTAAAAAATCAATTTAGTGATTATAACATTAACTACTTGTTAAACCGAAATTACGCCGCGTCGCGCAATAAAACAGAACACCAACAAGAAGATATAGGATTTGACGGCAGCTGCAGCTGATTGTACGTAAGTGTGCACATTTTAAATTTTGTATCATCTGAAAAACAAATATATAAATATATAAAAATGTATAAATAAGGTGAATCACAAATTGGTTTGCTGACAACCATCAAGAGGGATCTCACCAACTTTAAAAATCCCCAAAAGAGCGCCTGACGCGTTCGTACGTAGCTGCAAGGTTGACTATGTTGGAGGAGGACGTCGCCACTTCAAAGGTATATAACGAGGCTATCATCGGAGGACAGCATCTGGAATCAACAATGAAAAAAGAAGATCTGTTAGATGTATACGACCAGATAATGGATATCTCAATAGATTACCGTGTTGTATTAATGGATGCGTTAGAGAAACACAAACCTGTGCCCACAGCAGACGCCAAGGCAGCATGTTTGGACGCAACGTCGCAACAGCCGTCATCTCGGTCGGAGATACGGCTCCCGCGCATCGACTTGCCCAAATTAGATGGCGCGTATACCAGCTGGCGAGCTTTCCTATTTGGTTGGTGACGCCGAGCGTTTTCTGCAGAATTTGTCGGTCAAGGCGGCCAATAATGAGAAGGCGTGGGATTTGCTGAAGGAGCGCTACCTCAGAAAATGAATTTATTGTAATAGATAATCTTTTTTCTTTTGGCCTTATGCAAGTAAATTGTTTTACAAACTCCTTAAATAGGTTTCTTGATCTAGTCTTTGTTAATGAAAACTTTAAATTAAATCTTTTTGAATGAACTCCTTTGTTATCAAACTCAATTCATCATAACGCAATTGAAATCCAACTTGAATGTTTTAACTTGAATAATTTTAACAAATTCAACGATATTAATAGTTCAATGTTCAAATTTAATATTGATAACTTGTCATCATTAAATAGCTATTTTGAATCTGTGAATTGGGAACATTTACTAAATTGTAAAACATTAAAAGATAGCTTCAGCATCTTCTTAGAAATTTTTTATAAAGGCTTAAACAAGCACATCCCAAAAGTAAAAAAGAGAATAGACAATCATCCCCCGTGGTATAACTTTAGATTAAAAAAGCTCAAGAATGCAAAAAATAATGCTCATAAAAAATTTAAGTTATCTAATTCTCCTTACGATTGTGAACTTTTTTGTCGCCTTAGGAAAGAATTTACTTTTTTATCCAGATTTTTGTGCAGTTCTTATATACATTCAATTGAAAATAACTTAAGGCTGAACCCCAAAAAATTTTGGAATTTCATAAATACCAAACGAAAGAGTGTTGGGTTTCCAGTTCTGATGCAATATAATTGGATATCATCAACGAAATCTTCTGAAATCGTTGAAATGTTTGCTGACCATTTCCAAAATATGTATAGTCCTTCGAACATGCCTGCGGGCCAGATTTATAATTTTGCGCCAATAACAGACTGTTGCAGTATGTTTTGTGAAATTGATGAGGTAATTGTTGCAGTCAATGAACTGAAAACCACCTTTTGTCCCGATCTTCATGGAATTTTTCCTAATGTTCTGAAATCATGTGTTGGCATTTTAAGTTTGCTGCTTCAAATAATTTTCAACAAATCTTTGTCTTCTGGGGAGTTTTTAGAAGAATGGAAAATTTCCCGCATTACTCTTCTTTTTAAGTCAGGAAAAAATAACAAGTAGTTAACTATAGGCCAATAAGCCAAATGCCTACCGTGCCCAAATTGTTTGATAAACTTGTGCAGAAAAAGTTTTTCAATATTATTGAAAACTGCATTTCCCACGTTCAGCATGGTTTTTTCAAGGGACGATCTACATGTACAAATTTGGCCGAGTTCACTAATTTTTGTTCGTCGGCTATGGAAAAGGGTGTTCAAGTTGATACTGTCTACACTGACTTTGTAAAAGCATTTAGCAGAACCAATTTGAACATTCTATTGGATAAACTCAAAGCATATGGATTCGATGGCACAATCTTAAAATGGTTCAAATCTTACTTGATCGGGCGGAAGCAAGTAGTCACCATAGGAAACTACCATTCGAGGAAAATTCAAGTTTATTCGGGAGTTCCTGAGGGCAGCCATTTAGGTCCACCCATGTTCTCATTGTATATAAATGACATTGTCAACCTTATAAAAAACTGTCGAATTCTGATTTTTGCAGACGATATCAAATTTTTCAAAATTATTTCAAATTTAAATGAATGTTTTGTTTTTCAAAATGATCTAAACATATTTGAAACCTGGTGCAGATCTAATGATCTTGAAATCAATATTGGGAAGTGTGCGGTTATGACTTATGGCCGAATTTTGCACCCAATTATGAAGAACTATGTCCTTAATGGAAATAATTTATCAAGAGTTGATAGTTTAAAAGACCTTGGAATAGTTTTTGATAAGAAACTGTCATTTGATCTCCATATTGATTATGTTGTATCCAAAGCGAATTCCCTTTTGGGATTCGTTAAAAGAAATTCTGTGGATTTTAAGGATCCGTATACAATAAAATCTCTTTTTTGTTCACTAGTTCGTCCTACCCTTGAATACTGTTCCATTGTTTGGTATCCCAGCACATTAAAAAATATTAACCGGATTGAAAGAGTTCAAAAAATTTTTTTGCGGTTCGCTTTAAGGAATTTTACATTGACAGATAATGCGATTTTAAGTTATAAGAAGAGATGCTTACTGTTGGGAGTTAAAACTCTAGAAAGGCGAAGAAAGGTTTATAGCGTAATGTTTATACGCGATATCTTGTGTTTTTCTATAAAAAGTGAGAGTCTTATTTATTTTCATGATCCTTCGAGGTCTTTAAGAACAAGGCCACTTTTATATGATGTTCGTCATGAAACTTTGTATGGACAACGTGAGCCTATCTCTCGCTGTGTCAGGCTGTTCAATTTAGTCTATGAAGATGTTGATGTTTGCATGCCCAGAGAACAATTTAAAAATATTCTAATGGTAAATAATCATTTCTAAATTAAGTTATAATTGAATTTTTGTAATGAATATTACTTTTTAAAAATCTGTTGATTGAGAGATCGTAGATTGAATTAATAAATACTAAATACTAAATACTAAATACGATCATAAACACATTCTGGTGCATTTGCAGATGCAAGCTCTGTTTGGGCAGTCTCCTATGGCCCGGGAAACTGCGACAGGTCTGAAGGAGTTGTTGTTCACTACACGGGAGTGTATGTCAGCACTTGAGAACATGGACGTTCCGGTGGATCAGTGGGATACGGTGCTCATTTGGTTCTTGCACCAGAAGTTGCCGTCTTCTACGCAGAAGCTGTGGGAAGAAAAGATGGGAAATAGGAAAGATTTGCCGAGATTCGTGGAGTTTTCGGACTTTTTAGATACCCGTTTCCGCACTTTGGAAGTTGTTGACCAGCAGGAGATGTGCTCCACGTCAAAAATGAAAGCTGAGACACCCTCCAACAACCGTTCTCGCTTTCAGAGCACGAAGGTGATGTTTGCGACGCCAGCATCTAAGCCAACAGGTAAGCCAGCCAGTAGGCAAGTAGGTAGGCCAGCAGTTCGGCCAACCTTTAACAGGGAGTCGGGAATGTGCAGTTTATGCAATCTACAACAGCATTCAATAAGGAAGTGTCAGCGGTTCCTAAACATGGACACAGCGGAAAGGAAGCAGACTGCTCGACGCCTGAGAGTTTGCGACAACTGCCTTTCTTCAGGGCATTTTGCGCCGGATTGCCCCTCCCCTGGCTGCTGTTACTTTTGCCAACAGCGTCACCACACGCTTCTACATGTAAACGTGACCCAACACGCAGCTGTGCGCATCAATTGCATGACACTGTCGAGGTCAACAACAGCTTCAAGAGGTAACAATGCAATTTCTAATTCATTCAATGCAAACGCGCTGGAGTTTGAACCACGAGAAGTACAACAAGCTTCTACAAGTGGTCAGGTTTTAAATTAACACACGTCGCATGGTAGCAGAACGCACCAGGTGCTTTTAGCGACAGCTATTGTGAAGGTGCGAGCAGCCGATGGTCGTCAACACCATCTCCGAGCTTTGATCGACCCAGGATCAGAAGCATGTTTCATCACGGAAGATGCAGCACAACAGTTGAAGTTAAAAAAGCGACGTACCTTTGTCGAGGTGTCAGGGTTAGGGTTGGTCAGCAGTGGCACAACGCAAACATGCGTGGATATTGAGCTTGCGTCATGCATTTCAAATTATGGAGGTGCGGTGCGGGCACTGGTCTCCAAGTCGCTGACTGGCCATCTCCCGGCCCAACAAATGATACCTGACAAATGGCAACATCTTAAAGGGTTAACGTTGGCAGATCCAAATCTCCACGTTCCTGGACCAATTAACATACTTCTTGGTAGCGACGTATATGCCGATATACTCCTTCCAGAAGTGAGAAGACCTGCAGATGGAGTCGGACCAACCGCTCAGAAGACGCAGTTAGGGTGGATTGTGTTAGGGAGAATTCAAGAGGAACATCCCCGGCAAATACGCAGTTTTGTGCAGACTGCTGACCTGAATTCTCAGCTGCAGAGATTCTGGGAGATGGAAGAATTGCCGTTCCAGACACATAAAACTGAGGAGAACATCGCATGCGACGCGCATTTCGATGAACACACGAGACGCCTTCCTGACGGGCGTTATGAAGTGAAGCTGCCGTTTAAAGGTGGATGTCTTCCAGCGATGGGATCCAGTAAGCAGAGCGCGGTCCGACGATTCCTGCACTTGGAGAAGAGGCTGGAGGCAAACCCAACTCTTCGGGCAGATTATGCCAAATGCATACAGGAATATGCAACCCTAAGGCATATGGAAGAAATTCACGTCGGCGACTCGGTGTTTGCAACCCCATACCACTATTTTTTGAAACTGAGGGTCGTGTTCGACGCAACAGCGAAGACTTTGGATGGAAGTTCGCTCAATGATCGACTTTTGGTGGGTCCAAAATTACAGTCGAGCATTATTGATCTGGTTCTTCGATGGCGAACCCACAGAATAACGTTTACGGCTGACATCGAGAAGATGTATAGGCAGGTGTTAGTGGATACACCGGATACTTACTATCAGTTGATCCTGTGGAGAAACGATCGTTCATCTCCAATCAAAATGTATCGGCTTAAAACGGTAACGTTTGGCATATACACAGCAAGTGCACCGTATCTTGCCATAAAAATTCTGAAGCGCGTAGCTGAAGATGAAGAATCGAACCTGCCGGAGGGCGCGAAGGTAGTCCGAGAGGACATGTATGTGGACGATCTGATCAGTGGTGCCGATACGGTGGAAGAAGCACGAACAAAACGCGACCAAGCGAATCAACTTCTGGCGTCCGCGGTCTTCAATTTACGAAAATGGACAAGCAACATGAAGAAACTCGTCGAAGACATACCTGTAGCAGATCGAGAGTTAGATTTTGAGGTGCCGTTCAACATGTCAAATCATGTCAAAACCCTTGGCATCAAATGGTTCCCGATAGACGATTACTTTTCGTATCAGAATGTGCAGCAGTCATCAGAAGCAACAACAAAAAGGTCAATGTTGTCCACCATAGCCAAACTGTTCGACCCACTTGGCTGGATATCACCATGCGTCGGTTCGAGCTGTTTTGAAGAAGGATTGGGATGCTTTTCATCGAGAACTTTTTATGATCGAGACACTTCGAATACCACGCTGGACTTATATCAGCAAGACCAACAAGGATATAGAATTACATGGATTCTGTGACGCGTCTATGAAAGCATACGGTGCCGTAGTATACGTTCGTGTACTTGACAGTGATGGGAATATCCATGTTAACTTGCTCCTGGCAAAGACGAAAGTAGCTCCAAGTCAGCGTACGATCACGCTTCCACGTTTGGAACTTTGCGGAGCAGTAGTGTTAGCGCAGTTGATGCAGTATACGAAGGACGTTTTGGCTGTTCCCGACATCAAGATGTTTACTTGGACCGACTCAACCATTGCGCTCGCGTGGATACGAGCCACTCCCGCAAAATGGACTACGTTCGTTGCCAACAGAGTATCCGAAATTCAGCGGCTAGTGGGGATCGATTGCTGGGGACATGTTGCAACGCTTCAAAACCCAGCCGATCTGGGGTCTAGAGGTGTGTATCCAGCAGAACTGTCGTCATTGCAGACTTGGTGGATTGGTCCTGAATTTTTACGCAATGGGCTTTCGATGTTCCGCATCAAGATGTTGACATCGAAACTGACGAGGAACGACGTACGGTTAAGGCACTAAGTGCTCAAGTCAGTCAGGATGATCGTATACTTCAAACCATCTGCGACTGTTCGAGTTTGTTGAGGGTGATTCGAGTTGTAGCCACATGTTGCCGTTTCGCAACAAAATATCGACGAAAAACAGTTTCTGATGGCCCGTTTAGTCCAAACGAATTGGAAGCAGCGCGTATCATCGTCGTGAAGGCCGCACAGAACGAGATGTTCAAAACAGAGCTTCAACAAATCGTGGAAACATCTAAGATACCCAAAACGCTTAAGACGCTGAACGCATTCGTTGATGCTGAAGGACTTTTGAGAGTTGGAGGACGGTTGGAGAATTCTCTCCTCCCCTACGACGCGCAACATCCGATACTACTTCGGAATAGTCATCATTTCACGAATCTGGTTGTCAGAGATGCTCATAAGAACACGTTGCATGGCGGCATCTAACAGATGATTAGCTACATCCGTCAAAAATATTGGATTGGCCAGATACGACGAAGCGTGAAGTATCAGCATAGATGCACTTCTTGCTACCGGCAAAAGGCATCGGAAAAGCAGCAGTTGATGGCGAATCTACCTGCACCTAGAGTTCAGATGTCACGACCGTTCAGTCATACTGGAGTTGACTACGCAGGACCCATCGAAATAAAAAGCTGGAAAGCTCGAGGTGCTAAAATACTAAAGGCGTATTTTGCGGTATTTATCTAATTGGCAACAACGGCCATTCACTTGGAAGTCGTGTCTGACCTGACAACCCAAGCATTTTTAGCAGCATTTCGACGGTTTACGGCCAGGAGAGGTAGCTGCAAACAAATCTACAGCGATTGTGGAACAAATTTCGTCGGCGCTAATAACGAATTAGCCAAAATGTTGAAGGACGCGAAGCACGATTGGAAGGAGATTGCCGAAAACCTTGCAAATCATGGTACAAATTGGCACTTTATTCCCCCAGCTTCTCCACACTTTGGTGGATTATGGGAAGCGGGAGTGAAATCGGTTAATAACTATTTGAAGCGAGTTGTTGGAACCGAAAGGCTTACATTTGAGGAGCTCACAACGCTTCTAACTCAGATAGAAGCGTGCTTGAATTCGAGACCCTTATGCCCGCTCTCCGACAGCTTAGATGATTTGAATGCGCTAACTCCTGCGTATTTTCTCGCAGGTGAATCTTTACACGCTGTGCCACAAGGCGAACTCAACAACAACATAACGTATATCGACCGATGGAAACGAGTACAAGCGCTGGCGGAAGGGTTTTGGAAAAAGTGGAGTTCCGAATATCTTGCGCGATTGCAGCAACGTCCGAAATGGACTCAAGTACAAGAAGCTCCCAAAATAGGAGATCTAGTCTTGCTCAAAGATGAGCGACTTGCACCGACGTATTGGAGTCTTGCCCGAATCGAGAACACTAACGCGTGAACGGATGGTCTTATACGCGTTGTCACTGTTAAAACACAAAACGGAAACTTTAAACGGCCCATCGCAAAAATCTGTTCTTTGCCGTCAAACGAGCACCACGAACAATCGGCGTTAATATAAATTCCTGAAACGTATGCTGGTTTTCAAAACACGAAACACTTTAACTTCAAGTAGAATTTCATTCAATTCGTCATTCAACACAACAATCAACCCAACTTTAAAACACCTGTAAGGTTATCCAAAACTCAGCAATCAACACATCTGCACCATATATTTAAATCTAATCATCATCACACAACTCATCAATCAACACACCTTTATTAACTGGAAGCTGTCCAAAACACATCTTTAAAAACACCTGAAAGCTGTTCAAAAGAAGAAAAAATCAAACAAGGACTTTGTTAAAATCATCTTTATTTAATAATAATACCAATTTACATACATTTGCATGAAAGGCAATCAATGCAATTCATCTTTAAATGCTGTGCTGCAGCAACGCACACACAAAATTAAACAGATTATGAAATGAATTGCAAATCAGAACTTATTCTACAAAACTTAAGCTACAATATACAAATCAATTCTAAAAACACATAATTTTAAAAAAAATCTATGCAAGAGAACATCGAAAACTGAGAAACACCGCACGTTAGTCGATTTCCCGTGTCGGCAAAACAAAACAAAAAAAAAAAATACTCGTCGACAAGACACATTTTAATAAAAATTTCTGTGCACTACAACAAACGCATACACAATATAATTGATATTAAAACATGCTCACAAGTTAACAAATTAATAAATTATTACCGGCATAAAACACAAATGCACTGCCATTTTAAAAACAAAAAAAAAGAGCACGATCCACATCACATAGAAAATGAAAAACGCGAAATGTCAAATGCCGTCGGCAAATGCATTTGACCATTTTGTACATAGGTCTGATTAATTTTAAGACCAAATATATATTCCACTGAATTTAAGTTGATAAGCACTTAATAAATTTAATGAATTCGAAACACACCTACAACTTAAGCAAACTTATAAAATTCGCGAAACATTTCCGAAATAAATCGCGGTTTGTTTACAATCAAAATGTAAACAACAATTCTAGTTTTCCAACTAGAGAAGGATGGCACTAGGTCACATTAAATTGGCCATTACTATTGTGCATTCTAGCACACCGCGTATACCCATATACACACACACGCAGTATATATTCATATTGTAATGAACACCCAACATTTATACCAATTTCCTAATCGAAAACGTTTAACCGAAAACACAACTGGCAACACTATAATGGAATGGTATAAAATGACAGGCATTGCTTGTAAGCCAGTGTGTGTGAGTGTAGAGATTTTTGACAGCAAATGTGGAAACCATGGAGAAGAAACTGGAACGCTCTAGATGAGTGTTGTTCTATATAAATAGGACCGCTGACGCAACGAGCAGTCAGTTTTTGATTATAGAGTGATAAAGTTAAGAGTGAAATGTTGTTAACCAGTGATAGTCCAATAGTCGAGTTGAGTTCGAATAAAGTATAGATACTGAATAAAAGTGATAGAAATAATTTGAAAGGTGAAGTTTTATTTTGCGAACTAAGCGCACGTTACATTGGTGTCAGAAGTGTAAATAAAACTTATTTGATTAGTAAAGTGTAAGCTTATTACTTATTTGATTAGTAAAAAAAAAAAAAAAGTAAAAAGAAAAATAATAATTATATACAGTGAAAATGGGTAAGTTGTTAGAAGAGCTCAACTGCATTGAGCTTAAAAGTGAGTTAGGTAAGCGAAATCTTTCTAGAGCGGGATCGAAAAATGAGCTCGTCCTGCGCTTGCTTAACTATTTGGAACAGCAAGGGGAAGACGTAAACACTTTTGTTTTTGAAATAGAAGTGGAAGAAGAGGAAGTAAATGAAAGTGTAGATTTTTCTAGTATAATGAAGATTTTATTAGAACAAAACAAGCAACAGCAGAATATTCTCGGACGTCTGGAAGAGCAACGAAACGATCAAAAGAAGGAACAGCAGAATGTTCTCGAAAGACTCGAAGTACAACAAAAGAATCTGGAAGAGCAACGAAACGAGCAAAAAAAGGAACAACAGAATATTCTCGAAAGACTTGAGGCGCAACAGAATGTTTTGGAAGGTCAGAAAAACATTCTAGAAGGCAAATTGGGCAACATTGAGAAAAACGTATATGCCCTTGACGAACGCGTTGAAGGTATGGAAAAATAGCTTTCTGTTGTAGAGAATCGTTTTGAAATCGTAGAAAGCCGATGTGATAAACAGTTCTCTGTTCTGACCAAGGAATTGGACCAGATCCGGAAAATCAAAATTCGAGAATCTAATGGAGAGTCTGCAAAGAAAAAGGAGATGAAACCGCCAACATTTGATGGACAGTCTTCTTGGTCAGTCTACAAGAGACAATTTGAGGCAGCCGCGACAACAAATGGCTGGGATGACGAAGACAAGTACATTGCACTGACTCTTGCTCTTAGAGGACCAGCAGCTGAATTACTTCAAACAGTTCCAGCTGGTAAGAGCGGCGATTTCAGCTCTCTGGTGGCAGCTATAGATAAACGCTTTGGAGATAGCCACTTGAAAGAAGTCTTCCGAGTCCAACTCAATAACAGAGTCCAGAAAAGGGGTGAAAGTCTACAGCAGCTCCAAGCAGACGTCGAAAGACTGGTTCACCTGGCATACCCGGATGCTGGAGAAGAAATCATCAACCAGCTTGCTGTTGAGTCCTTCGTCCGTGCCATTTCGGATATAAATCTTCAAAGGTCTGTGCGAACTGCTAAAACACGTACTCTTTCTGAAACTTTAGCATTCGCATTGACAATTGAAGCAGCAGAACAAGCTTCTCATGGAGTACATCGACTTAGAGAAGCCATAGTCGAAGAGTGCTCGTGCCAAAGAGCTGAAATACAAAAGAACCAGCGGAGCGGACTAGCAAGATGTTGGAACTGCAACAAGACCGGGCACTTACAGCGTCAATGCCGACTACCACCAAATAAAGCCGGTTGTCAACATTGTGGAAGCAAGAGACCCAACCCAGAACAAGGTAACAACAACATTAGCGTTACGTATCAGCCGAGGCAGAGGCTGGTTTCTGGTATCGATGGCCCCAGAACCACCATCCAGGTCTCTCAGACCAAACGAGACAACAAAAGTCTGACTGTGGAAACTACTATTAACGGGAACAAACATGTGGCTACCATCGACACCGGTGCCACAGCCTCCATAGTACGTCGAGACCTGGTAAAGACGACGTGGCTTCATAACACCAATAGCTACCGTCTAAGAACCGCAACGGGAGAAGCAGCAAGAGTATATGGAGAAGTGTGTCTTAAGATCCGACTGGCCGATCTAGTGTTTACTCATCAATTCCTGGTGGCAGATATATGTGACGAGTGCATCATTGGAGTCGACTTTATGAAACAGCACGGAGTTATTTTGGACATCGGTAATCAGGTTTTGAAGTACCAAAATAAGGAACTTCCAATGACCTATTCGAACCAAAGTACGTCGACACTGAGGACTGTCATCACGGAAGATCTGATTCTGCCTCCTTCTTCTGAAGTGTTCGTTTGGACAAAACTGGAAGGTGAGTTTGGAAGCCTTCGATACCTAATGGTGGAACCAGACCCAGAGTGTTCCTCCCAAAGCGTCATCATTGGGAAAACACTAGTAGCACCGAAAAACAAAATGGTCCCCGTACGATTACTAAACACCAGACCGTACGATGTAAGGTTGAAGAAAGGAGAAGTCGTTGGACGTTGCGAATCGGTTGCAGCAATTACGAAGATCACAGACGAAGCCCCGAGAAAAACTATAACTCCGGAGGAGCTCAAAACCATCAGATCTAAAATACTGTATTCATCCAACCTTGATCTGATCACCAACAAACAAGGATGGCTGAAAATCTCCTACAAGAGTACACTGACATCTTCGCATCGCAAAAGGGACAATATGGTATTACACAGTTGGTGCAGCATCGCATCAACACAGGAGATGCAAGACCGATTCGTCAACCAGCAAGACGCCTTCCACTGGCCAAACAAGGTGAGGTTGAGGAAATGATAACAGCAATGAAGAAGGACGGGCTTATTGAAAATTCCAAAAGTCCTTGGGCGTCACCAGTGGTGCTAATGAAAAAGAAAGACGGAAGCACTCGGTTTTGTGTGGACTACCGAAGGCTGAATGATGTGACTAAGAAGGACAGCTATCCCCTGCCTAGAATCAGTGATACCCTGGGTGCAATGGAGGGAGCCCAGTGGTTCTCGACGCTGGACTTGAAGAGTGGACATTGGCAAGTTGACATCCACCCAGATGATCGGGAAAAGACGGCGTTTTCTACAGGTAATGGGCTCTGGCAGTTCAAAGTTATGCCGTTTGGACTATGCAACGCTCCGGCAACATTCGAGCGTTTGATGGAGTGCGTTCTTCAAGGACTGACGTGGAAAGCTTGCCTAGTCTACCTTTACGATGTCATTGTTTACGGGAAAACATTTGACCAACATTGCAAGAACTTAAAAGCTGTGTTTCAAAGACTTCGAGAGGCTAACCTTAAACTGAATCCGGAAAAATGTGCACTTTTCAAAACTGAAGTTAAGTATTTGGGACACATTATCTCTTCCCAAGGAGTGAAGACTGATCCTGAAAAAGTTGATTCTGTCAAAAATTGGCCAACACCACAGGACAAACATCAACTCCGAAGCTTTCTTGGTCTTGCCACATATTACCGACGTTTTGTTAAGAATTTTGCTGGAGTTGCAAAGAGTTTGCATCAGCTCACCGAAAAAGGGAAGCAGTTTAAATGGTCAGGTGAGTGTGAGAAATCTTTTCAGGAACTTAAATACCGCCTCTGTAACGCTCCAGTGCTGGCACATCCAACACCTGGAAAAACATTCATCATCGACGCAGAAGCAAGCAACGTTGGAATCGGGGCGGTACTATCCCAAGTGCACGATGGCGAAGAGAAAGTGGTGGCATACTACAGCAAGGTCCTCTCAAAACCCGAAAGAAACTACTGCGTGACCAGAAGGGAACTGCTGGCTCTTATCTTGGCAACAAAGCACTTCCATAAGTACATCTATGGACAGAAATTCCTTCTGCGGACAGACCATGGTGCTCTGAACTGGCTGTTGAACTTCAAAAATCCAGAAGGTCAAGTCGCAAGGTGGATAGAAAGACTGCAGACTTATGATTACCAGATTCAACACCGCAGAGGAAAGTTGCACTCAAACGCCGACGCATTGTCCCGAAGACCTTGCAAAGAGGATTGCAAGCATTGTAGGCGGCAAGAAAACAAAGAAAATATTACCGCTCAGCGACTAAGAGCTGACCCCATAAGCGGATGGAGCAATGAGGAAGTGAGGACTGCTCAACAGGAGGATCCAGATATCGAACCCATTCTCGCATGGAAAGAAAATGAAGAGAAACCGGAATGGGGAGACATTTCTGTCAGGAGTCCAGTTCTCAAAGCCTATTGGGCACAGTGGGACTCACTATATGTGCAAGAAGGTGTCCTCAGGCGAAGATGGGAATCCACTGACGGTAAGTCATACGTGATGCAGCTGATCGTACCGCAATCGAAAGTCAGTGAAGTTCTTCGGGAGATGCATGACGGACCTTCTGGAGGCCACCTGGGAGTTAACAAAACACTAGAAGGTGCGACATCGGTTCTACTGGTTACATGCTAGAGATGACGTGGAGAAGTGGTGCCGAACATGTGACAAGTGTGCTGCAACCAAAGGACCTGGTAGAAAGATTCAAGGTAAGATGCATCAGTACAACGTTGGATCACCTTTTGAGAGGATTGCAGTAGATGTGGCTGGGCCTTTTCCAGAGACCAACGCTGGAAACAAGTACATTCTGGTTGTAATGGACTATTTTAGCAAATGGCCTGAGGCGTATGCCATCCCAAATCAAGAAGCCAAAACGGTGGTCGACCAAATTGTGTTTAACTGGGTAAGTAGGTTTGGCGTACCTATGGAACTCCATTCCGACCAAGGGAGGAACTTCGAGTCAAACATCTTCCAAGGAGTGTGCGGACTACTTGGCATCAAGAAGACCAGAACCACACCGCTTCATCCACAATCTGATGGGATGGTTGAAAGATTCAACCGGACCTTGAAAGAACACCTCACTAAGGTCGTAGGCGACTACCAAAGAGACTGGGATAGGCACGTACCGCTATTCCTGATGGCCTATAGAAGTGCAGTACATAGCTCGACAGGACAAACACCATCTGACATCCTGTTCGGGAAAACCATGCGGCTGCCCAGCGAACTTAAATTTGGATGCCCCACAGAGGAGCCACAGGACACGAACGAGTATGTGGATGACCTCAAGGAGAGACTCGCTGACATCCATAAAAGAACAAGGGAACGGATGAAAACCTCCAGCGACCGGATGAAGACACGGTACGACACAAAAGCGACAACGGCATGATTCCAAGCAGGAGATCGTGTGTGGCTTTATAATCCTCATCGTCAAAAGGGATTGTCACCGAAACTTCAGCAGAACTGGGAAGGTCCTTATACTGTTGTCACGAGGATTAACGACGTGGTTTACCGCATCCAAAGAGGATTAAGAGGCAAGTTAAAAGTAGTTCATTGTGACCGGCTGCATCGATATAGTGGCGAGGCTGCAGATGGAGTTATTCGGGACGAACAATCTTAAGGAGGGGGCAGTGTAATGAACACCCAACATTTATACCAATTTCCTAATCGAAAACGTTTAACCGAAAACACAACTGGCAACACTATAATGGAATGGTATAAAATGACAGGCATTGCTTGTGTTGTATCTCCTCCTATATCTTCCAGAGGAAGTCGTCGTGCGTTGAACTCAGCACACTTCAATTGTGTTGTACTCTTTGATTGCCAATTCGATATCATATTACGGATGTTGTTTTGGGTCAATCAAAGTGCAATCATATAATAGTTGAATTGTGCTGACTCTTTTAACGTGCCAACGATTATCCACTGCGAATGTTTGGGCTTGCGGTCACCTAAATGACACGACAAGGGAGAGTCTTTGGAAAACATTCAATGAAGTCGGTCGTTTCGCATTCTTTACACGGAAAACACTTTAACATTGGCGCAGCCGGTAGGACCCTCCCCACTCCAGCAATAGACAGTCAACAAGGTCTGCAAATCCCATTAAAACCTGTGGATTCTGTGGTAAGCAAAATCACAGCTATGTTGATTGTAATATTCGTTAAAGAACGCCATACTGCGACACTTGCGAGGACTATATGCATGCTCAAAACAGTTGTCCCCGCTGACAAATACGAGCTACTCAGACAATAAGTCAAAGGCCTAGAGTCAAATGCAAGTGGTGTTCTAGGGTGGGTCATGTGGAGGACGATTGTTTCTCTAAGAGAAATTACCTCAAAGACCAATCGGAAAACGCCCTGGGGGCCAATTTGAATCACTAAATTGTGCCCCAGAGAATTCGCTCTCCACAAAATCAACAACGAAAAATAAAAAAAGCAATGTAGACGAAGTAAAGCCATTAGCGCCTGTATTAAACGATCGACAAAAAGAAAAAAGAACACAAAACATTGACTCGGAGTCGATTACTTTTGAGTCGATTCGTAAAACGAAGCAGAAATCAAGGCCACTAGTTTCTGGGACAAAAATAAACCTAGGTCAGTTTGGTTTCTTATTTCTGATTTTCAATCTTCGTTTCGTTTGGAGTAAGTGCTATTCAAAGGTGAAATTCGTCTATAACTTTTTGAATGATTATTTTAAGTGTTTTGTTTTGAAGTGTTTCAACCAGTATGCTTTGCCGAAAAGTAAGAAAAAAATATTATATGCATTTAGGAATCTTCGTAAGCATGACGTGTTCGTCGAGCTGCCTATGTCAATGGGCAAGTCCGAAAAGGTACTTCTTCTGGTCGACACAGGAGCAGACTGGAGCTTACTAAAAAGAAGCTCATTAAAAAATGCTACCAATATAAATATAAATGAAACAAAGCAACTGGGTGGTGTTTTCGGTGGAGTAGGTATGACATTGGGTACAATTAAAACCAATTTACTTTTTCCAAGAAAATTTTTTACTAAGTGGAATGTTGTAGATGGACTAGAAGATATACCTGCTGATGGTATACTGGGTCGTGATATCCTTTGGAATCACTCAATCATCGACGCAGTTTCCAAAAGAATAAAATTTTTGGATGAAAAAAAAAAAGAATTTTTAATTGATCTACCTCTAAAATGCCTGCCAACAAATCCTCCTCCTATTTCTTTACTAAACGTTGTCAAGTGTAGAATTGGAGCTCGTACGCAAACTATTGTTAAAATAAAAATTCCGAATTCCAAGTCAAACGAATTCCTGATACATTCACAGGAAATTGATGATGGAATTTATCTAGGAAACACAATAGTTAAGGCACACGACAACTACGTCCATGTCCCTGTTTTGAACAGTACAAGAGAGGACTATTTCATGGATACAAGCTTCATACCTACACACTCAAATCTTAAAAATTATACAATAGTAAAAAATAATCCGGGATCGAAAATATATGCGAATTTTAAACAAATCCACATTAAGGAACGGGAAAAGAACCTTCTATCTTTAATTAAACTAGATCATAACTTAACAAAGCAAGAAAAAAAATCTATAAACAAAAAGAAGAACGACCATACCGTGTCAGAACAAATTCCTGAAGGGGAAATAATAACTGATTTGTCCAAAACATGGAAAATCGGCCCGCCTATAGGCATGGGAAGTCATGGTCAAATATATTCAGCGTGTAAGGCATCGAGTTCACCAAAGAAGCCGTCCGACTATGAATATGTCGTCAAAATTGAACCACATGGCAATGGGACGTTGTTTGTTGAAATGCATTTTTGTATGCAAAATGCTCGTTTCAAAGACATTACACAGTTTAAACAGCAGCGCGGACTTAAATCTTTTGGGATGCCTTATCTAGTTGGTAAGGGATCACACGACATAAACGATGTGAAACATCGTTTCGTTGTAATGCCACGTTATGGAGACGATATTTGGAAGCTTTTCTTGGAAAACGGAAGAAGGATTCCAGAACACACAATTTATCGTCTTGCCTTACAGATGTTGGATGTGTATGAGTACATCCACGGCCGAAATATATTTCATTCGGGACTTAAAGCCCTTAACGCTAACAATTCAGGAGACTTAGAATTCAAACTGAAATCATCACAAGACTCTAAAAACAGGAAAGAAAGTAATGAGCTCAATGAACTCAATGACAAAATAGTCACTGCTCCAAACCAAAGGTTTGTCACTTTAACGGATCCAGCTGATATTTTAACAGTTCTTCGTGATTTCCACAACTCCGCACTAGGAGGGCATCAGGGGATGACAAAAACTTTTGCACGGATTCGTCGTCAGTTTAGATGGAAAGGGATGAAAAATGACATTGCAAATTACATCAGGAATTGTGAAAAATGCCAAAAAAATAAGTCAGGGAAAATGACTAGAATGCCAATGGTATTGACAGATACCCCATGTTTTCCTTTCGAAAAGGTTTACATGGACATGGTCGGTGTTCTTCCACTGACGTATTCCGGTAATAGATACATTTTAACATTCCAGGACGACTTGACGAAGTATATGACCTGTGTGGCCATCCCTGATGCTGAAGCATGCACTGTAGCAAGAGCTTTTTACGAAGAGATTGTAACAAGGTTCTGTATACCCAAAGTTCTAGTCACAGATAACGGAACAAATTTTACTTCGAAGCTTTTTTCCGAAACTTGTAAGCTTCTGGGAGTTAAAAAGATCCACACTACTGCCTATCATCCACAGGCCAACGGTTCACTTGAACGCAGTCACAGACCCTTAGCGGAATATCTAAGGAGTTTTGTTGACAATGATGATCAGTGTTGGGACCAGTGGCTGAGACAGGCAATGCATGTCCACAATAACACGGTGCATACCGCCACTAAACTGACACCAACTAAGAGCTTGTATGGTTTCGAGTTCGAGATGCCGACAAATTTAAAGAGTAAACCTAAACCTCTGTATAATGATGAAAACTATCCGAAATTTCTTCAACATCAACTGCAGAAAACTCATGAACTTGCAAGAAAGAATCTCGAACTGGCCAAGCAAAAATCGAAACAGCAATACGACCGTCAAACCAACCCTGTTTCGTTTGCAGTTGGAGCAAAAGTCATGCTTAAAAATCCAACTAGGAAAAATAAGTTCTCCCCTATTTGGTTGGGTCCCTACGAGGTGGTGTCTGTAAATGATATTGTAAATACCAATATTCAAGTAGGTAGGAAAATCAAAAGGGTACACAACAACCAACTTAAGGCTTATTGTAATGATTAAATTTGATTTCTTTTATTTTATTTTTTTTTTCTCTTTCTAGATTGTGGACTGACTGGTAAAAATAATTATTTTTATTTTTTTTTACTCAAATATAAATTATCTTTTTACATTAAATTTATAAATTTCAATTTGTTCACTAAATTCAAAAAAAAAAAAAAACCAATAGAACAAAAAGTTAGACTATTCCTGTTATACAAAAAAAAAAGTGATAGAAGAAAAATGTATTCAATACTTAATATTAAACAAACACTTTTAAATGTTGCCTTAATGTATAAACTAATCTTTCTCGTGGCAAACATACCGAACGTCTCAACATCCCACACAACAACGACATCAGCTCCTTATCAAATAGAAAGCATTACTTTAACTCCGGCACTATTTGAAGGCATTGGGAATGCTGTCTTTTTTAATAACAAATGGACCATATTCACGAAAATAAAACCCATGGATTTTTCTGAAGTTCTCGATTTTGTAAACAAGTGTGACGCTAAGATCAAACAGCTGTGCGTTCCTCTACAATCAAAATTCCAAATAAATTGCAACATGAGAACGAACGAGTTGGAAGCTATCATTTACAACCTTCGGCAAAACAACATGCGACTAAAGCATATGGTCTCTCACCGAAGAAATAAGAGAGCTATAGAAACAATTGGACATTTCTTCCATTGGGCTTTTGGAACTATGGACAAAGAGGATTCTGATAAGATTTATGACCATCTTGACAACTTGGATACGAACGAAAAGGAAACGCTCAACTTAATTACGAAGCAGATAACGGTGGAAAATTCCAATTTTGATAGGCTCAGTAAACCTATTAAAACATTAGCAGAAGAGGTGGAAAAAATTGGAAATAGTTTCGAAAACTTCACCACGGATATGGAGAATTTCGCGACGGCTGCAATCAAAGATTTAGCTGCGACGAAATTGAAAGTGGAGATTAACGAAATGATCTCATTAGTTACTTCTAAACTACTTGAAGTCCAAAGTCGCCAAACAACTGAGCTATCAATTTTTAACGATTTGTACCAAAATAAGCTTCATCCCTTTATTTTGGACGCAAACAATATATCATCAGTGCTGAAGAATTCAAAGTATGAAAGAATGGTTCTTAATCCAGCCGCGTTGTTCCAAGTTGTTCGGCTGTTGATCTATCCACAAAGAGACTCAATCGTTTTAAAGATTACTGTTCCGCTACCTGAAGCCACCATGTTTTCCTTGTTCAAGGTATACCCAGTGCGAACAAAACTCGATAACCATTGGGACTTGGTTTTGGACGTTAAGACTCAATACATCGCAGAAGCAGACGATCATACCTTATTTGTCACCATGTCGCGTACAGAGTTGATGCAATGTTCCGAGGTCCCGTTCAATTCGTCAATAACGATAAAGGTATGTCAACACCAAAAACCTATACATACCAGTGGAAGCTCCGAGTGCCTAGTAGAGCTGTTGCAACATTCTGCTACCTCAAAAACGAACTGCAACTACGGCGCTGCACCAACTACAAAGGGGGTAATCACGAAGATGTCAACGAAGAACCAATGGTTTTGGATTGCTCTCAATTTTAATTGCGATGGGGAACTGTACGCTCCAGAGCTCAAAGGATTCGGAATTCTGCACATTCTACATCCTTGCGAAATAAATACGAAGGAATTGCGTATACCATACGAGCAGGTTTGGAGTTCAAAGCTTAAGATCCATCAACCGAGAGTGAACCATTCGGATCTTATTGGACTACTAAGGGAAAGATATGCCAATCTTACAGTGAGGACCTTTTCGAAACCACCACCACTATACCTAGGTAGTCATAGCGATATGATTGCGAGTTTGAAGGAGGGGAAGAAGTCGTTAGAAGATCTACAAGAGGAAGCAAATCAGGTCGAAAACAGAAAGCGTGTAAACAGTCAGCGATTTCAAGTCGACGTCCATCGATATTCTCTTGAGCCATTGTATAGTGACGATGTTTGTAAAACTGGTACCGCCAACCACACAACTCTACCCCGATGCGGTTGCCATCAGACATATATATTCTCTTGTGTCCATCAGTGTTCTCATAATAGCACTCGTATTGTTTAAATGGTACCTTTCAAGAAGTTCGTCTGAAAACACCGCCAACATACCGAGTCACATAACAACAAATGTAACAAACGTTGTCCCAGAAATATCCCATGCCGTCAAGATAGATGCCGTCGAGATGGATGCCCTGTCCGATCGTACAGCTGCAACAAGGAAATCGATACGAGAAGTAACGTTTGCCCGAGTTTAAAAAACTTATTTGTAATGTATAATGTAGTAAGAAAAAGAGAAAACAAAATAAATAATAATTAAATAAAGAATTGTAAAAATGAGATCAAAATAAAGATAAAAATCTTAAAACTGTTAATTACACGTTTATACAAATATAACGTTTTGTTCTATATATTCAAAAATATAAATAAAAACAAACTGTCCATTACCTCAGAAAAATGTATTGCTTACATAAAAAAAGGGTTATTTTTGTATATAAAAGAAAAATTTAAATACAATATATTAGAATGAATTAAAAACAAAAACAA
Organism: Melanostoma scalare; assembly: GCA_949752695.1. Lineage (NCBI taxonomy): Eukaryota > Metazoa > Arthropoda > Insecta > Diptera > Syrphidae > Melanostoma > Melanostoma scalare. The sequence goes on along the minus strand of OX456984.1, from coordinate 112,182,091 downwards.
AATTAAACCTATTTTTAAATATAATGCTGTTAATAATAATGTTCTTAAATAAAAAAGATAATAACGTTCCTAAATAAAAATAAAAAAGAATGTAATAAAAAAACAAAGTAATTCCTAGAATATAAAACTATATTTGTTAAGTATTTGTAAGAAATTGTTCAATAAAAATAATTTAATCTCGTCGATTGTCATCCGGTTGATCGTGAGTTCGTCCTCCGGGTGGGGAGGGATGTTGTATCTCCTCCTATATCTTCCAGAGGAAGTCGTCGTGCGTTGAACTCAGCACACTTCAATTGTGTTGTACTCTTTGATTGCCAATTCGATATCATATTACGGATGTTGTTTTGGGTCAATCAAAGTGCAATCATATAATAGTTGAATTGTGCTGACTCTTTTAACGTGCCAACGATTATCCACTGCGAATGTTTGGGCTTGCGGTCACCTAAATGACACGACAAGGGAGAGTCTTTGGAAAACATTCAATGAAGTCGGTCGTTTCGCATTCTTTACACGGAAAACACTTTAACACTTGTAAGCCAGTGTGTGTGGGTGTAGAGATTTTTGACAGCAAATGTGGAAACCATGGAGAAGAAACTGGAACGCTCTAGATGAGTGTTGTTCTATATAAATAGGACCGCTGACGCAACGAGCAGTCAGTTTTTGATTATAGAGTGATAAAGTTAAGAGTGAAATGTTGTTAACCAGTGATAGTCCAATAGTCGAGTTGAGTTCGAATAAAGTATAGATACTGAATAAAAGTGATAGAAATAATTTGAAAGGTGAAGTTTTATTTTGCGAACTAAGCGCACGTTACAATATAATAAAATAAAAACTCTTTCACGCGCTACACCGAATACCGAAATCCGCGAAATAAATTGCAAAACCTTGCACAAGCCACACACACATACACACAAATCTACGCACGCTAAACAAAAATCGAAATTAAAATTTAAATAAAATTAAACATACACGAAATTAAACATCAACAACAACAAAATCACACACAAAACGAACAAATTTCAATAAAATATAATTTAAATCAAATATCTAAATAAAAAGGGAAGAACACTCATCTTTAAACGTGGGTATCCACACATATATATAACACCCATAAACCACGATGAAAGTTGCGGGAAATTCTTCGCAACATATCTCATCCAACGCAGCAGCTTCATCGAATAGCAGCAATTGAACACAATTAATTGATTAATAAACTAAACACTAAACACAGGTCAAAAACACTCACTTTAATTAAAATTACGATTAAAATTATTAAAGAACGCATGCCGGCACCATGCTTCTTCTTCACTTCACACCTTACAATTGAATTAATTAATTACCTACTGCATACTCCTACTACTACTAAATGATGGAAACTGGAACCACAACCACCACCGGTGTGAATGCCATTCACAAATAGTATTGCTGTACTACACCTACCAGCAGCAACATTAGAACATTCCATTCAAGTGTGAATGAGATAACTCTTCGATTGTCACTTAACTTAGTAGTATGCATGTACCATGTAGGTTTCAAAAGTTTCTTTTTACGGGCGTACATGGGATGATAATGTTCTATCTTTACATGTAACTTAGTGGTCCCACTAGCGTGAAACATCATGGAATTGACCTCAATGCTGAAACCACATAGTATATAATATGTAGTATACTTTGTGGCTGAAACCAATGGAAACGGTGATGCCAAGCTGCTGTATATTTCTGCGACATCGAAATTTTACTATTCATCATTCCGAGGCGGGAGAATGTACGAATGTACAATGATTATTTAAAAAGTGTAAATAAGAAATGTTAAACTTAAATTCGTAAATCAAACACTACTTAGGATACAATCCACAATATATAAATGTCAAATCAATGTAAATAAAAACATAGAATTTGTTCTTAATATGACCTTTGAAATATTTACAAGAAAAATACAACCGATTTATAACGAAATTGAAGTGGACGTGTTTTCATTTTCTTAAGAAAGTTTTTTTACAAGTTATATTTTTTTTCCTAGTTTTTTTGGTGTTGCAAATAAAACCTAGTCAAAACAACAGAAATCACGATAGCACATTTCAATTTCTCGGGAAAAACGCCAGTACAAAAGCTTAAGTTGAACAAATGAGCTGGGATATCAGGAACATTAAGTGAAATCATTTTCAAAATGTAGTTGGATATGCCATCTTCCCCACGCGCATCGGATTTGTTAAGAGAGTTTATTAAACAGTAAACTTCAGACCCAGTGATAGGTTCAAAGTAAAAACCCCATAGATTACAAGCGGCGGGTACACGTCCAGCTCGCGGCAAGCCGTATGACCGAGGACCAAGTGCGACGCGACCCCAGGACCGCTAGGTATGTCCCCGGTTACGTCCCATGGGCCCGAACTCTTCCATCTTTAGGGGTGTTTGTTGATTTTACTAAATCATAAAGAAGAGAGTTTCAACAAATGTACCTTGAGGGAAACGCAGTCACAAAACGTATGGAAAGCACTCAAGTTTTCAAACAGTTGGATTTTCTCTATTCCATCAAAGGTTTCTGGCCATCTGATTTGCAACGATGTAAGTACAGCTATTAATTTATATGGAAACGGTGTTCTGGAGTTCAAGAAAACTTGTGTTCTTCAACTGCCCAATGTAATCATCAAAGGTAAAATGAATTATGAGAGCAAAATAACTTCACCATTTATTCCGAGATTAAATACAAGTAGCTGGAACATAACTATAAGCCAAGGAAAAACAGCAAATACAACAGGTATGAAAATACAGAATCGCATTGACCAATCCGAGTTTGACAGCTTGAAGTCCAAAATCAGAGAAGTAATTGAACATTCTAAGAAACTGCCTGCCCCCACTACTGACATCAACGCACATGACTATCATCACTATGGAAGCTGTCTGTTGTTATTGGCATGCATGATTGGGATCTTCATAATTTTTTTTCGTCGCACCAGAAGACCAACTCTTATGCCAAGAAACTTCGAGGTCAACATTTAAGATTAAGCTATATTTATTTTAAAGTTCAAATTTATAGAGTTAAGAACCCTCAAAAGGGGGAGTATGTTTAAGTTTCATTTATTATTTCATATCAACAACTTGCGTGTGCAAGAATTCAATACTTTTGTTTGCTTCATTTATTATTTTATTTCAACAACTTGTACGTCCAAGAATTTAATACTTTTATTTTTCATTCATAATTTCATCATGTGCAAGAATTCAATACCTTTGTTTGTTCATCTAATAACGAGAGCCACTGTGTAAACCATTGCTCCTACAACTTGCCAGACGCAATAAGAAACTTGCGTATTTTTGTTGGCACGTTTTGTTTAGTTTGCGATTCCCACGTATTGACGGGAATTTATAATCAACATGGTTCAAACAGTAGCTCTCCCAAAATATTTTCCGTACCAGTAGCTAGTTAAGAATAAAATCATTACCTGTCTAACGTTAAATTACAACAGTCGTGTTTTTCTTGAGTGGTTTGAGTTGAAATTGTCGTGTTCCTTTTTTCGAGTTTGTAATTTTTTTTTTCTTTCGTTTAAAACATTTAAACATTGGTGACCGTGACAGGACTTGCTAAAAAAAAGTTTTAGTAGCATGTATCAGTTTTTTTTGTTATTTCAATAAAAAGGAAAGTGCAAGCAAGTAATAATCCGCGTAATAAGATAAAATAATAATTTGTGATCCGATTGGTACGATTGTGATATCGAAATGGTACGAAAGGCAGCAGAAGTCTTGACTGCCGATATTTATTCGAGAATAGAAGAATTTAAACAACATGAGACTCCAAACCAAGGTGATCTTCAGATGCGGATACAAGGTTCAGGAGAAGTAAAACCACTCAGGGAGAAACCTGCAGATGAAGTTTCTGCAGTTGGTAAGCAACAAGGTGCAATTCCCAAACCCAAGAAGGGGATTGTTACAAATTCTAATCAAGAGTCAACTTTTCCTGGCGTGCAAGTGAACTCCAAGGCACGATATATGTTGTTGACAAATAATTGAAAAGGCCAATTATCAAGATTCATGGGCAGTCAGCCATGAATAATACTCAACAATTCTCCCAAATAAAGGCAAGAAGTTTGGAGCAGCATTGGGAGGAGATTGCAAATCTATATCGTAAGTTGGACCAGGAGTTGACTACGGTGGAAGTAGAATACTTCAATCTGCAAATAGCGTTGAGGAGACGTTACTTAAGCTTTTCATGGACATTCCAGCAATGCAAGAAAGTGGAGGTGGTCCAAAGCCGTCGAATGTAATGATGAAGCTTCCCAAAATCGAGCTGCCTAAATTTGACGGTGAATATTTGAATTGGTTGCAGTTTCATGACCTATTCAAACAAATGATCCATGATCAGCCAATACCGCCGGCACAAAAATCATATTTTTTGAGGGCAAATGTGACTGGAAAGGCCCTGGATTTTATACAAAACTTCAAGCCTGTAACGGAAATTTATTATATATATATCATCATCTGTAACGGATGTATATATATTATTCATTTTCGATCGAAACCTCTTCATTCAAACAAGAAGTGATTCTCACTGCCCTCCTTTGGAATCGAGCAGATGCCTCTTCCTTCTATAGTTCACTGAAACCAAAAATTCTCCTATGAATTACCTCCTTCACAGAAATGGAAGTTGAAAGTCGTGAAGGGTCCTTTACCCCACTGCCACGAAACTGACTCCCATCTTTAAAGTATACGCTTCGATGTCTCGCGTATCATTCCATCAACACCATTACCTACCGACTTAACAATTGAATTATCTCTTACACGACAACTTCTCCACGGAATTTCTCTACCAAAAAAACACACAAGTCATAATAACTTTGGAAACTTTTCGCGGCTCCTCCAGTCCGTCGCTAAGTTTTTCTCATTATCATAACTCACTGAATCATCGATCGTATCCTTCATTTAAATTTTCAAGGTAGGTCGCGAGAGACACAAAAACACTAGGGGTGAGGTTAATCACCTTCAGTATCAGAAAAGATACTATCTTTTCCCCTCCCGGACTACCTATCCTACTCCAAGAAGTTTCTACCTCGCCTTACACGCCACACTCAACACATATCCCCAGAAGGTATGTGAATCACGTGGTTTTCCAACGGGGGTTGTCTTCGCTGCCACAACCGCCTGGTCATTTGGGTGCACGAATGCTAACTCACCGATTAGAGTGGGGTTCTTGCAGTTGGAGCGAGACGGTGTTACATTAATCCTGACCAGCCGATCTGGATCTTATAGATCGGACATAATTTTAAAAATCCTAGGACCCAAAGGTTAGTGGAATCCTCTAAAGGCTTAAATCTTTCTTTGTATATAGAGAATCCCCCATCCTACTCCGGGAAACCTACTACCTATCTCCCTTCACACTCTCTGACCCATTTCCCCTCGACCCATCCTTAACCTCGTTAAGCCAACATGACTACTTAGCCAGATTCTCGACTTAAACGAATTCTGAAAACTGTATCTTTAACTCTAAACTACTAAAAGAAAACAAATTTACAAGATTTCTTTCCATAAAGCGAAATTCATCTTTCTATAATTTATTTCTCTCCTTACAGATTAATAACCTTATCGAATATCTTAAAAACCAATATACTTCAATATTTATCCTTCCACTCAAATTCTTACTTTAATTTACTGTATTGACTCAAATTTCTCAATTATTATCTATTACTCATCGTACAGATAATTTAACTCAAAGAACTGTTTGTTTAAGGACGTATTGAGGGTCTCCACTTCACACAATCATGAATGATATTGCTTACCAACTTCTACCACAATACGGCCTCTGTTCTAATACGAACTTTAATTTCATGTGGTTAAAATTCACTGTCCGTAAGCATATCATTCACTATTGTTTTATGTACAGAAGCCCCAATTTGGATAGTAATTCAACCTCTAACGAGTTTGATGCGCTATCTGAATCCATAATAAGAATTGTTTCCCTTTATCCTCACACTGAAATCGCAATTGCGGGCGATTTCAATGTACACAATTCAGGTTGGCTTCGACATTCTGGCCAGACAACACCCGAAGGAAAATATGTTGAGATCTTCGCTGAGTTTAACGAATTAACTCAACTTGTTGATGAGCCCACTCGGGTTCCAGATATTGAAGGCCATGCGGCCAACACTCTAGACTTATTTCTCACTTCTCATCCCGAAAAATATAGGGTTATAGTATCATCTCCTTTAGGCAAATCGGACCATTGTGTCATATCGGTAGATTTTTCGTCTTCCGTCACGGTAAAAAAAGATAAAGTCTCCAAAAGAACTGTGTGGCAATACGAGAAAGCCAATTGGGACGGCCTGAATAACTTCTTTCGAAATTTTAATTGGTCATTGTGCTTTCTCGACGGAAACGTTGATGCATCAACTGATATGATATCTAACGTAATTCTCAACCGCATGAGAAATTTTGTTCCTCACAGAATAAAAAGTATCATCCCCAAAGAAAATTCGTGGTTTGATTCAAGCTGTAAAGAGGCGATTAGGGATCGAGAAAGTAGTTTTCGCAAATTTAAAGATAACCCCACTGTAGAAAACCGAAATTTGTTCAAACGGGCCAGAAATAGCTGTAATGCTCAGATACAAAGGGCTAAGTTTTTACATGACCAAAAAGTAAGGCAAAAAATACTATTGTGTCCAAAAGGAAGTAAAAACTTTTGGTCTTTTGTGAAGAACATTAAGAACTCGACCACGTCATCGGTCCCAACGCTCGTCTTCAATGACTCTCCGTATGTCAGCTCCATCGACAAAGCCAATTTGCTGGCAGCTCAATTTGCTGCCAACTCGACACTTCCTTATAGCATAGTGGCTCCACCTGAGCTCGAGTCTTCAAATTCTTTGATGCAGCAGATATTTTTTCGAACTCGCTTGGTTGCGAGAGTCCTTAAAGATCTCAACATACATAAATCCGCTGGTCCAGATGGTATCCCCGCCGTTATTCTGAAGAGGTGTTCTTCTACGCTGGCAAAACCACTGCGTAAACTTTTCCATCTTTCCTATTCTGCTGGGATTTTTCCGAGCAGATGGAAAACTGCATTTGTCCAGCCCGTCCCTAAAAAAGGCGAATCTTCCTCCCCTTCCAATTACCGTCCAATTGCACTAACGTCCCTTCTTTCCAAGGTCATGGAAACGTTGATAAACCGTCAACTTATGAAATATCTTGAAGAACGAAAGCTTCTTAATGACCGTCAGTACGGCTTTCGTAGCAAACGGTCCACTGGTGATTTGATGGCTTATCTCACCGAAAAGTGGAACCAATCTTTACATTGTTTTGGAGAAAGTAAGATTATTGCGCTTGATATTTCTAAAGCATTTGATAGAGTTTGGCATCAGGCTCTTTTATCGAAAATGCGTGCTTTTGGTATCGATGAGTCTCTTCTTCGTTGGATTAGAAATTACCTTTCCGACCGTTCAATACAAGTTGTGTTGGATGGCTTCAAGTCTGATACCCACTTCATTAATGCTGGTGTGCCCCAGGGCTCCGTTTTGTCTCCGACTCTCTTCCTCATTTTCATTAATGATCTCTTGTCTGAAACTTCTAATCCTCTCAACTGTTTTGCTGACGACTCGACCCTCAGCTTTTCATATTCGTTTCCAAATTCACGTCCCTGCTCTTCGGATGTGGAACTGGAACGGTTGCGTATGATAAGCTCATTGAATTCTGACCTTGACAGCATTGTTGCATGGGGTCTTATGAACCGAGTAGAATTCAATGCTTCGAAAACTCAATGCTGTCTCTTGTCGTTGAAGCTTAACATTCCCCCATTGCCATTATCCATGAATGGTACCTGCATCGAAGAAACCGAAAAGCTGTCAGTACTTGGTATGTGTGTAAACGATGATCTTCGTTGGAACGACCACATATTTGAAGTCGCCAAAAACGCTGCTAAATGCTTAGGTTTCTTGAGACGATGCAGGAAGTTCTTCACCTCTTCTGATCTGGCTACAATTTATAAGGCCTTCATCCGCCCAAAACTGGAGTATAACTCCCATATCTGGTCAGGTGCCGCTCAAACATCTTTGCATCTGCTTGATAGGGTACAAAAAAGAGCGTTAAGATTGATAGGTGATAGTTCAATCGTAGAATCGATTGATTCTCTTGAACATCGACGAAACGTTACCTGTCTCACTCTCTTTTATCGCTTTTTTTTACAAACAGTGCTCTAGTGAAATAGCCAGTTGCATTCCTCCCCTGAAACAATTTAGCCGCAACACCCGCCTCGCTAGGAATGCTCATCAGTTTTACCTTGAGCCCAACTTCGGACGTACAGTCAAGTATAGAGATTCGTATTTCAGTCGCACCACCCGAATGTGGAATGCTTTACCTGGCTCTGTATTTCCCCTTCATTACGATTCACAAAGGTTCAAAAGCAACGTGCATCGGTGTCTCCTTTCAAATCCTCTCCTATTTTCCTAAATGCTCGCACTGTGTTCTATAACATTATAAGGGTATTCATAACCCCTTGATATGCGCGTTAATTATAAAAAAAAAAAAAAAAAAAAAAAAAAAAAAAAAAAAAAAAAAAAAAAAAAAAAAAAATCAAAGTCCCAATAAGGTTTTCTTAATCTACTTTAAATTATTCAATATTTTAAAATTATTACTTTGGCGATATTTTACCCATCGGTTCCTCTTTCTCTTCGTTCATAATGTGTTGCAAGCTTTCAAAAAAAAAATATCTTAATATATACCTTTCGTTTAGGTACGACTTGCACATATTTTCCAATAAAAAAAATGTTATCGCGAAACATAAGCGAGTCGCTTTCTTAAAAATTAAAAAGTTTATCTCAAAAAAGTTTTACGTATGTAATTTTTAAATGTAGATGTTATCAACTAGACTCTTCGTTATCTTTTCAGGAGTCATAAGAATTCATAAAGTTTGCTCTTGTCCAAATGAAAATATGAAATTTACCAAAAATAATATAGAAATTATCACTCACCCATAAATCTCCTCGTTGAAAAGTGCACTTTTAACTTCGGAAGACATGGTTATTTCTTCTTTCATTCGATATAGCTTTCAAAAATGGTTATTCAAAAGATGTTTTCTTAATATGTGTTATCACATGCTTGCTTTCTTATCCGCGTTTGTTTCATAAGCTGTAAATCGAAATAAATCTTTAAGCTTCTGTAGAGTGGAAGAATTTACATAAAAATTATCTAACTTCATCTACCCTAAGCTAGCTAAATTCCCTGCTTGATTCTCGTTTACGGCATGAAAACGTGTTCTTTTTCTTACGGTACTCCCGAAGGCTAACGGTTATGTCGGTTATATATCTAACTGTTAGATTTTCCCCTTCACAACGATTTCGATCGGCAAGTGTGCTATATTTTCAAACACTTTCTTTTTTTTTCTCCTTTTTCTCGTGTTATATTTTCAAACACTTTCTTGACTGGGAGTTCACTGACATCTAACTACACTACTCTATCTGTACTTTCTCTTCAAGCGTGGCACTTAATTTACTTATTCTTTTACGATAGGACTTAAATTCACTTATTTAATTATCATATAATACGCCTGGGTGATCCCTGGTTTCCTCCTTTCGATGTATTCGCTTTGGCAAATTGTTTAAGGTTCTCTTGGGCTAGTACTGCCTAGAATTTTTGCGTAAACCTTTCTACAACGCCATTTTAACTGCATACAGACATAGACGTGATCCACCTCTGACATATGTAAAAGTCCTCGTGCTTCGCAAGATATATATATATATTCTTCAAAAGTATAAAGATGTTAAAATTTTCTTCGGGTCGTCTTCCGACCTCCAAAGACTTGAAAAACGTAGTTTTGATGTTCTTCCTATCGTCACGTAGATCTCACCATGAACTTCTGGCTGCCTGTTAAAATCACAAAAGATATTCCATTTTTAACTTGGCCTCTACTTTATCTTACCGCGTGTGCTTCTCGGTAAAATTTTCTAATTGGGATTATTTGCCCTTTTATTTTCTTCCACACACCAAATAAAAATGATTTATCCATTTACCTGATTGTATGTAATCGTAAACCGCTTATTTTTTTTTCTGGATAATCTTTTCCCTGCCTTATAACTGAACTTGGATTCTCATCGACGTCGACGTGCAAGCAAAACCATGCTGCTCTCTTTTGCAACGAAAAAAAAATGCAATCATTGCACCAATTTAATTTCTCCCATGTAATCGTATCTACCTAAAACATTTTTTTGTTTGACATTAGATTCTATTGCTAGTAAAAGGAATTCTACTATTTCAACTCACCCTCATATGTGGGATTATTCCCTAACACCGCACTGAAATTTTCTTTACTTTCTCTTGAACACTTACTTGGTTGGTTGTCGACCGAATAATGAAAAAATATGGACGACTTTTACTAACCTGTTGCTTGCCGGCTACTTAGTCTAAGATGGAATCGGAATTTAGAAGGAGATTGACCTATTCACAATAAATCGAGTCTCCACAGAGTTACTCACAAGAGTGTTACAACTTAGGTCCGTTCCACAAATAGGAATTTTTCGTGCCGAATAGTTAAGGCTCTGATTAGACTAGATTTTGTTTTATTTTTAAGTTGGAAAAACAATCTTTTGCTATGAATCGTATTATTTCACACATTTATTAAGATAGATTTATCTTGAGTGCGCGTATATCAACTTTATGAATGAATTCCATAAATGATCGTGATCATAAAAACGAGTGTGATTTTTAATAATGTTGGTCTGAGAATTTCCTACAAGCCAACAGACAGTAACTACGAGGTAGCTTGGGGAGTACTAGTTGAACGCTTCAACAACAAAAGATTGCTATTGACTGCTCAACTAAACAAGCTGCTAACACAGTCAATTACAACATCGACGAGTTCAAGCTTAAGAAGGCTTCACGATATTACAAAGAGTGTTTACAAGTTATAACAAATATGAATTATGATATCGCAAGCTGGGACCCAATAGTGGTACATCTTCTGCTGCAAAAACTTGACAAGGAGAGCAGAGAAAAGTTTGAGTTCGTGTTAAAAGATCCAAGAAGCAGTCCCACCATCCAAGAGTTCCTGACATTTGTTGAGTCCCGATTCCAAACACTCGAAGCAATCAACTCCCGAGACGAAAAAAGAAAGTTCCAGAGCCTAGAGGTCACCACTAGCAGCCACAATGGACGGAAGTGAATAGCCCCCAAGATGGATCTGGATAAGACACTGAATTGCCAATTTTGCAATTCTGGTAAGCATGGGATTTACAATTGTATTAAATTCTTATCTTTTTCAGGTTCGGACCGAGGAAAGGCTGTTCACAGGCTAATGTTGTGCAGAAACTGTTTGAAGAAGGGCCACTACTCCCAATCATGCTCATCTCGAAAGTGCCAAAAATGAAACATGCCACACAACACACTACTTCACTTGCAGAAGCAGCAGCAAAACTCAGCAAGTACGCATCAGTTGGGTGAGAAGGGTAGGTCACAGCCAACAATTCAAGCTGTCAATGCAGCAGCAGGAACACACTTCAAGAAACGTCATATCTATTTAGCAACGGCAGTCGTCAATGTGATCTCATCACACGGTACACGAATCCCGTGCAGAGCGCTTCTTGATTTTGGATCACAGCTGAATTTTGTAACAACATCGTTACTACATCAGCTAGGAATCAAGAAACATTACAAGGACACATCAATCTGCGGAATAGGTGGCAATGAATGCAGATCTGAGTTTGCGGCCACAATGAAATTGGAATTTAGGACGTCAACCTATCAAACAACAATAGAAGCGAACCTCATAGCTCGAAAGTGATTACCGGTGTAGTCAAGAAATCGACGTCTCAGTGTGGAAGATTCCATCTTACATCGAACTGGCTGATCCATCTTTCTGCAAGTCCAAGCAAATCGACATGCTATTGGGAGCCGAATTATTCTTTGATCTGTTTCTACCAGGAGAACATAGAGTTTCGAAAGATCTACCAATCTTACGAAAAACAGTTCTAGGATGGATAGTAGCCGGAAGTGCTCCAGCTTCAAATTCATGTGCTCATTGTCACATAGTTACAAAGCCATCGTTAACATCGTTGGATAAACTCGTTCGCTCTTTCTGGGAAACAGAAAACCATGACACTCCAACTAACACCCAGAGCGAAGAAGAACATCAGTGCGAAGAACATTTCCAGAAATACACAGTGCAAAATTCTGAAGGTAAATTTGTTGTTAAATTACCATTTAAAGACGATCCTACCATAGCATTAGGTGACACTCTTCAAGTAGCAAGAAAAAGGTTTCTTTCATTAGAAAACAAGTTGAGCAAGGATGAAAGGTTAATAATATCTTACATCAACTTCATGGAGGAATATAAGACATTGGGTCACATGACGCCAATTAACAAGGACAATATTCCAAAGAGGCACTACTTCATACCTCATCACTGCGTCATGAAACCCGAAAGCTCGTCGACGAAGCTTAGAGTTAGTTTTTTGCATCAGCCAAGACTACTTCTGGTCACTCACTAAATGATATACTCATGGTAGGCCCAACTGTTCAACCAGATCTATTTTCAATAATTCTAAAATTCAGGATGCACAGGAATGTTTTTACAGCAGATATAACAAATGGATGACAGTGGATTAAATACATTGGACAGTTTTCCCTAATGAGCAATATAAGCATTCCACGATATGTTCTTCTTCCTTCTGCCAAGACAATTGAACTTCATGCTTTCTCCGATAGCAGTTTAAGTGCATTTGGATCATGCGTTTACTTACGTTCAATCGATGAAAGAAATCAAACATTGTACCAACTGCTTTGTTCAAAGAGTTGTTCCACTGAAAATTGTCAGCATAGCCCGCCTGGAACTACAAGCAGCAGTACTTATGGTGGAGCTGGTGGATAGGATAATTTAAATACTTCCAAAGAAAATTGACAAGCATATGCAAGTTAACACCTTCAATCATCCCCAATCATCCCACATACAATAATGTCATATCATCGACTCCACATTAGTCTAATTCACTTCCTAGAACAGCGAGACCACAAATGGTCAACATAAACAGTTATGTTATGATTCGCTTCTTGGAATAGCAAGACCACAGATGGTCAACATAAACTGTTATCATAAGATTCTCTTCTGAGAATAGCGAGACCGCAGATGGCCAGCATAAACAATAGGGTTGTACTCAAGCTCCAGTAAGATACAACAGAAGATACATAAAGCAGATTGAAACAGAACGCGAGCCGAGACAGTCGTCGTAGTAATAGTGTCTTAGAATAAGTTAACATTAAGTTATGAGAATAAAGTTCTTTTTTTAAAAACCCAAATAAAGAATAACTCGTTTAATTGAGGGCTCAACCGGGATCCGCGATTTAACGTCAAACTTGAAAAACAAAAAGTAAAGTGTTAATTTTCGCGATCCGCCAAAGTAAAAACTAGTATCAGTGAAAACTGAGAAAAGATACAGTTTAAAAGTGAAAGGAAATTTTAAAAGGGAGAAAATTCAAGTATCCCAGATTGTGTATCAGTGAAAACAAAAAATTTCTCGAAAAGTGAAAAATAAAATATTTTAAAAAGGGAGAAAACTAAAAAGTATCCACAACAAAAAAAAAAAAAGAAAAAATTTTTTTGATAACAAGTGAAGAAGAAAGTGGCACGATCGAAGGCCCCAACGTGTTCCGAATCCGAATAGAAGAGAAAATCAACAACGAAACTTTTGGAAAAAGAGAACAGAAGGAAATTGGAGTGAGAATTTTAAGAATATTTTTAAATATATGTATTTTACGTCCATGATCTATATTAAAATTTAAAAGATTTTTACTGCGCAAAAAAAGTAATTTAATAGCGGTATTCAAAGAGTATTAAAAAAATTTAAAAAAAAGTGTAACGTGTTCTGGTGTACGTAAAGTGTTTATTTTTATTAAAAATGAATCAAGAAATGGTAAACGACTTGATCTCTCAGACACTTAGCCTGAATAACGCTAGATACGACGGTATCCTTAGCGAACAACGCGACTCATACGCCTGTAAAATCGACAGGTTACAGAAACTAATTCACGACAGAGGACTTTTACCTGATGTTACGGAATACGAAACGCAAAGAATTAATTTAACTATCCCATGTGATGAGACATTGGATATGATTAAATCTCTTAGAGATTTCGACGGCACTCCAACCGCATACGTAAGTTGGAGAGATGCTGCTCATAACAGCATGAAACTTTATGCCATTGGCAGCAAAAGATATTTCGCCGCTCTAACTATTTTTAGAAACAAAATTGTTAAAGCCGCAAATGATGTACTTACCAATCATGGTACAGTACTTAATTTCGAAGCAATTATTGATCGCCTAGACTTCGCATATGCCGATAAAAGGCCCATGCACATAATAAATCAAGAAATGAGTGTCTTAAGTCAGGGATCTCTTTCTCTTTTACAATATTATGATGAGGTTAACAAAAAACTCACACTACTAACCAACAAAGTAATTATGACATACGGGTCAAACTCTCCAATTACTTCGGAGTTAAATAAATTGAATAGAGCTGATGCCCTAAGAGTTTTCATCAGTGGCCTTAACGGACAGTTAACCAATATTCTATTCTCACTGCGACCAGCCGATTTTCCGAATGCTCTAGTTAAAGCACAAGAGCTTGAAAGTAACCAAATTAGGTCAAATTTTGCTTTACAAAATTCTAAATTTGACAATAGAAATGCAGGTCATAGCAATAATCTGCGATTCCAGAGGAATCAGCAGCCAGTAGCAAATAACAGCGCTTTTTTCCAATCACAAGCGCAACATAGACAAGATTATAGACAGCTACCTCAGCTTTTTGAACCAATGGTTCTAGGTAGTTCACAAAACAGACCAATTCCTCAGCAAAAAGCTGAGCATTACAAACAAGTGTTTAATAAACAAACACAAAATCCTTTCAGACAGGATAATTCACCTCGATGGCAAAAGCCAAAATATAATACTTTTAATGTTCAGAGTCGACCAACTTTTAAACGTGAACGTATTGACAGTGCACAGCATTCTGCACAACCTCCGCCTGTTAAGAGTTTCAGAATTAATAATTTAAATGAAAATAGAAATCATTTTTTAGGAGAAGAGTGGGCTTACCCCACTTACGAAGAACAATAAATGGAAAAAATATAAAAATATTAATAGATACTGGTGCGAGTAGTAACTACTGTCGACCAGGTATTTTCAGGGATCCGATTGATCTTGAAATTTTTAAACGTGCTTGTACGGTAAATGGGGATGTAGTTATTAAACAATACCACAAAGCATTTATATTTGATAAAGAAATTAGACTTTACATTCTAAATAACTTGGAGTATGAAGCTCTAATAGGTTATAATTTATTGAGCTCAGTAAAAGCTGAGATAGACTTAAAAAACAAAGTTCTAAGGTACGGAAATAGAACAGACAAAATATATTTCGATGAACCTAACGACACATTCAATCACAAACAGGTGAGCGATAATTTAGTAGCTGCAATGTTGGAGAAAATTTCAAGTATCCATGCAAATATTGACACTACACTTCCATTCAGGACCGATGTTACAGCTGAAATACGCACATGTTCAGACCGTCCTAAATGGACTAAGCAATATCCCTATCCTCTAGGTGTAAACAAATTTGGGAATCAAGAAATTAAAGAGTTATTGCAAAAAGGTATTATAAGGCCATCGAAAAGTCCTTATAATTCTCCGGTATGGGTATGGGTAGTGCCAAAAAAGGGTGTAAATAAAGATGGCACTCAAAAACATAGACTTGTGATAGACTAAGAGCACGACGGGCTCGATTATTACACGTACGCAAACTGGTAAAGCGCGAGCGAAGTAATGTAAAAGCCGTTCTAAAAGATGATACACTCTGGATAAATGGAGATGCATACACTTGGGACGATTCAATTGGTCTAAGAAATGCAACAAATTGTGGTTTTAAGAAACTTAGCGAAAATCTGCATCTTCCTGAAGAATTTTTTCGAGTTTGTTTACCAAAAGCAAAATCAATTAAAAATAATGACAGAACGGTGACAGATGTAAGATTTGCGACAAATGTCAACAATGCCCCGAATGTTACACAGGAAGTGCTGCCAAGTGCTTCTGGTCAATAGCGCAGGGTGGGCATGGAGAAACGAAACACTAACATTCTAGAGGAGCACTTTCGAATTTTAGCTTGGAACGTTAGTGGTCTTAATAATAAAACTTTTTATCCAGGATTTTTTAAATATGTATTAGAGTTTGAGCTATTTTTTTTATTTGAAACTCATTTACTGTCAAATAAAAATATAATCTTTGAAAAATATTTCCCAAATTATAAATGCTACTGGATACCAGCAAAAAAATCAGCAATCAAAGGACGGGCAAGTGGAGGAACTCTCATAGCTATCAAAAATAATATATGTGCAATATGTGATGTTAAGATAGAGAACGATTTTGGATATATTGCTTTGAGAAACTGGAACAAAACTCTTTACATCGTGCCAGTATACTTAAACTGCAATAACTGGCAACAAGAATATAACAACTTTTACGATTTCTTATGTACGCTTAAATCTCACAATTTAATGATAGTAGGTGACTTAAACTCGAGAACTGGAGAAATTGAAGCGGAAAACAAATTTGGTTACCAAAATCGGAAAAGCAAAGACAGAAAATTCAATAATGAAGGAAAGCAAATAATTGAGCTATGTGATGATTTTGGTTTGTGCATTTTAAACGGCAGCACACCAGGTCCTAGATTCCGCAAGAGTGAGTATAAAAAACTCACACTCACGGCCCTCTGAAAACTCACGCTCTGAAAGGCCGTGAGTAAATTTGAAAGATAGTGTACACGTCTTCTGTCAAAAAAAACTCACCTTCACCCTTGCGGAATCCAAATTAAAGTGTGTGCACAATTTTTCGTGTACACATTTAAAATTCACTCTTGCGGAATCTAGCCCCAGGCGATAAAAGAGGTGAATTTACGTTTGTTGGTAAACAAGGTAGTTCTTTAATTGATTATGGACTTATTGGTGGAGAATGGTGCTCTATTGTGAAAGATTTTGAGGTGGGTGATATTACTTACTCAGATCACTTTCCAATACTCCTTCAGACTGCATATAGTAAATCCAATTATTTCCCAACAAACCACAAAACTGAGGACGAAAATGTGCTCAAATGGAAAGTATCTGGTATAAACAGCTACCAATATACTATGGATGATTTGTTAAGCCTTTCAGAAAGAAAAGTTCCGTTTAATTATATTCCAATCTGTGAATTAGAAAAGATTATAACCGAGGCAGCGAGGACAATGATAAAACCAAAGGGATTAAGAAAAAAAAACGAATGGTATGATTTTTCATGTGAGCAGCTCAGGAAAAAGTCTTTGGGACTTTTGAATCTCCTTCGAAAATATGAAATGCCAAGTGTAAAGGTGGATTATTTGGAAGTTAATAAGCTTTACAAAAACACATGCAAAGAAAAAAAAGGCTTATGAAGAAAAGCTGGCGATTTCTTTGAGTCATAGCAGAGATTCAGTAGAGTTTTGGGCCCTAACTAAAAAGCTGAACGGTCATTTCAAACAACAAGATACGGCTACAGTGTCACTGCAATCGTTTAGAACTCATTTTGCTTCCTTGCTAAATTCAAAAGTTAACGTTTCGTGGAGCTTTGCGCGACCATCTGTCTGGGTTGAAGAACTGGATAAGAATATTTCGGTAAATGAGGTGAGAATGCTGTTACTGAGTGTTAAAGACGGTAATTTAATTTTAATTTAATTTTGGTGGGGGCAAAACCCCCATTTATTAGGCTTAATACAAGCTATTAACTTACAAACTAAGAAACTTAATAGCTAAGACTTACTAACTAGTTGGAGGGCTTAGTAGAGGCAGGGAGTATAAGCTATTAACTTACAAACTAAGAAACTTAATAGCTAAGACTTACTAAGTAGTTGGAGGGCTAAGGAGACGAAGTTTTAGGCAGGGAGTACTCATACAGAAGTCAAAACAAGAGGAGTGGGAGTTGACATTTCTCAGCATTCGGGAGATGGGTTCATTGGAGCCGTAAGAGGTTCGATGGGTGGGAAGATAGAAGAAACGGGGATTCCGGGTGTTACGACGGTTAATATTTAGAAAAATGGATTCGTTAAGGGCTGGACAGTCAATGGGCTGGACAGTCAAACCTGTGAGGATTCGGTGAATGAAGAGAACGTCAAATATTTCTCTTCGATCTTTCAGCGTATTTAGGTTTAGGAGTTTGATTCGGTCTTGATAAGGAGGTTATATCAGGGGATTACTCCAATTAAGACCTCGAAGAGCAAAACGGAGGAAACGGCGTTGTATGCTCTCAATTCTGGCAATGTGCACTTGCTGGAAAGGCGACCAAACTTGACAAGCGTATTCAAGAAGTGGACGAACAAATGAAATGTAAAGGGATCGGGTTACGTAAGGGTCTGCAAATTCTTTGGACCATCGCTTCACGAAGCCAAGTGCTGAATTTGCCTTAAGGATTATATCGTCGATATGTTTGAGGAAATTCAGCTCACGGTCGCAAATAATCCCAAGGTCCCGGATCACCTCAACGGTGGAAATGATTTGACCGTTTAGAAGATAGAGACGGGGAGTAGATTTGATGCGTTTACGTGAGAAGGTTATTGATTGGCACTTGGAAACATTTAGCTCCAGGCAGTTTTTGGAGCACCATATTGAAAAATTGTCGAGGTCAAGTTGGAGGTGGGAAGAGTCTTCAGAAGAAGAAATGATCCGGTAAAACTTAGTATCGTCCGCATAGAGAGAGATAGAGGAGTGTTTGATGATCATTTCAATGTCGTTAATACTGAGAATGAAGAGGAGAGGGCCTAAATGGCTGCCTTGGGGAACACCGGATGTAGCTAGAAAGCGGCTGGATAAGGCGGATCTGAACCGAACGCTGTAAAAACGGTTTTCTAAATAAGAAGAAATCCATCTCAACAGAATGGGTTCAAAACCGAGGGTGGAAAGTTTAAAAAGAATAAGTTTGTGCGAGATTTTATCGAAAGCTTCACTAAAGTCAGTTGAAATTACATCGACCTCCTTTCCATTCTCCAAGGCTGAGAGGGAAAATGAGACAAAGTCAATGAGGTTTGTTGTTGTTGACCTGCCTTTGAGGAACCCGTGTTGTCTAGGGGAGATGAGAGATTTGCAACGGAAACTTAAGTTTTCATACAATATGCTTTCGAAAATTTTGGGTATATGCGATAGTTTAGCGATGGGACGATAATTTTTCACGTCGCACTTAGGACCTTTTTTGTGTATAGGGGTTATAAACGCCGTTTTCCAAGCTTGGGGGAAAACACCAAGGGATATGGACAATTTAAAGATTTTAGAGAGGGGAAGGGAAAGAGTTGAGGAGCACTTCTTAAGAAATATGGCAGGTATACCATCGGGGCCAGGAATAAACTCATCATTTAGATGATTTAACTTTTCTTCAATTAGGTCGGAGTCAAAGAAACGTGGAAGGAATGGATCAAAAGAAAAATTCGGTAAAAACGAGAAATAATCTGAATCAGGAACAAAAGAATCGTCCGTGAAAGATTGTTTGAAGTAATTTGCGAAATAGTTTGCTACAGCGAGTGCATCGGATGAGGATTCATTATTGAAGGAAAGGGAGGAAGGGTACCCGTCAGATTTTCTTTTGTGGTTGACAAATTTATAAAAAGACTTAGGGTCATTAATAATGTTAGATTTCATTTCGATTAAATAGCGTTGGTAAAGGGTGTTGAAAAGCTCACAGAAATGTAAATAAGAGCCAAGGTAAGCTGAATAGTCAGTAGGAGATCGAGTACGAAGGAAGATTGTCCACAATTTGTTCCTTTTATTTCTTAGAGTACGGAGCCTATGGTTATACCACGGAGGGGAAGTAGAAGAAGTTTTAAGTCTAGAAAGGGGAACGAAGAGGGATATAGCTTTATGTATTTCTCTGTAGAACGCGGATGTGGCATCTTCCACGGTTAGATTATCAAAATTAAAGTGAGTTCTATTTAGATAATCATTAATTTTACGAAAGTTTGCTTTGTGGAAATCGAATAAAGCTGGAGGTACAGGCGGGTTAGATGGCTTTGAAAACTGGAGAAAAAATGAGAGAAGGAGAGGGGGGTGTAGGTTATCGATCGTTGAAAGAAGAAGGGGTGAAAGTGAGACTGAAGAATTAATGGGATCTGTTGTAAATACAAGGTTAAGTTGCCTACCCATGTAGTTTGAAATTCCACTTACTTGGCAGAGGCAAGAGTCTGCAAGGCGATCAACGAACAGACATTCTTTAGCAGAGATGGGGCTAGGAGCAATGTAAAACGATAGGTCATCTGACAAAGTCCAGTTTAGATACGGCAGGTTGAAATCACCGAAAATAAGGATCTCATCATGGGGTTCACATAAATCTGAAATGTCGTCAATCGTTTTGATTGCAAATTCATAAGATTCGAGGGGTTGCGATGGTAAAATATAGAAGCAGATAATGTAGAGCGATTTATGGGGTAGAGTGATTTTGATTGAGACAAAATCAAGGCTGGGGGAGGAGGATGTTGAGAGAAGAGATGAATCAATTGTATTGGTGACAGCAATGAGGACACCACGACAAGGAGAGTCATCAGTGTCACGGTCTTGTAAGGCAGCCGGGTCAAATGGTATACCAGCAGAGTTCTTCAAACATAGCACAGACTTGTTTAAAGCAAAACTAACGGAGGCGCTTAACATATTGTTTAAATTCGGAACTTTGCCAGACCATTTCTATGAAGCACTTATAATGCCAATCTTTAAAAAAGGCAACAAGGAAGACCCTACGAATAATAGAGGAGTTGGGTGCAAGAAGAAAACAAGCTGAGTGAATATCAAAGTGGATTTCGCAAAGGATATTCCACTATGGACAATATTTTCGTATTGCGATCGCTTGCGCAGTGGAAACTCAACCAAAACAAAAAACTTTATGTCTTCTTTGTCGATTTTAAGGCAGCTTTTGATTCCATCAATAGAAACGCATTGTTTTATAAGCTCCTCAATTTAGGAGTTTCAACTAAGTTTGTCCGAATTATTGAAAAATTGTACCAACAAACAACAGCATTCATTTACAACGGCAAGGAAAGATCGGACTGCGTTCAAGTTAACCAAGGAGTTAGGCAAGGCTGTAACCTTAGCCCGCTGCTGTTCGCTCTTTTCCTAGATGACATTGTAGAATGCCTTACTTGTGGAGTGGAGTTTGAAAATAAACGAGTGAAAGTTATAATGTATGCAGATGACATTGTCATACTCGCGGAGTCACCAACATCTCTCCAAATGATGATCAATAAGCTGCAAAGCTATTGCAAGGTATGGAATTTGATTGTTAATACAGAAAAGTCAAAAGTCCTTGTGTTTAAGAATGGTTCCGGAAGAATGGCGGGTGAGGAGCATTGGAAGTATGATGGAAAAGTTTTAGAAGTAGTGAAATCCTATACGTATCTTGGAATTGAGTTCACATACAACTTGAAGCTAGAAAAGCATTTAAAAATAAAACTAAATAAAGCTAAAGCTGCAATTTGCGTGAACTGGGAAAGAATCTATAACAACAAACTAATTGCACCAGAATTGAAGCAAAGAGTTTTTAATGCTACAGCACAGGCTATCTTGTTTTATGGAGCGCAAGTGTGGGGTGTACAGAGATATGAACTAGTGGAATACTTGTTGCGTTTTTTCTTAAGAAAAATTTTCTTTCTACCAGTTAACACACCAAAGTACATGTATTATTTGGAAACGGGATTGTCGACACTTTTTATATCTAGTCTGCTGAATGCAGACTACATAGTGAGAGTCTTACAAATGGAGGACCATAGACTACCAAAAACATGTTTACAGTACGCGATTCGTCAAAAAAAGCTAGTAGTAAACGACTGGAACTTGCTAGCCGCGGACTGCGGCTTCACCATAAACTGGAATATGAATGCCTTTCAATGCAAAAGAGCACTTTACGAAGTAATAGTAGTTACAGATGAAAATGAGAGATATTCTTTTATAGAAAAAGCACGTGCATCCACTGAAAGACACTATTACAATAAGTGCGTGTATAATCTTAACTCCAGGAACTATTTCAGCAGTAATTTCAACAGTCAAATCATAAGCACTTTATTTAAAATTAGAGGAGAGCTGATAAATCTAAACTTTAAGCCCCATCGCAACGATGGTTCTGATATTTGCACGCTTTGTAATCTTCGACTGAGGGAAGATGTTCTACATTTTATTGGTGTGTGCCCTATGTTGACGGAGATAAGACGTGCTCATTTTGGGAAGAGTTCCTTGCTAGTAAACGAGGTCCGTAATTATCTGGATGGTGCAAATTGGATGCACCTTTATCAATTTTTCAACGAAGCAATGTCTTACAGATCTCAAATTATAAGAGAAAGCTTTTGATCCAAAAAATGTTCATATCACAAATTAAAAATCATTTCAATTTTGCTTACAAAAAACTAGAATCACTTTTGTTTTTGTTTAAAGTCATTTGAATTTTATTTGCATTTTAAAACCTTAAAAAAAAAAAAAAAAAATTTGTTCTGTTTTGACTAAACTAAAAGTCCATTTTATTTTTGTTTTAACTAAACTAAAAAGTACTTTATTATAAAACATTACGCTTTTGTAAATTAAAAAAAAAAAAAAAATACTGATTGAAAATATTGTTCTACATTTTTTGTTATAAAAAAGAAATAATCATCAAGTTAACAATATAATTAAAAGCAAGTATGCCCCTCAGGCAGACGACTTTTCATGTCATGCCTTTATTAATTATTCAAGATCAATGAAATTGTACCTGTATAAAATTTGAATTGAAGAATAAACAATATCTATCTATCTATGATAGACTACAAGAAGCTTAATGAAAATACAATTTCCGATAAGTATCCTATCCCAGATACTAACGTTATAATATCAAATCTCGGAAATGCAAAATATTTTTCAACACTCGACCTGGAATCTGGTTTCCATCAGATTAAAATGAAACCAGAAGATATTGAAAAAACAAGCTTCAGTGTGAATAACGGAAAATATGAATAGACTTCCGTTTGGTTTAAGAAACGCTCCATCAATCTTTCAGAGAGCAAAGGACAATATTTTACGTCCTTACATAGGGAAATTTTGTCATGTTTATATTGACGATATAATTATATATTCTAATTCTCTGGAGCAACACACTGAACATTCAAATACGATTATTAAAGTCTTAAGATACGCAAATATGAAAATTTCAATTGAGAAGACTAAATTATATGAGGGAAAAATTGAATTTCTTGGATACATTATTGGGCAAGGTATAATTAAGACAAACCCTTCTAAAGTTGAAACTATTAAAGAATACCCTCAGCCTAAAACATTACGACAACTAAGATCATTCTTGGGTATGATAGGGTTCTATAGAAGAATGGTTTACAAACCAGGAACAACTAACGTTGTAGCAGATGCATTATCGCGACAAAATTTAAATCAAATATCCGACTCAAGTTCAGTAAATACTCAGCATTCCGCTGAAAGTAGCGATGAAAATCATATTGAAGAATTAGATAGACCTATTAATCAGTATAACATACAAATAGTTATAAATAAAGGTCCCGAAACAAGACATGAAAAATTGTATCCTTTCCAAGGGAAAGTTAGGCATTTGATACATTTCAAAAATAAAGAAGATATAATCCCAATATTTAAAGAATATATTGGTGGTGGTATTGTGGCATTGTATGGTACAACAGAGGTAATCCATGAAATTAAAGATATTTTAAGGACTCATTTTAATAATAAGTTCGTGAGAACCAAATTTTTCGCCATAGATCTTATAAATAAAGACGATCAAATTTCCTTAATAGAAACAACTCATAACAGAGCTCATCGTAATGCTCGAGAGAATATGAAACAAATATTAGATAGGTATTACTGGCCCAACATGCGAAAAGAGTTCGAACAATTTGCAAAGAATTGTGAAATTTGCAACACTAGCAAGTATAATAGGCATCCAAATTTGCAACCAATTGGCGAGGCGCCAATTCCTTTAAAGGAGGGAGAGACTGTCCATATTGATATAATGTTTGCGGAAAAATTACAGTTTTTGACATGTATAGATGCATATTCAAAATATTTAATAGTTAAACAAATTGAAAATCGACAAGATATGCCGAACAAAGTTTTGGAAGTCCTTCAAATATTCCCTGAGTGCAAAAAATTAGTTTGTGACCAAGATGCAGCTTTTACATCCGCAGTTTTTACATCATTAATGCAAAGGTCAAATATTACAATATATTATACACCTCCCAACCATAGTACTACCAATGGGCAAATAGAAAGAGTTCATAGTACTATACAAGAAATAGCTAGATGTCTAAAGCAGGAACATAAATTACTTGACCCAATAGAAATTTACATTAGGTCCGCAAAGGAATATAATAAAACTGTTCATTCTTCTACCGAAAAGAAACCTATAGAAATACTTTTTAATAAAACTGCTCATGAAGATATTGCTATTAAGTTAGCCGTTACTCAAGATAAAATGATTGCTTCGCATAATAAGAAAAGAAAAGGAAAGAAATTAGAACCTAACAACGTAGTATACCAAAAAATTCCTGGGGGCCTACCATGTAACTCGATTCTACAATAAAAACGTTCGAATGCCCTTTATAATATAATAACTTTCGAATGATTCGAAAGTAGAATCGAGTTACATAGTAGGGCCCCTGGTGTACGCAATAAACTACAACAAAAATTTAAAAAGAAAATCGTAGCAGTTGACTTAGGAAATAAGATACAGGTAAGTAATAACAGAATAGTTCATAAGGATAACTTGAAACTTTAATTCCAGAAAATGGACATCCGTTTTCTTTTATTCATGATCATTGCTATAAAAGCAGACCTCATTGACTACACTCGAGAGAATTTCATTCTCATAGAAACAGACGATGTACTGACCTACGAAAATACATCTACAATTTTCCACGTAACTAACCTTACTTACATTCAAAATTTTGTGCACAAAACTTGGGACAAATTAGCCAGGGACCACGATGAATTACATTACGCAGACACACCTAGAGACGACCAACATGACAATAATTTAAAAATAATTCAAACCTATTTAGATCAATTAATGACTAAAAGACAAAAAAGAGCTATTAATAGCAGGTACACCAGATCATGACGACGAAGGGCACCATGAAATAACTTATACGGAAATAACTTATATAGCAGTTATTACGGTTTAAACCGTAATAACTTATATATGAATTATATGTATATATATATGAATTATATATATATATGAATATAAGTAATTTCGGTTCTAAATCGTAATAACTTATATATAAGTTATTACGATATGAAACCGAAATTACTTATATATTAGTTATTGCGGTTTGAAAACGCAATAATTCATATATAAGTTATTACGGTCTAATGTCGTAATAAAATATATGAAATGTAAGATTCATTCTTTGAAAATTGAAAAATTCACTCCTATGAAGGAAAATGCATTCATTGTTCTTCAAACCGCAATAGCTTATATATAAGTTATTTCGGTTTTATGTCGTAATAACTTATATATGATTTATTGCGGATTCAACCCGCAATTACTTATTTATAAGTTATTGGGACTGACGTTTGTAAGCTGTCAAAAGTAGTCACAAAAAACTAAGCTCTGTAGTAAATTTTAAATTATTAATAATAAAAGTTCTTAAAAATTCATAAAGTACCTCCAAGTTACCTTCTTTGAGCAGTGCTATTAGTTAAAAACAGCTGCAAGTAAGTCCTATTTGTAAATTATCTGTGAACTGCAAAACAACTTGTAGAGAATTGGCTAACCTCAATGAGCAAACGTGGAATACTTGAAATATCCCCTGAACACCAACAGAGTGAAAAGCGCTGCTCATCTGTTAAAAATAAAACCCACGAATCAACAATGAGTACCTCTGGATTGAATGTTGAAACAATTATGAAAAGGCTGCTCAAGGAAAACAATGACGAGCTCTTTAAAAATCTGGCAACTAAATCCGATATCCAACAAATACACGTCGAATTTAACTGTCTTAAAAAACAGCATGAAGAAGTCTCACAAAGAGTAAAAAAGCTTGAGACTCGAAACAAAGTGTTGGAAGAACAAATCGACAAAATGCTCCAAAAAAACACTGAGGCAAATTTAGTGGTTCGCTTACCTAAAAATAATCCGAATGCTTGTGATGAAGCTAAGGCCATCTGTGCTGGGCTTGTGAATGAAACAGAAGCAGACTCGTTAGTGGAATCTGCATATAGTATACGCAGTTAAAACAATCCTGGAGCAACAATTCTGGTAAAAATGAAGACGCGTGAAACCGCCTGGAAAGTGTTGAGGAATTCGGGTGCTCTGAAAGGGAAAAACATTAGCATCCAAAAAGACCTGCCGCCGAATGTTCGTGAGCGCCGAGCAAAACTTCTACGCATAAGAAGAAAGCTGCTGGAAAGGAATCCATCGAAGAAAAAAATTGTAATCCGTGACGACCGGTTGGTAATTGAGGGCAAAGTTTTTACTTGGGACTCCGCTTTAGGGCTGCAGTGTGGTGAAAATAATGCACTTAAAACACTTGAATTAATTTTTGGAGACATATCGTTTCTTAATATTTTTATGAATGAACTTTTATGTCGATTTCCTTTGCAAAAACAAAAGCACTCTAAAAAAGTGCTTTTTTTTCGTGCTCACTGGAACAGAAAAGACAAAATTCTTTTTTTATCATTGTATGTGTGCTATTTTTGACAACCAACTCTTCCCGTTTGTTTTGTTCTGCAATTTATATAGAAAGAATGTTTTCGAAACTTTATTAATAAATGCACTAGGAAGAAACCTCCTCATCCGAATAATTGTACACAACACTTTGAACAAAATTATTCACAGAATGACTTTCGTTTTGTGTAAGGAATTTCAGAATTTCAAACACTTCTTCGTTAGAATCAGAACTAGATGACGACTCATATATATTTTGATAATTTCAGCTATAATTGAGCGATCCATTTTCACAAAATAGTTTATTGTTTATTTTTATTATCTCTCTTTCACAGTCTTTTAACCAAAAATGCAAAATAATCAAACTGCAAACTGGTAAACGTCAAATGTTTTGTGTTGGTGTACGTGAATGTGCGTGTAAATCTTGCCTCTGAATCGAGATTCGTAGAAGTGCTTTTTCGGGGCAAAAAAAAAGTGATCTAGTGCCTCAATGTAACATATTTCGAGCGAAAAAGCACTTTTAAAAGTGCTTTTGTGTACCACTGAAAATCGACATTAAACGAAAACAATGCGTACAAAACGTCACAGTCTAAAATCACGACAAACGTCAAATATGTCAACTCAAGTGACAACCAAGCTTGTAGGGTGCAAACAACTTTACCAAGTTTGAATTTGGGTGCAAGCCCAAGCAGTGACTGTTTACACTTGGCATGAGATTCAGCAGTCTACCAACAGAAATTTAATATAAACAATAATTTATTAATTAATTTTAAGATTATAAGTTACAATGTATCAGGTCTAAAAAACAAATTATTATTCCCAAATTTTTTTAATTACGTCAAAGAGTTTGATATATTTATACTTTTTGAAACACATTTATTGGAAGGCGAAGAAGTACAATTTAAGAAAATATTCAGCAATTACGAGCTAAAATGGGTAAATGCAGTCAAGATAGCTAAATATGGACGAGGCAGCGGAGGTTTGTTTTATGGATACCGGAGAAATTTAACTGAAGTTGACATTAACTTCAGAAGAGTAAATGATCATTATGTAATAGACGTGAAACTTGGGAGTGATACTATGTGCATAGTTCCCATTTATATAAACTGCAGTCATTGGAAATCTGATTTTGATAAGCTTTGTGAAGTCCTACAAGTCATCGACGCAACGAATTTGATGCTAATCGGGGACTTCAATGGCAGAATTGGCCTGTCACAAAATAAATTCTACAGTAAACAGTGGCCTATCTTCAATCCAAACCGAAACTCTAAGGATTCACTTTGTGACCATAAAGGCAATCAAATTATGGAACTTTCAGATGAATATAATTGTTGTGTTCTGAATGGAAGCACCTTCAGTGACCCAGACGGCGAACTTACATTCATAAGAGGACAAAATAGCTCTACAATTGACTACTGTTTTATATCTGGAGTGTGGAACAATGTTGTAAGTGATTTTAGAGTAGGAATTCAAACGTTTTCCGACCACATGCCACTAGAAGTAACTTTTACAACATCCGAAAGTGAATCACCGGTTGGCACAAAACGTTTAAATCTTATTCCGAAAATACAATGGATAGAAAAAAACAAAAGTAAGTTTCAGGAAAATATGAGAAACGAAATAAGAAAGCTTGAGGAATCAAATGTGCGTAACAGTCTTGACGCAAATCATAAAAGAATCCAACCCTCAAATCAATCTAACAAATAAGAAAATTTGTTGTAAGCAAAAGTGGTTTGACTCGGAGTGTTTAAAAGCCAGGCAGATGTCTTTTAATTTTTTGGAACTCTATCGTTCACGAAACTTGCCCGTAATCAGAAAACTTTACTCTGAGGCAAATAAAGAGTACAAAAGGATTTGCTTTGCGAAAAAACAAATTTTTGAGCAAAAAACTGTTTCTGTTATCAACCACACACGCAGTTCCGCTGAATTTTGGAAAGCTGTTAAATTCCTAAATGGATCCACAAATATAATTGCTCTAGGAATACAAGCAACAAGCCTAAGTAACCATTTCAAAAGTCTCCTTAATATAGAGATTAACTCTCCACCAATGCAGTATGCATTGATCTTTAACGATTATTTAGATGCACCATTTTCAATTCATGAAGTAAAGGAGGTTATTGAAAAAACTAAGTTAAATAAAGCACCTGGAGATGACCGCATTCCTTTTGAACACTATAAGCACGCTACAGAGAATTTTTTATTCCTGCTTACAGATGAATTCAACCGAATTTTCCAAAGTGCGATAATCCCCGATAGTTTTAGGAAAGCAATAATTTTTCCACTTTTCAAAAAAGGTAACCACGATGAAGCCTC
The DNA here is from genome assembly GCA_949752695.1 of Melanostoma scalare. Lineage (NCBI taxonomy): Eukaryota > Metazoa > Arthropoda > Insecta > Diptera > Syrphidae > Melanostoma > Melanostoma scalare. The sequence continues at coordinate 112,153,123 of OX456984.1, read as the reverse complement.
AAACTATAGAGGAATTTTTTTTTTTTTTTTGCATCTCAGAGACTTAAGTGGCACTGAACTTAGAGCAAGCTCATTTGTACACACTTATCTACGCTCTTCATCATTAATGCAAGTGTTAGTGGTTAGTAAATAACGCCAACACAAGCACAAAGGGAACGTATACGAGGAAAAATAAAAAAAACATTACGACATTAACAAAGTAAAACTTAAATTATATTAAAATTAACATTAATAGAACAAACTAAACTAGTGAAACAATACTAAACAAGGTTTATAAATAAAAAATTAAATTAAACTACTGTAATAAAAAAACTACTAAACATGAATCATGCTGATGGTAAACTGGTTCTTAATATTAATTTTAAACTATTTTTACTGATGTTGAAATCGGCAATAAAAGGATTGGAGTTTAATAACCTACTCATGCGAGCCAATGGCTCATGCATGCCATAGTTAGTTCGGTGGTGGGAGCGATGTACAAACTCCAAATTACGTAGTTGGTGAGTTCCTCCGCGATAGTTGAATCCTACGTGGGAGAGCAAGTCGGGAGCATCAATTATACCGGTTATTAATTGATGAAAAAACACTAAATCATTGTTGATTCTTCTCTGTGAGAGGGTTTGAAGATTTAATAAGCGAATACGATTTTCATAGGGAGGAAGATTGAAAGGATCTTCCCAAGGAAGACCTTTGAGAGCGAAGCGTATGAATCTGTGCTGTATTGCTTCGATTCGAGATTTATGAATATCATAAAATGGTGACCACACCTGAGAAGCATACTCTAGATGGGGACGAACATAACAGTTGTATAAAGAGAGGGTAACATAAGGGTCATTAAATTCCTTAGCCCATCGCTTAATAAAGCCAAGCATTGAATTTGCTTTGTTAATAATGAGGTTGATGTGTTCATTAAATTCGAGGTTGGTACTATAAAGAACACCGAGGTCCCGGAATCTAGAAACTTGAGATAGGGATTGTTGCGATATTGAATATTCTCCAATGCTAGGAGATCTTTTACGGGAAAAGGTCATACTTTGGCACTTGGAAGTATTTAAAATTAGTCCGTTCATTGAACACCATACAACAAAACTATCAATATCTTTTTGTAAGAAGTCGCGATCTGAAGCGTTTTCGATGATTTTAAAAATTTTCATATCATCAGCAAAGATTAAAATGTCGCTATAGGAGATGCAGGAAATTACATCATTTATTGCAATAATGAAAAGCAAGGGGCCGAGATGACTACCTTGTGGCACGCCAGACATAGCATTGAAAGGTTTTGACAAAACGTTACGAAATTTGACTTCATAAGACCTATTTTTTAAGTAGGAACTTATCCAAGCAATAAATACTGGGGGAAATCCAAAGGCTTTTAGTTTATAAAGTATGACGTTATGAGACAGTTGGTCAAACGCCTTAGAAAAGTCAGTGTAAATGCAATCAAGCTCGTTCCCACATTCAAGAGCATTGGAACACTTATGATGAAAGGATAGGAGGTTGGTAGCCGTCGATCTTCTTTGCATAAATCCGTGCTGCTGGTGGCAGACAACATTCCTTGAAAAAAAGGATACGCATTCGCAGACTACTTGTTCAAATACCTTAGGTATGCATGAGAGCTTTGAAATAGGTCTGTAGTTTTTTATATCGGATTTTTCACCCTTTTTGAAAACAGGTATGATAAAAGATTTTTTCCAAAGAGTGGGGAATATTCCAGATTTTAATGAAAGCTTGAAAAGATGTTCAAGTGGAGAGGATAATCGTGAGGAACACTTCTTTAAAACAATTGGCGGAATACTGTCCGGACCAGAAGAAACGTCATCTTTGAGAGAAGAGAGGTAGTAAGTAATTCTGTCTCTTTGAATAGGGATATTATTAAAATTCACTTGCGAGCAGTGAGTTAAATATTCAAAGTATTTTTCATCAATTTCTAGATTTGTATTACAAAAAGAGCCATTAAATTGGTCTGCAAAGGCATTGCAAATGTCGGGAGTATTTTTTAAAGATATGGTATTATAAATAAAGTTGGCTGGATAGCCATCTGATTTTTTTTTAGAATTTACAAAGGACCAAAAGCTTTTTGGATCGTTTTTCAGAGAACACCCCATTTGGGTGACATAGCTAGTGTACAGATTCTGAGAAAGTATTTTGAAGTCTTTAAAAAAACTTATAAATATTTGGTGGTCAGTTGGAGAAAGAGTTATTAAATAGGTCTTCCAAGCCTTGTTTCTTTTATTCCTCAGAGCCTTTAGTTCCTTGGTAAACCACGGTTGGCAAAAACTATCATTTCTGAGCGTCTTTTTGGGAATGGTTTTTTCCATGCAATTTTCTAAAACGGAGTAAAAGCAAGCGACTGCTTCGTCAATATTTGTAAGGGTTGATATATTTTCAATACCAGCCCTGCTTAATTCATTCGAGAGCAAATCGAAATTCGCTTTTCGAAAGTCAAAAGTATATAAACAGTCATTTGAATTATTAATAACGTGAGATACGTTGCTTAGTTCAATAAAAATATCTAAAGGGGGATGAAGATCATCAATTCTAGTAATGCCTGAATTAGATTGAAGAACAACCGTGCTAATAGCTTCGGAAGAGAAAACAAGGTCTAACATACGATTTTGGAAATTTCTAATACAGCTTACTTGCTGTAAGTCAGTAGATATAACATTATCTAAACAAGAAAGCTCACGCTGCGGTGAAGTTAGAGAGGGTTTTTGGAATGATCCATCGTCAGAGGGTAACCATTGGACATATGGTAAATTAAAGTCACCTAGTAACAGAATTTGGCTTTCTAGGTCCGACAATTCAACAATATGATCCAAAATTAGCGACAGTTCAGCATAAGCAGAGGCTGAACTTTTTGGAACAATGTAAACGTTAACGATAAAAATATTTTTAGACAGTGTACAGACTTTCACACAAACAACATCAATAGTCAGTTCAAACGGAAAGAGTATACGAGACGACATATATGTGTTCCTGACCGAAATCAAAACACCACCACGGACCTCATCTGGCCTGTCTATGTGCCGATCTTTACGGTAGACCGAGAACTCAGGGCTCAAGATTTCGGAATTCAAGAAACTTGGACTTAGCCAAGTTTCAGTCAAAACAAACACGTCATGTTTGAAAACGTGGGAGTTAACATATAAATCAGCAGTTTTACTGCGAAGACCTCTTACGTTTTGATAAAAGAGGGAAAATCTAATTAGTTTTTTGGAGCAGTATTGGTAACCAATTTGTTTTTAAAGCTCCTGTTGATGGAAAATTCTTTAACAAGAGCACCACCAGGCCAAGAGTTACTGTCACAAATAGACTCGAAAGACGAGGGCGGGACAAGCAATTTGAACGAAGACACAAAGCTATCAGTTTTGCTTATCTTACTGCATTTAATATATCTTTCCTTAATACTTGTGCTAAGTTGTTCGCAGGACTTATTGAGAACAGACTGTCCGAATGGGTAAGGGAAAAGGGCATACTAACAGAGTTTCAAGCCGGTTTTAGGAAAAATTATTCCACAACAGATCACATATTCTCGTTGTACAACATTGCTGATACCTATATAAGGAAAAAGAAGAAACTGTATGTGTTTTTTGTTGACTTCCGTGCTGCTTTCGACTCTATTGTGCGTGAAGCGCTCTTCTATAAGTTGCATACTATCGGTTTATCCAACAGAATGATAGAAATCTTAAGATCTTTGTACGCAAATAACACAGCATACGTATGGGATGGAACGACAGTCTCAGAAGAATTTCATACTAAAATGGGACTCAAGCAAGGATGCATCTTGAGTGCGCTGTTATTTATATTATTTATTAACGATATAACAGATGTTGTCAAAGGAGGTATAAAGTTCGGCGGTGCAACGATACCAGCTCTCATGTACGCAGATGACATTGTTTTCTTTGCAGAGACGGTTGAAGGGTTGCAGCTCGCAATGAATAGGCTTAAGGAGTATTGTGAAAGCTGGAATCTCAGCGTCAACCTTTCAAAATCGAAGATAATGGTGTTCAGAGGAGGAGGTGGCAAGCATGCGAATAACGAGAAATGGACCTTCAATGGCGAAACTGTTGAAGTTGTTCGTGAATACAAATATCTTGGTGTTTTATTGACGTCAAACCTCAACATGAATAAACATTTTGAACAAAAATTGGTAGAGTCAAAGAGAGCAATATCATCCGTTTGGGAACGTTGTTTCAAGAATGATGCCATAGAACTAAGTGCCAAACTAAAGCTCTTCCAATCTACGGCAGCCACAATTTTATTATATGGATCTCAGGTTTGGGGATACAGCTCTTTTGATGCAATTGAAAAGCTCCTTCGATATTTTATCAAGAGAATTTTTCATCTTCCACGAAACACTCCAAACTATATGTTGCATCTGGAAACAGGACTGCCACCAATGATATTGGAAACACTTCAAATTCACTTCAACTACATAATTAAGGTTTTTCAAATGAACAATGAAAGAATACCTAAAATTGTATTAAAAAGCGCGATTCAGGCAAAAGGACACATGGCAGCAGAATGGCAAAATCTGGCGAATACTTGCAGTGAAGATATTATGATCACAGTTAATGAGCAGCCTGTTTTACTGAGAGCAAAGTTTAATGTTCTTTTAAGGAAATTTGGACATTTCTTGTATGAAAAAAATGTAGCAGAAGCCCGTTCATCAATCTTCAGAAGTTACTATAGTCGTCTAGTCTTCTACCTCGGTGACAATACTTACTTAAATAACTTCAATTCACTAAAGAAAATCAGCGTCATCCTTAGAACGAGAGGTGAATTACTAAACCTTAACTACATTCCCCACCGTCCCGATTTACCACTACTATGTAGCCTGTGCAATTTAAACGTCCGTGAAGATGTATTTCACTTTATCGCAGTTTGTCCAATTATGAAGGAGTTCAGAGTGAGATATTTTGGAAAACAAAATCTTAATGAAGTCGAGATGTTTGAGATACTGAATGGAAATTTGGGTTGTACTGTTCTTTATAATTTTATTAACGCTGCTCTTAACTATAGAAATTGTATAATAAATGAGAATTTTTAAGTCGAATAATAGGTGATTAACTTTATTTTATTATGTTACAATTACTAGTTTAAAATTGTAAATACTGAAAAATGTCAGTCTGGTAGACGGCCATAGGCCAAACCAAAAAGACTTGAGTTGTATAAGTATAGTATATGCTATTATGAAATAAATAAAAAGTCAAATAAAACTAAACTAACTATAAGTTATTGCGGATTTAAAAACGAAATAACTTATATATAAGCTATTGCGGTTCCATATCGTAATAACTTATATGACCGTTATCATATAAATTACTACGGTTTGAAACCGTAGTAACTGCTATATAAGTTATTTCCGTATAAGTTATTTCGGGGCCCCCGACGAAGTAATACTAGAAAATAAAATAAATGATTTAATTGAAAACAATAATAAACAATTTGTAACTAATTCTAAACTTTTTGAAGTAATACAGAGTAATACAGAAATGAATGTTAAAAATGAACATATTGCTGAAAAATGTAGACTTATTATTTTGGAATTACAAAACGTTGTAACTACATTAACGTTAGCAAAATTGAATATACTGAATCCGAGCATACTAAATTTTAATGAATTAAAAAAAATTGTCAAAATTGAAAATACCGAAACAAATGTAAACGAGATCATGGATGTCTCTAAATTTAAAATATTACAAAACAAAGATGTAATAGTTATTATGATAAAATTCCCCATCTTACAAAATAAATGTAAATTATATGAAATAAGGGCCTTAGCCAATCCTATGGGAAACTAATTTTGAATAAAGAAATTGCTAAGTGTAATGATACGTATAAAAACATTAAGAATTGTAAATATGAGTTACAATTCAACTGTTGTAAAATTTATAAAGATAACGACACATGTTTAGTTGATCTATTGGAAAATAGAAAAACAATTTGTAATAAAATTAAAGAAAAAGAACTAGCGTTAGAAATAATTAAAGATGGTTCCATTTTACTGACTGGGGAACACCAAATCGACGATCAGCATATCACCGGAACATACCTGCTTACGTTCGAGAATTCTACAATAATAGATGGTGAAATATACGAAAACCCTACAGGAAAAATTAATAGATTCCTGAAAACATATAGCGTCAACGAGTACGACATTGGCCAATATTTTGAAACCCTGGATGAAAAATTGGAAATAAAAAACATAAATCTTATTCAAGCAGTTGGAAACGAAATCACAAGGAGTCCGATTATATCCACATTCGGATTTACGATGTTCGGTATAATAATCATAGTCTTGATAGTACATTTCAAGAGATACATGCGACCACGTCTTAACAAAGAAGAATTCGTGAGCATGCAACTAAAAGATATTATGAGTCGAGTGGAAACTTGTCAATCACAGACATAAGATCGGGACGATCTTTTCAGACGAAGGGGGAAGTTAACACCTTCAATCATCCCCAATCATCCCACATACAATAATGTCATATCATCGACTCCACATTAGTCTAATTCACTTCCTAGAACAGCGAGACCACAAATGGTCAACATAAACAGTTATGTTATGATTCGCTTCTTGGAATAGCAAGACCACAGATGGTCAACATAAACTGTTATCATAAGATTCGCTTCTTAGAATAGCGAGACCGCAGATGGCCAGCATAAACAATAGGGTTGTACTCAAGCTCCAGTAAGATACAACAGAAGATACATAAAGCAGACTGAAACAGAACGCGAGCCGAGACAGTCGTCGTAGTAATAGTGTCTTAGAATAAGTTAACATTAAGTTCTTCTTCTTTCTATTTCTGGCGTTACGAGTAGTGATCTTGAAGCGATCACAACTCTCCCACTTTTCTGCTTCACACTAGTGATCCGCCTGTGGGGTACGCCGAAAAAAAAACATTAAACATTAAAAAAGTTAACATTAAGTTATGAGAATAAAGTTCTTTTTTTAAAAACCCAAATAAAGAATAACTCGTTTAATTTGCACGCCTCACATAGAGCGTTAATAGCCATCTCTCGACAACAATACTGGATTTTAGGTGTTGGACATGCACCTCGACAAGTAATTAGCAGATGCATCATATGCTTTAGAACAAAGCCAAAATTCATCAATCAGGTGATGGGGAACACGCCTGTGGAAAGGGTGAATTCAGCAAGACCATTTTATTATGCCGGGGTGGACTTTTGCGGTCCCATAAAAACTCACTACAAGGTCAGAGCACGGCGAAAACTCTGCCACACAATATTTAGCGATAATGCAACGAACTTTGTTGGAGCGAAGAATGAATTAGCAGAGCTAACAAGAGAATTCAATTCCAGTAGAATGCAAGCGGCAATACAGACACATTGCCTCGAGGAAGGAATAACTTGGAAAAACATTCCGCCACGTTCACCTCATTTTGGAGGCCTTTGGGAGGCTGCCGTAAAATCTGCAAAGACGCTACTCGTGCGTCACTTAGGTGAAGCTTCACTTACGTACGAAGAATTGCTAACTATTGTCATACAAATCGAAGCTATATTGAATTCTCGACCTTTGACACCGTTATCATCTGATCCAAACGACCTGGAAGCTCTTACACCCGGTCACGTCTTGATAGGAAGTCCTCTTACAGCAATGGCAGAACCAGATGTAACAAACTGCGAAATGAATAGCCTAAATAGATTCCGGCGAATTCAACATATTCAACAGCACTTCTGGAAAAGGTGGTCAGATGAGTATTTACATCATCTGCAACAAAGATTTAAGTGGAAGATTGAATCAAACAACCTCAAGCCTGACACCTTGGTGCTTATCAAAGAAGAAAATATTCCTCCAATGCGCTGGAAACTAGGACGTGTGATTGAAATCTTCAAGGGAAGTGATGATAAAGTACGCGTAGCTAATGTTAGAACTCAAACCGGTACGTACAAAAGAGCAATACATAATCTTTGCCAACTTCCAATAAATGAACCAGAGAATGAAAACAAAAATACAGATTGCTCCAGTGTTGAACCAACTAGAAGCACGAGACGATTAAGACCTAGAAAAGCTAAAAAATTGACATTGCTTTCGGTTTTACTTGTAACACTTATAATGATACCTGCATCCTTAGGTCAGACTTTTGACACAGGAACAAGTAAATATCAAGAAACTTGATGATGGTGTTGGCATGTACTTTGAAGATATTGGCAGGATTCGCGGTAAACACGCACTGGAAAATTTTTGTATTTTACAATTTGACAACGTACTGGCAAGAATTCAATGAGCTTAAAGCATATGTCAACAGAATGCAAGATATAAGCACAGAAGCTCCTGCTATTCAAATGTATTACAAGCCAATAATAGACACACCACGAAACAGAATCGCAGTAATCGAACATAACAATGAGTTGCTTCAAAATTATCATGCACCAAAATATGAAAAAACAAGGATGGCAAGATCACCATTTGACATTGTAGGAACTCTGGCACATAGTTTGTTTGGTATCCTTGACCAAGAAAGTGCAGACAACATTCAGGGTCAAATCAACAATGCCTTTAAGAATGAAAATCATTTGATTGAGCTTTTGAGAAAACAAAGTTGAATTGCAGATGCTACGTCAAATATTTTGAAACGTGATCACATTCAAGTACAGGATCAATTTAAAGCTTTAAATGAACATCTCCAAAAGACTTTTTCAATCATCAACGAGAAACAAAAGTCTAATGGGATAAAGCAGAACCTCGGAGCATTGACCTCTTATCTAATTCTTGTTCTCACGAATTTCGAGCATATACAAGAAATGCTTTTAGATGTTCTTTTGGATTTAAATCACGGAAAAATTAATCCACAACTAATTACACCCAAACAATTAAGTGAGCAGTTGCAGCTTGTAAAAAATAATTTACCTTCCTATTTATCATTGCCAGAAGGTTCAGTTACTGATATGTATAAAATCTCAACAGTGAAAGGTCGGTACTTAAATGATTCAATTGTGTTTGAAATGCTACTGCCATTGACGGACTCTGAAGAATTTCAACTTTTTAATCTTGTTCCCATTCCTATTATTCACAGAAACAATACGTTTATAGTAAAAACATCTGCGGCATATCTAGCTGTGTCATTACCTAGAGATATTTTTTATTGAGTGATCTCGAGCTGGGAGCATGCAAACGAATAACGTCAACCAACTACATGTGTAATCAAGTTCATCCTACTAACATCCAACAAGGAACTTTGGAGATCTGTGAAATGATTTTACTAAATCATAAAGAAGAGAGTTTCAACAAATGTACCTTGAGGGAAACGCAGTCACAAAACGTATGGAAAGCACTCAAGTTTTCAAACAGTTGGATTTTCTCTATTCCATCAAAGGTTTCTGGCCATCTGATTTGCAACGATGTAAGTACAGCTATTAATTTATATGGAAACGGTGTTCTGGAGTTCAAGAAAACTTGTGTTCTTCAACTGCCCAATGTAATCATCAAAGGTAAAATGAATTATGAGAGCAAAATAACTTCACCATTTATTCCGAGATTAAATACAAGTAGCTGGAACATAACTATAAGCCAAGGAAAAACAGCAAATACAACAGGTATGAAAATACAGAATCGCATTGACCAATCCGAGTTTGACAGCTTGAAGTCCAAAATCAGAGAAGTAATTGAACATTCTAAGAAACTGCCTGCCCCCACTACTGACATCAACGCACATGACTATCATCACTATGGAAGCAGTCTGTTGTTATTGGCATGCATGATTGGGATCTTCATAATTTTTTTTCGTCGCACAAGAAGACCAACTCTTATGCCAAGAAACTTCGAGGTCAACATTTAAGATTAAGCTATATTTATTTTAAAGTTCAAATTTAGAGAGTTAAGAACCCTCAAAAGGGGGAGTATGTTTAAGTTTCATTTATTATTTCATATCAACAACTTGCGTGTTTCACCCCCTATGAGTTGACCTTGTCGTGGTGGGGGTGCTTATGGACATCTTCTCCAGCAATCCAGCTGCAGAACCTGACCAACCAACATAACTCAAAAACAAAACCTCAATGTTAGAAAACTTGAAAACTGAAAAAAAATGGAAAAAGTAAATAAAAGGAATAAAAAACGAACGGGGATATACGTTCAAAAGTCGGCAGGTGTCGCGACTGCCGGCGATGGCTTGGCCTCGAAAGAGGATAAGTCGCCAGTGACAAATTTATTTACGAAAAAAGAAAAAGCGATTTGCGGAAGGGCTGGGGAGCCGACTGCAGTTCAAGGAAGGCCTCACAAGCTAACCAAGAAATGTGGAGAGCCCTCTGGTTCTAACGCCCCTCCTAAGGAGGATGCCCATACCAGTGGAAGTGTTGCAGTGACTCTTTGCAGCACTTCCACTCATACTGCCCGTATTGAAGGGACCCCGGAGAAGACTGTTGCAGCAAGTAGAGGGGCCGAGACTTTCGGTTCCAACGCTAACTGTGATATGTTGACGAAAGGGCTACCCTCATCAAAAACACTGCCCCAACCTCCCACCTCATCCCATCCTATGTCAAAGGACTCAAGGTCGACCAACCCGGACGGTACGGGTGCCGAGACTTTCAGCTCCGTGGCTGAAAGGGGAGGACCTCCTTCGAGCTCCGGAAACACTCCTTCCCTCCCCCAAGTTGTAGGCGAAACTGTGACTTACAGTGGGACAAACAACGAAAGGGTGTCCAATCCCCCTAAACCCAAAGTTGGAGGTGAAACTGTGACTTACAGTGGAACTGATAACAAAAGGGTTTCCAATCTCCCTAACCCCCAAGTTGAATGTTAAACTGTGACTTACAGTGGAACTGAAAACGAAAGGGTTTCCAATCCCCCTAACCCCCAAGTTGAAGGTGAAACTGTGTCTTACAGTGGAACGGACAACGAAGGACATCCCAACCTCCCTACATTCCCAAACCACAAAGAAAGGCGAAATGCGGAGAAAATTGCGAAGGTGTTAGGTGCGGTACCTAAACCTAAGCTTGATTCAAAGCAATCTGCCAAACTTGAGTGGGCAATGAAAATCATTGCAATAAATGAAAAACACAGCGAAGACTCAACGTCTAAGCGCCAACGCTCGTTCGAGCAGTCAACCCCGAACGCCAAAAGGCCTAAGGTGCAAAAACCAAGCACCCTCAGCTCCAAAAAAGACATGTCGTACAGTGACGCACTGAAGGACAAACCAATTTTCGCTGTCATTGACAGGAGTAACGCGGATGGTGCTATCTCTTTCGATCAATGGGCGATCATCATGAATAAGCTCCAGGCCTCCTACTGGACTCTTATGATGGAGAACCCAGGGGAACCTGCCATCTTCGAGGACGCAGGATGGTATCAGGGGCGCGTCAGGTTAATCGCGTTTGATGGAGAGAGATCGCGCGATCTGTATAAGCTTGCGATAAGCAGGTTAGAGGGACTCTGGCCTGGTGCTAAGCTTGAAGTCGTGTCAAGGGAGGATATCCCTTGCAGGCCTAGAGCTCGCGCTATATTACCAGCAGAACTCTCCTGCAAAGAAACAATCATGAAAATGATTCAATTCGGCAATCCAGCCCTTCCTACCCATGACTGGAAAGTCGCGAAGCTGGAAGAGCCGGAGGGTCACTATAGATCGGCTATAATAGTCATCAATAAGGACTCCCTAGCTCCCCTGGCTGCGACAAAAGGCGTGATTCGGTTCGGCTGGTCTAATATTGCCTTAAAAATATACAAAAAAAGATGAAGAACAGAACATCGTTCCATCTTCCATAACAAAAAGTGCGTCTTCAGTGGAAGAACCCGCAGGGCAAGTCGACCCTCCATCCATGGAGATAGACGAACTCGGCACATCCTCTGCTGAAACGTATGATAACAAACCCTCCACATCCGACTTGGATGCCCAAAACGTCGTCAAATTCTCCGACTTGGAGACTGATGACTCCGATGCCCAAAACGTCGTCAAATTCTCCGACTTGGAGACTGATGACTCCGCTAACGAGGTTTCGCTCAGCGAGGATAACCTTCTTAGGTCAAACTCTGAGAGCGAAACAGACGACGACCTCAACCAGACCGTGGTGGGGGTTAGTCTACTTAGTTGTTCCCAAGATGGTGCAGCTAACTCAGATTAACCTCCAACACTCCAAGCAGGCTTCGGCCTCCCTTCTCCTCCGTCTAAACAAGAGGGGGGGAAGATATTGTCCTTATCCAAGAGCCTTGGATCATCAAGTCCATCGTTCAAGGACTAAGGACTCCTGGATATACTCTACTGTATATGAAGGACAAAGGTGAACCCAGATCCTGCATATTGGTAAGAAGTAGCACTAATGTATTTTTACTCCCTCTGTTCGCGCTTTCGTTTAATTGCGCTCGCGTTTTCCTTTCACTGAAAATCTTTTGTAATACTTAAAAATTCCGATCGAAATAAAAACACGCGCTTTTTGTAACTTTTAAGTTTACAATAATTTGCTCCTTTATTCACGAGAACTTTTAATGGACTGAATAGAAAATGAAAGAGAATAGAAAAAGAAATGCTTGGAAAGATAGAAAGAGACAAATAGTATATTAGCGAATTAGTGTAGGCAAAAGAAACCAGTTATGGTGGATTCACAATAGTTAGAAGCGCAAACATCCTCCCGCCGTTGAAAGCTTGATTTCAACAGTCTTCGATCAGTAGAGGACACAGCTTGCATATGGGCCGCTTGAATTCTCCTTTGGTTGTGACAACGGATACAACTCGTACTAAACCATCTTGCCCCGGGTAGGTTTTGGATACTCTTCCGATAAGCCATCGACATGGCGGCTGGTTTTCGTCCTTGATTAAGACAACGTCATCAATTTTTACATCTTTACATTTGTTTAGCCACTTTGGTCTTTTTCTCAGCTGAGTGATGTAGTCCTGAGACCACTTACGCCAAAACTCCTGGACAAGCTGCTGAAGGTACTGCCATCGATCGACGAGTGATACCTTCTTCGATATGTCGCATGGATCTGGGACTGTTTTCATGGGTCGCGCGATCAAGAAATGGGCTGGTGTTAGGGGATTGGTATCTCCCTCAAATCGCAGGCATAGTGGCCGGGAATTAGCACATGCCTCGATTTGACATAGAATCGTAGTAAACTCTTCGTAAGTGGCTGATGTGTTACCCAGGACCCTTCGAAGATGAAATTTGAGCGTCTTGACACCGGCCTCCCAAAGCCCCCCAAAGTGTGGAGCATGCGGTGGTGAGAAGCACCAGTTGATTCCGTGCGAACTTAATTCGCCTGTGACATCTTCTAGGAACGCGGTTGAATCCAATAGTTCAGCCCATTCACGAAGTCGTTGGTTCGCCCCAACGAAGTTGGTACCATTGTCACTTAAGATCGTGTGACATTTTCCTCTTCTGGCAACGAAACGTCGGAGTGCTGCTATAAACGCTGCCGATCACAATTCCGTGACAACCTCTAAATGCAGAGCCTTTGTTGCCAGGCAAATGAATAAAGATACGTATACCTTGTATTGCTTGGCACCTCTTCCCTTCCAAGATCGAACTAAAAACGGACCAGCGAAGTCAACCCCAGTGTTGCCGAAGGTTATCCCAGATGTTAATCGCTTCTTCGGCAGGCTTGCCATTTGTTGTTGATAAGGAGTTGCCCGCTCTCTTACACACGTGGTACAATGATATATAGACCGTCTTATCAGATGATGAACCCCGACGATAAAGTATTCAAGCCCTATAAGATATGTCATTTGACGCATACCGGCGTGCAAATTAAGAGAATGACAGTCATCTACAATTAGTCTTGATAAGCGATGATCCTTGTGCAATATTATGGGATGTCGTTGTTCAAAGGGAATATCAGCGTTTTCAAGTCTCCCTCCTACGCGCATTACACCCTCCATATCGATGAAAGGACTCATAAACGAATATTTATTTTTGGTGGAAAGTACGCTTCCACGTTCCAGGCACTGGATTTCATCTTGAAAGAATGACCTTTGCGAATGTTTTACCAAAATTATTTTAGCATATCGTATTTCATCAGGGACCAGATACCTTGACCAAGCGTGGCTCGGAGCACATTTTTTGAAAAGACGAACGCAGCGAGCAATAGTTCTATACAGCAGATTTACATTAGAAAATTTTTCGAAAACGTTCCATTCACGATTCTCACTCGATACTGTCGTCAAGCAGGATAGTTGGGTGTTGTTGGTGATCTCCTCAGAACTAAACGGAATACTGGAGAAGGTAACTGTATCTTCACGAAGGAAATTTGGACCATTCCACCATAAATGCAGACCTGGTAGTGTTTTTGGCATCATACCACGAGTGGCACAATCAGCGGGATTTTCCCCCGAACGGACATAATGCCAAATTTTTGCGGGAAAACTACCAACGATTTGAGATATCCTGTTATCTACGTAGGTGTTTTTAGGTTTTGGATGACCATAAATCAAATGTAAAACAGTAGTGGAGTCCGTATAGGCAAAACATTCAATGTCGTGGATGCATAGTGCGTTCTTCACTTTAGTTAGCAACTTCGTTAACAACAGAGAAGCACACAGCTCCAGACGGGGAATCGAAAGAGTTGGTTTTACTGGAGCAATCCTGGTTTTGGCGCAAATAAGTGCCGTTTGAACGGCACTAGCTCCCACGACTCTTGAGTATATAGCTGCGGCGTAAGCTGACTCAGACGCATCACCAAACCCGTGCAACTCAATTACCTCCCTTCGAGTTGATTGTAACCACCTTGGAATTTTAACATCGCGTAAAGAATCAAGATCTGATCTAAAATCTGACCATTCTTCATGAAAACTCATGGGAATAGACGTATCCCACCCAATGCCAACAAGCCATAAACGCTTCATAAAAATTTTCATTTTAACGACAGACGGTGAAAGCCATCCCAGAGGGTCGAAAATACGGGCAATATCCGACAGCACCTCCCTCTTCGTTATTTGCGGGAGAATCCCATTGAGCGTTGATTGGAACTTAAAACAATCGAATTTTGCATCCCATATCAAACCTAACGTTTTTATCTCTTCTCCACCTATTGACAAGTCGGTTCCGGTTTCTCGGTACTCGGGACCGATGGTGTTGATAAAGAGAGATGAATTAGATGACCATTTCCGAAGGTCCATACCGGCGTTTTTCAAAATACAACAAAGATCGTTTTTGACCGCTACCGCGTCTTCGATAGTATCAAATGTTGACATGTAGTGTAACGGACGTTGTTGAATTCAGGATCTTTGCTGGCATGCATGTGCCCCTTTTATTTAGCTCGCCGGTGGGGTGGTTCTTTATCCTGTAATCCGTTTACAAAATTATAACTTACCATGCCAGACTTTGACTATTAAGATGTTTTAGCCATCGAGAAATTTTTGTCTACACCCTCCCTTCCTGACTATCTTACTCGACTGGATAGTCCCTTAAATATGGCATCTTCCTTCCCTTCACTTCATCCTACCATTCTTCCCTCCTCATCCTTCGTCTTTCTTTATTAACAACTCATGTTATGTCTTTTGATTTGTTAATTTAAATTTTTAATTTCAAGCCATTCATGTTTCTTTACTATTCAATTTTCTTTTTACATAATGTGTGTATTATCTTTAAGTTAATAAATTCTTCGTTAATCATAAAAAAGGAAAAAAAATCTTCTTCTATTTCTATATAATTCTTTACTTATACACTCTAAGTTGGGGATTACCACCCTCTTTTTATTTACTATTACTTATACTTTATATGTCTTCAAAACTTCCCCTTTAAAACCCTTACCCCGAAATTTAAGTATAGACAGATGATTTTTACAAACAAAAAAAAAAATGATAGGTATCAATAATCACTCACCGAATTTAAGCAGCAACGTGTTGTTGTGGCCACAGCATCCAATTGCTCCACCGATGGTACCCAATCAGTATCTACTACCTTAGTACAAAACTTTTTAAAAAATCACTGTTCTATAGTTTTTTTAAATTTCGTTCACTTAAAGTACTATTGTGCACTTTTAATTTATATGTGCCATAAAAAAAGATTTTTTTTTTTTAATTACTCTAGGATTATTGAAATTCTTTTTTTTTTTAAATTACAGGATTTGCAACTGTTTTATAGACACTATTAACTGATTTCTTTTCTTCTGCTCCTGACCGCAAGGTACTGAACCGTTCTTAGCTGGTTGTAGCAGAGCCTCTAACGGTTCGAATGAAATTACGTTCCGTAGAATGAAATTACTCTTATTTTTGGCACTATTTACTAGTTTTCCTTTTTTTTTGAAAGATGATTCGAATTTTGCTGATTAGGAACGTTTTACAGCTTTTCCTCTTTTCCGGTTTTTGGCTTAGCCTAAACAGCCACCAGCTACTGCTATAACTTTCACACCTAACCCATAAAAAAAAATATACTTTCTGCTATAGATTAGGGCTTATATACAAAAATTTACCTCGGTTCACAATAAAGATTTACCAATTCTTGTTCTTGGTTTATTAAAACTTTCTTTTTCTTCCGCTTTTATCTCCTTTTCGACTTTCCTTTAACTTTTGGTTTGCAGTTAGCCGCAATCCCTTTAATCGTTAGCTATTATTATACTACTGCGTCTACACAGCTGAAAGTCTACTGAAACTATGTCCCGATGTTTCAGGAAAAGTTTCTTCTAACCATTTGTTTCCCTAGGTCTCTCTCTCTTACGGGCATTTTACTTCGCAACATTTTCCAGTTACCGAGAAAGATTTTCAGTTAACCCTGTTTCTGCTCTCATTTTACTTCTATACGACTTTACTACCGTGAATACCTGAATCCCTAAATTTCCCAGTATAAAAAAAAGTATTCTTTTGACATTTGTCATTTAAGCATTCGACTGACAGTTTGCTAGTCATTTTTTTTTATTGTTTTGGTTTCGGTCGCGTATTTTAAAACGCAAGTTCCTTTCTTTTGGATTTTATGTTTATAGTTTTAGTTAAGCTTATCCGTTTCTTTATTTCATTGTTTAGTTTACCCGGGCAGGTTCTATGTAACTAGTTTCGTAACAGGGCTTTGCTTATTTAAGATACGTAGATATCTAAAAAGAGCAAATGAACCCACGGGCTTATACTTTGTTTACCTCCCCCTCGTGGCTCAGTTTTATTTTAAAAAGCATTAAAACGACATTAAAACATAGTACTGTGAACTAGTGAAACAAAAAAGGATAATTGGACAATTATTATAACCTCATATCGTAGTGAAGTGTCATCAACAACGTCTAACTTAAACGTGGGAGCCGAACCCTACCTACTAGTCGGGCATTAGTTTTTCTCTGCGATGTCAGATAAGTTAATCAATATTTTGCTTTAAGTTTTGATTCTTTGTGGTGTTTTCTTTTTCGTTTTTTTTTTAGGTTACTGACGAATGTCCTTGGCATGGTATACTCCGAGCTTCTTACCACTAAGCGACTCTAGCTCATACATGCAACTACCGATGACTCTACTGATGCGAGCTTTAATAAACTTCGGCAACAACTTGGAGTTTATTCCTTTGGAAAAATTGCTTTGGGTAAAATTTCTATAAAATATTTCTTGTCCAGTTTTGTAGTTTACTGGCTTAGCCCGTAAGTTATACGTATTTTGTGTTTTGAGATGTGCTTTGTTTAAGTTGTTTTGGACTCCTTGTCGTAACAAGGCCGTTTTAGCCGGTGGCATTACCATTGCTTCGGGATCCGCTAAAACTTTTAAATGCTTTAATAATGAATATGAAGACCCATGAGCGATCATGTTCTGACCGAAGAGAGCATAGTAAGGTTGACATTTTATTGCCTCATGTACGTCAGACCTTAATGCACAGGCAATACTGGATAAATGAATATCCCAGTCATTTTGTTTCTCTGCTATCAACACACGTAATTTAGACAACACACTTCGGTTAACCCTTTCCGAAATGTTGGCTTGCGGTGAGTACAAAGCAGTTTTCACATGTTTAACACCATAAGTTTCTAGTAACTTATGAAACTCTTTGGCTACAAATTGCCGTCCATTATCCGACTGAATAGTTTCTGGAGTGCCAAACATGTGAAATATTTCCGTTTCTAAAAAGTTATTAATCTTAGGAGCCGTTGCTTTAGACAGTGCTTTTAAAAATACGAACTTAGTGAAGTGATCTACCACAATTAAAATAACAATGTTCCCGCGTTTCGTTCTAGGATAAGGACCAAGCAGATCTATATATAGTCGCTGCATAGGTCTCTCGGTTATAACTTGTGAAGTGATAGGAGGTCTTAGGATCTTATTTGGGGCTTTTACCATTTTGCATATGTCACACTCGTTCACGTATTGCTTTATGTCTCTTGCCATTTTGGGCCAGAAATATTTTTCTCTAATTCTAGCAAATGTTTTGGCAAAACCACCGTGACAAGATAACTTGGTATTGTGTGACATTTGTATCAAATTGTATGTGAGTGCTTCTGGTACCCAAAGTTTCCAAAGTGAATCTTCTCCTATTTCTCCATTCCTAAACAAAACTCTTTTGTAAATATATTTATCTGAAACTACTAAGTCAGGCAAACTAGGTTGATTTAAAATAATGTTATCTCTTAACTTCGAATATTCTTCCGAATTAAACTGATCCGATAAAAGATCCACTTCCTGCGCAATGGTCGTTTCTAAATTCTCTTCACTGTTCTCTAATACTTTGTTACTAGTTGAAATTTCTGCCATGTCAACTCTAGACAGTGCATCTGGCACGACATTTAACGAGCCCTTACGGTGTTCCACACTAAAATCAAACCTCTGTAGTTCTAAACTCCATCGAGCTAATCTGCCACTCAAATCTTTCAATGACATAAGCCATTGTAAACTCGAATGATCAGTTATAACTCGAAAGGGCAACCCTTCAATATAGGCTCTGAACTTTGTAATACTGAGGACAGCGGCCAAACATTCCAACTCAGTTACCGTGTAATTTTTTTGTGCTTTATTCAACTTTTTGGACATATATGCTATGGGTTTTTCATTTAGATTCTCATCTAGCTGAAACAGAACACCTCCTACTCCCTCTGATGAAGCATCACATTGAATAGTAAATGGCTTACTGAAATCGGGCTGTGATAACACTGGGGCTGAAGAGAGGGCTGTTTTGAGCTTGTTGAAAGATTCGATGGCTTGTGGCGGAAATTCAAATTTGTTTTTCTTTTTCAGACAGTTAGTTAGAGGAGCAGCTAAATCCGAGTAATTTTTTATAAAGCGTCGGTACCAACCCGTTAAACCCAAAAATCTGCGAACTTGCCTCTGGGTAGTAGGAACTGGAAAACTCACCATTGCTTCTATCTTATCGGGATTCGTTTTCAATGTACCTTGTCCAACTATATATCCTAGATATTTTATCTCCTTCATACAAAACTTGCTTTTCAGGAGATTAATGGTCAAATTCGCTTGCCTTAGACAGGCTGCTACTTGACTTAGAATACGGATGTGTGAGTCGAAATCTTCCGTACATATAAGAAGGTCATCCAAATACACAAACACTTGATCTCTTAGACTGGAAGGAATGATCTTATCCAGGATACGACTCATAGTTTGGGCAGCGTTACTCAAACCGAAAGGCATTACTTTAAACTGGTAAAGTGGCCTACCTGGCACTGCAAACGCCGTTTTCTTTCTAGACTGCTCGTCTAAAGGGATTTGCCAGTAAGCATCCTTGAGATCTAATCCAGTTATGTAATGTGTATCTTTTATTCTACTTAATAGGCCTTCTATATGCGGTAACGGATACGCGTCTTTCACACTTACTGCATTTACTTTCCTGAAGTCTAGGCACAAACGAATCTTTCCAGGTTTCCTTACTAAGACCAATGGGCAACACCATGGTGAGTTACTCTCTTCTATAACTCCAAGTTCTATCATACGATCTAGCTCTTTATAAACTTCAGCTTGTCGAACAGGAGATAAAGGATAATGCCTAGATTTTATTGGTGCAGCTTCTCCCGTGTCGATAGAATGAAATCCTACATGAGTCTTTCCTAAACCCAACTCAGCAAAATTAGGAAACAACTTTTTTGTGGCTTCCAATATAGACCTCTGCTCAGGGCTCAACTCTACTAGCTCTGCTTCTGTCTTGAAATTCATCTCTTCTTCTCCTGGCCACACGTCTGTTTGAATTTCGCTGATCTGTGGCACTAGATTAAAAGCTCTCCAAAAATTCATGCCTAAATACACTTTCTGTGTCAAGTTGGGAATTAAGTAAAAACAAAGAGTTTTAGTTAAGCCGTTGTATTCGGTTTGAATACTGCAATAGCCTACGATACTGTGGGCTTTGCCGTCAGCAGTACGAACTTCACTTTCATAAGGACTTACTTCTAATCCTATTTTTTTTACAAAATCCCAACAGTCTTTCCCTAACACCGAAATGGACGCTCCACTATCTAATAAACCGAAACATGTTTCATTGTTAAGACGAACATTAGCATACAACCTCCCGTCGGTTTCGGGTGAGATTATCGTGTCGATAATTTGCTTACGAAACTTTTGACGGTCTCGATAACGGTTTCTACATTTATTAATTTGTGTACTAACTATGTTTTTCTTTTCTCCCATTATTTGTGATCTAACCTTGTAATAATTTAATTTTCTTTCGTGTAAAGACTTTAGAGCGTAAGCAGCAATGGGAAGATTTACCTCCGAAGGCTTATCTCTTTTAAGTATGTCCGGTTGATATTCCTCCGTAAAAGGCTTTGTACTTATTGTTTGGATTGCACGGGCTGTTTGTTCAAGGGACGATTCTCCCCGTGCTTCCTTTCGCCCCTTAGAAAGTTTTCCGAATGCTTCTTACATTCCGGAGTACTGACTCCCTTAGCCCCACAATGGAAACAGAAAAGGTTCCTAGTATGCGACGGACAAAAATGATAAGAATGACCTTTTTGGTCACAATTCCAACAACTAAGATTAGTAATGTAGCCAGTTTTCGAATAATTAGAAATGTCTGCTACTTCTTCCTTATTAACTACCTGTACTTCAGGTTCCTCTTCAATCACTACTTCATGAACAGTTCTCTGTGCCGAAAAACGCTTATTTAAATATCTCTCTGACTCTCTAGCCTTCTTTCTCAATTGCTCTAAAGTTTTAACCTCTGATGCCAGTAAAATTTCACCCAACTTATCTTTAACGTTGTTCTTAATGATATCTACTAGTTTCCGGTTATCAAATGGTTCTTTGAGCTTATCGTTCATCTTAACCACTGAGTTATAGAACTCATCGAATGTTTCCTTATACCCTTGTCGGCGAGTAAGTAAACGCATAAAAATGTCAACATCCCCCTCCTGACGTCCAAACTCTTTCCTCATTTCAGATTTGACCTCTTTAAATTTAGCCTCTGGATTTTTCTTCAAAAACCTCCAGAACCATTCATTTGCTTTTTCACCCAACAATACATGGAAGTTTGCCGTCATTTGTTCATCAGAATATTCTGAAGAGGTTTGCAAACGTTTGACTTTAAAAAGGAAATCGTCAATAGGTTCAGTGCCGTCATACTCAATGTTCCATCTGTCTAGTCTACACCTATACGATGTGCTACTATTCAATTCCAACTCTGAATTTCTTGCTCGGGGAACAGGAGTGGGAATGGACTGTCTCATTTGTGTGCCTGGAGACTCCGGCGAATTACTACTCGTCGATGCAAAGGCATTAGTATCAACTCTAGGTTGTTGATTTATGGTTTCCAGCTTATTCAAAACTCTACTCATAAACATGTCCATGCTTTGGAACATTTTGATTTGATTGAGAGTTAAACTACGCTCGATTCTATCAACCAGATCCTCTTCTGTATTTGGAGGGAGACTGGAACGTTTAGTCCCTGTGCCACTTGGTAGTTGGCGTTCCTCGCTCTCTACCTCTTCTAACGCTGGGTTATTTTCAGTCATACTGATGGAATATTCTTCTGAAAACGTCGAATTCAACTCCTGGGAAAAACTAAATGAATTATCGAGGTTGAACCTATCTATGGTGGTGTGAAACCGTTGGTAAAATTTTTCGAAACTTTCCGCTGATTGAGCCTGGAAAAGCTCAAAATTATCTACTATAGACGCTCGACGACTTCTGCGCATAACTTCCAACTAAATCGGAAATTTAAACTACTCGTTGCAAGTTTCCGGTGAAAACCCGATATTTTCAATACGGTCCCCAAAACACCGAATAAAACTCGATAACCTTCCAACCGGAATATACTTCTACCTTAAACTCAATTTCTATTTAAAAATTTCTATTTCAGAAATGTAAAAAAAACAATACAGTGTTTGCCTTTTAACTTTTAGACAAACCGACTTAATAAAATTATAATTGACTAATTTAGTAAGAAACCTTTACCAAGACGGATTTTTTTTTTTTTTTTTTGACTCTCTAAAATCATATGAGACTATGGATGAGGAAGATTTTAGAGACAGGATGACTCAAATGTGAAGGAAGATGCCGTAGTTCTACGAGCCGAAATTAAAATCAAAATAAACTACTTGAAAGGTATTAACTATTGCACTAATTAACTATCTATTGAAACTAAAATCAAATTTATTTTTCAGGACATCGTTTTACGAGTAACACTCATTAGCGAAGACTCTAAAAAACTAACTTTTACAAAAAAGACGAGGGACTTTCATCCACTTTACATGATTGCGTGACGAGTATCTGGGCACCCAACCATTTTTTTTCTTTTCAAACAATTGTATGACTCAGACTCTTCACCAACCATTTCTTTGCTAGGCTTATGTTGGACTTATATCTCCAACCGCAACGCGGTACCGAATGCTCTGCCTTCAATGACCGGGACTGATAGGAATATGCCTCCTAAAACCCTAGCAAATCATTCAAAAAAACTAAAAAGGAATATCAAAATTCAGAAAAATAAAAATGTTAAAAAAAAATTTGAATTGGCTCTTAAAATCTGCACGCTATTTAAAATAGCGGGCTCCACGTTGATGGGCCATTTTTGTAACGGACGTTGTTGAATTCAGGATCTTTGCTGGCATGCATGTGCCCCTTTTATTTAGCTCGCCGGTGGGGTGGTTCTTTATCCTGTAATCCGTTTACAAAATTATAACTTACCATGCCAGACTATGACTATTAAGATGTTTTAGCCATCGAGAAATTTTTGTCTACACCCTCCCTTCCTGACTATCTTACTCGACTGGATAGTCCCTTAAATATGGCATCTTCCTTCCCTTCACTTCATCCTACCATTCTTCCCTCCTCATCCTTCGTCTTTCTTTATTAACAACTCATGTTATGTCTTTTGATTTGTTAATTTAAATTTTTAATTTCAAGCCATTCATGTTTCTTTACTATTCAATTTTCTTTTTACATAATGTGTGTATTATCTTTAAGTTAATAAATTCTTCGTTAATCATAAAAAAGGAAAAAAAATCTTCTTCTATTTCTATATAATTCTTTACTTATACACTCTAAGTTGGGGATTACCACCCTCTTTTTATTTACTATTACTTATACTTTATATGTCTTCAAAACTTCCCCTTTAAAACCCTTACCCCGAAATTTAAGTATAGACAGATGATTTTTACAAACAAAAAAAAAAATGATAGGTATCAATAATCACTCACCGAATTTAAGCAGCAACGTGTTGTTGTGGCCACAGCATCCAATTGCTCCACCGATGGTACCCAATCAGTATCTACTACCTTAGTACAAAACTTTTTAAAAAATCACTGTTCTATAGTTTTTTTAAATTTCGTTCACTTAAAGTACTATTGTGCACTTTTAATTTATATGTGCCATAAAAAAAGATTTTTTTTTTTTAATTACTCTAGGATTATTGAAATTCTTTTTTTTTTAAAATTACAGGATTTGCAACTGTTTTATAGACACTATTAACTGATTTCTTTTCTTCTGCTCCTGACCGCAAGGTACTGAACCGTTCTTAGCTGGTTGTAGCAGAGCCTCTAACGGTTCGAATGAAATTACGTTCCGTAGAATGAAATTACTCTTATTTTTGGCACTATTTACTAGTTTTCCTTTTTTTTTGAAAGATGATTCGAATTTTGCTGATTAGGAACGTTTTACAGCTTTTCCTCTTTTCCGGTTTTTGGCTTAGCCTAAACAGCCACCAGCTACTGCTATAACTTTCACACCTAACCCATAAAAAAAAATATACTTTCTGCTATAGATTAGGGCTTATATACAAAAATTTACCTCGGTTCACAATAAAGATTTACCAATTCTTGTTCTTGGTTTATTAAAACTTTCTTTTTCTTCCGCTTTTATCTCCTTTTCGACTTTCCTTTAACTTTTGGTTTGCAGTTAGCCGCAATTCCTTTAATCGTTAGCTATTATTATACTACTGCGTCTACACAGCTGAAAGTCTACTGAAACTATGTCCCGATGTTTCAGGAAAAGTTTCTTCTAACCATTTGTTTCCCTAGGTCTCTCTCTCTTACGGGCATTTTACTTCGCAACATTTTCCAGTTACCGAGAAAGATTTTCAGTTAACCCTGTTTCTGCTCTCATTTTACTTCTATACGACTTTACTACCGTGAATACCTGAATCCCTAAATTTCCCAGTATAAAAAAAAGTATTCTTTTGACATTTGTCATTTAAGCATTCGACTGACAGTTTGCTAGTCATTTTTTTTTATTGTTTTGGTTTCGGTCGCGTATTTTAAAACGCAAGTTCCTTTCTTTTGGATTTTATGTTTATAGTTTTAGTTAAGCTTATCCGTTTCTTTATTTCATTGTTTAGTTTACCCGGGCAGGTTCTATGTAACTAGTTTCGTAACAGTAGTCATCAACATAGAAGTCATTGATGAGGCTGTCCGCAGCCCATGGAAACTTGGCGATATTGTTGATACCAATTTGTTTTAGAACGCGCGTTGATAGATACGAAGCCGACGCAGTACCGTACGTAACGGTTTGAAGTTTATAATCACGGATTTCTTGTGAAACATCATTTCTCCATACTATTCGTTGAAAATTGGTATCATTTTCGTTTACTAACACCTGGCGATACATCTTCGCGATGTCTGCCTTAACTGCGACCTTGAATTTCCGAAATTTTATAAGGCAAGTTATAAGGTCGTTTTGAATTGTAGGACCGATACATAAATAGTCATTTAAGGAACAACCGTTTGAGGATTTGCAAGAGGCGTCGAAGACAACCCTAAGCCTTGTCGTTGTACTTGAGAGTTTATGCACCGCGTGGTGAGGCAAGTAATAAGCAGGAGAACTGCGTTCACTGTAGTTCAGACGCACCATGTGCCCTAACTCTTCATACTCGCGCATGAAATCTCCATATTCCTGCTTTAAAATCGGATCCTTGGAAAAACGCCTTTCCATTGCAAGAAGCCGTTTGACTGCTGAGCTCCTAGAATCCCCGAATTCTATTGTATCTTTGTTAAAGGGCAAACTTACGACAAATCTGCCATCTGCTTGTTGGAAATGTGTCGATTTAAAATGATTTTCAACAAATTCACTTACCTCGGAATCGGAACCACACTTATCTATGCTATCCTCGTGCTCACAAAATCTTTTCAATAACACATCAAGATCGATTGTTGAATGGCATACGCTTATTATTGGTTCATGCTTAAGCAAAATGTTACCGGCAATGACCCATCCGAAAATTGTATTTTGCGCGACTGGACTACCAGAAGGATGAACAATTCTCCCTTCTGTTAGAATTTCAAAGAAAACGTCAGCTCCCAATAAAATGTCGATTTTGTTTGGGACGTTGCATAAAGGATCTGCAAGCGGTAGATCCTTAAAATACGATACACTTGACTGCGGGATTTTAACACATGGCAGATCTTTTGTTAGCAGAGAAAGAACGAATGCCTGCACCGATATGAGAGTTCCTTTATTTAAAGACGATGATAATTCGAGCTTAACTTTACCCTTCGTACTTTGCACGTTTCCGCTTTGCCCTAGACCGACGATAGGGATCTTAGCATGACTTCGCGTCAATCCAAGCTTTTTCAAACACGATTCCGATATTAAAGTCGTTTGGGACCCTGAGTCGAGTAGCACTCTACACTTTGTTTGCTCACCACAAGAATTTTTTACCTGCACCCAAGCCGTGGGTAACATGGTTAGGTAATCGTTAAGGGATTGTTGCACTGTGTTTACCGAGAAGCTATTTTCGATACCATTCGAGGTACTGGCTTGGACTACGTAGGGGGAAGTTTGTTCACGATGTAACATTGTGTTATGTTTTACATCACATTTCTTGCAATGCGAGTATTTGCACTCTGTTATGTTGTGTTTTGTCCGAAGACAGTTCTGACAAATCTTATTTAGCCTCACGAAATCGCAGCGAGCTGACACCGGTAAGTCTCGAAATTGAGTGCATTGATATAAGAAATGTTTTTGCTTACATTTAGGACACGAAGGCACAGTCACATTTAGAACTCGCTTTACTGGGGCCTTAAGGGAGGACGGACGAATATTTTCCGATTGAACACGATCGCGCCCGGCGGTTGATTGGCTTAAACATTCTAGCTCATTGATTCGCTGTTTTAAGAAACCTGAGAAATCCAAATACGTTGGCTCTGGTTTATCTTTAGTCTCTCGTATCCAGAGCATTTTGTTATCGACATCTAATTTTTTGATTAGCACATAGACTAGCAACGCGTCCCACGAATCGACTGGCTGTTTTAACGTACGCAAAGCATTAATATTTTCAGATGACACGCTAAACAAGCGCTTAACTTCCGACAAAGATCCGCTTTTCAGCCCTGGAAGTTCAAATAAATTGTCCAAATGAGCATTCTTAATAAACGACGGCTTGTCATAGTGATCCTTTACTAGTTTCCAGGCAACTTCGAAATTTTCGTTGCTTGGAGAGATATGCTTGATTATAGACAAGGCATCATCTTTTAAACGCGTCTGAAGATACTCTAATTTTTCGATACCCGACACCGACTCCTTCGAAACAACCAACGCTTCAAATAGATCGCGAAACCGTGTCCAGTCGTCGAACTGACCAGAAAATTCAGGCAAAATAATTTTTGGAAGATGACTTCTGATTTCAGGCCTAGGGATATTCACAATATTACGTTCTCGCGACAGATCCTTTATAATTTCGTTCATAGAGTTTTGATTGTCAGCTAACGATTGTAGTGTCTTACTAAGATCAATTTGAAGGTTTGTACGCGGCTCAAACGCTTTTTGATCATCAATTGCATCCGACAATTGCGCGTGGACACTATAAAAATTGTTTTCGAACTCGGTTCGATACCGACATTCTTCAGAACTTTGATCTGCATCATCAACCAATGCTTCTATTTCATCTTGAATGTGCTCAAACCTTTGCATGCACAATTCAAGCCGATCAAGACGCACTTTTGCTTCAGTAGCCGTGAATGGAGGTGAGTCTAAAAAGGCAATTATACGCGTTATTTGCCCCTTTAACGTTGCTCGTTGTCGCTTGAGGCCGTCCATTTCAACAGATGTTTTAACCGAAAACAACACCGACTAGCAAACGGGAAAACAAGACATCAACAGATGTTTTAACCGAAAACAACACCGACTAGCAAACGGGAAAGCAATACACTGTACAATTTTGACGTTTCTACAATTTCTCTAACAGTTACATGAACAGCGGGGCTTTACACATGTGTGCACTTTTGGTAGAACAGTGTGGGCAATGAAAACTGGATACTCAAATTTTCTTATCGATTGTCTGATCTTTGTGTGGGTACTTTCTTGTTTCAGCTTATGATGAGATTCGCGAGTCGCGACCTACGGAGACCGACTATCATGTAAGGTTAAAGGGAAGAATGAAAATGGTAAGCTTGAGCATCCACTGAGGCTGACCACTATTTTCTTTAAGGCACGCGGAGCACGAAATTTTTTTTTTTATTTGTTTGTGGACTGTATGTATGTCGATCAAATCTTAAACACGGTTTGCTTCGATATAGTTTTAATTAATAACGCAATGTATTTGATTTTCAGCACTTTTCTTTCACCGATGGATTATGTTCTTTTAACAAAAACGACGCGGCGTTAAATAATCCAAAAAAAGCTATGGAATCCGGTTCGATTTGGACCAAAATGTTCGCGCTTTCGTTTAATTGCGCTCGCGTTTTCCTTTCACTGAAAATCTTTTGTAATACTTAAAAATTCCGATCGAAATAAAAACACGCGCTTTTTGTAACTTTTAAGTTTACAATAATTTGCTCCTTTATTCACGAGAACTTTTAATGGACTGAATAGAAAATGAAAGAGAATAGAAAAAGAAATGCTTGGAAAGATAGAAAGAGACAAATAGTATATTAGCGAATTATGCCGTTTTCGTTTGGTAAAACTAGAGTACCCTTTTTTTTTAGAGTACCCTGAGTTTTGACAATTCAAACGAACATGAAATCAGAGTACTCCGTTTTTGTCAATAAGAGTGTTCAATGACCTGTTCTAGAACAGTTCCAGACAGAAAAGATCAGCCTTTTGGTGTTCAATGAGAAATTTTCTGTTCTTTTCTGATCTTTTTTGTGTTCAATGAGCTGTTCTAGAACAGTTTAGCACAGCATTTTCTGCACCTTCTCTTGAGCAAGTGCAAGTTTGGTGAAAACTGTCAAAAGCAGCTGTTGACTTTTTGCTCGTAGTATTTTAAGCGCATTGTAATTTTAATTTGTTGTGAAAAGTTCAAAAAAATTTTAAAAAATCAGGAAAATAACACCTAACCTTGTGCTGAAAATAAAATTATTTATTCGTGACGAAAATACGCTAAATTAAATTGATATCAGAAAAAGAAAAATTGGTGGTTGTTTTTTTTTCGTTTTTGTTGTTGCTTTTTTTGACAAGTTTGCTTGTTCTAACTTGCCTGACGTTTTTCACTTCTTCTGTGCTGTGCTGTGCTGTTCTGATCTAAAAAAAAGCCATTGAACACATCTAATGTATGTGTGCGTTTGACATTATAGTTTGCTTTCAATGCAATTGACTACGTTCAGAAACATATCTCTGCGTATTTCATGAGCAATTAAGTAAACATTTTTTGAATGGAGTAAGAAGAAGAACTGACAAAAAGAATTTATAACTAAAAAAGATGCGTAATAAACTTCATAAATGTCCAGATTGAATTTATACAAAGGTAATTTAAGGCAATAAGAATTTTTTTGAGCTCGGACAACAACAAAAACAGCATGGACAAGCTATGCGAACCAAAACCGATAGGTTTGTGAACGCCCGCGTTGATACCGTTACTATAAACAAATTATTAAAATAATTTAAAACTATGGAAGCAGCTATTGACTTAAAGGATTCATTTTAAACTTTAATTTAATTTTATTTACAATAAATATAAATTCGCCCGTTGAACACAAAATTCGAAATGAGATGCCAAGAATGACAAACGAGAAATGTCATTTATGTTGGTGTGAGTTTACTCTGAAAAAATTTCTAGAGTAGCAAAACTTGCTCTGAGGGTAATTTCAGATTACCCTGAGAGCAGCCAAACGAACACAACGTCACTCTGACAGCAAAAAGAGTACCCTTAGGGTACCAGTATGGGGTATGGGGTAGTACTGACATAAATGAAAGGGGTGAGTCACTTTTTGATTTTATTTTAAGTACTAACCTTATAGTAAGTAATATTGGCAATGAACCAACATTCATTACCAAAAACAGACAAGAAGTTTTAGATATCACTCTTGTCTCCGATTCGGTTCATCATAGGATTACTAATTGGAAAGTATCTACTGAACACTCCTTTGCTGATCATAGATACATTCAATTTGATCTAAATGAGGAACCTCTCAAGCAACCAATCTTCCGAAACTATCGGAAAACTGATTGGCAAAAATATCGGGTAATTTTGAAAAAGTTTATTAAACCTGAACTTTTACAAAACCCTACAAACAAACAGGATCTAGACAGAAAAGTCAATGATCTTACCACTGCCCTTAACCATTCACTGCAGAAATCCTGTCCTCTTATAAAAATAAGAGGAAAACAGAAACCACTGTGGTGGAGCTCGGGGCTAGAACCGCTCAGGAAGGAATGTAGAAAACTTTTCAACCGAGCTAAACAATCTAAAACTTTAATAGACTGGGATTCCTACAAGGAATCCCTCAAAACTTATAAATATCAACTGAGGAAGAATAAAAGAACTTCCTGGAGAAACTTCTGTGGAAAAATAGAAGATACTTCAGAAGCTTCTAGATTAAGAGAAATCCTCTCAAAGAGTCCGACCATGCCTAGCAGTTTGAAAACAGCTGACGGCTGGACAGAATCCTGCGAAGAAACGCTCAATTTGCTTCTGGACACTCACTTTCCAGGAAGCTCTAAGAACTTATGCAACTATGATTCCACAGAACCAGGTAGCATAATAACAAACAACCCCGATCTGATTACAAGGGAAAAACTAGTTTGGGCCATTAACAGCTTTGACCCATACAAATCCCCTGGACCTGATGGTATAATTCCAGCTGAACTTCAAAAGGCCGCGGACATTATTATCCCTGTCCTTGAAGTAATTCTCATCGGCTGTACCACCTTGAACTATATCCCCACTCAGTGGAGAGAATTCAAGGTGGTGTTTATACCTAAGGCTGGGAAATCATCCCACGTAAACCCAAAAGATCTCCGACCAATAAGTCTATCATCTTTCCTTCTTAAAACTTTAGAACGACTGATTGATATCCACCTGCGTACAGCTATAGATCCAAAATTGTTATCTACAGCACAACACGCCTACTGCAAGGGAAAATCTGTAGAAACGGCCCTACACACCCTGGCCTTCAACAACGTCAGCAACTCTGCAATTACAAAGGCACTGACGAAGCTCAAAGTAGATGATTCCATAGTGGAGTTGATAAATCTAATGCTAAAAAGCAGGAGAATCAACTCTACTCTAGGAAACTTCTCTGCAAAGAGATCTGTCAGTAGAGGAACACCGCAAGGCGGAGTCCTATCCCCTCTTCTATGGAATATAGTAGTCAATGAACTGTTGACTTAGAAACTGAGGGATTCAAAGTGATTGCATATGCAGATGACGTCTCCATTGCGGTGTCCGGCAAACATGCTCACGTCCTTACGGACCTGATGCAGACCGCTCTAAATAAACTTGTAAAATGGGCGGGAAAATGTGATCTAGGGGTCAACCCTCAGAAAACTGAACTCGTTCTCTTCACCAGGAAATATAAAATTCCTCAACTAATAACTCCATCAATAAATGGAATCTCACTTGTACTTTCAAACGAAGCCAAATATCTAGGTATAATCCTAGACAAAAAGCTAAATTGGAAAGCCAATATACAGGAAAGAATCAGGAAATCCACCGTGGCCTTATTTTCCTGCAAAAAAGCCATTGGTAACAAATGGGGTTTCTCCCCCCAAATCACCCACTGGCTCTACACCGCGGTCATCAGACCAATACTCACATACGGAGTAGTGGTATGGTGGACCGCTCTTGATAAAAGGACCTACTGCGACAATTTAAGCAAGGTCCAACGAACAGCCTGTCTGTGTATAAGCGGAGCACTGAGATCAACACCCCCAGCTGCACTAAATACACTCCTAAACCTCACCACTAGATATCTTCAGCAAACAAGTGGCCGCCAGTGCAGCCACTCGTATGAGAGCTATCTCCCAATGGACCGATAACAACATCGGTCATGCTGCAATCCTGAATTTATTCGGATCAATCCCCTGTCACTCCGACTACACCATCCCCCAATTGGTTTTTGATAATAAGTTCCAAGTCTCAATCCCACCGAGAACGACCTGGGAAGACGAAGAATTTTTGAGAGATGATTCAATTCATTTCTATACAGATGGTTCAAAAACCGAAGAAGGGGTAGGCTGTGGGGTGTACTCAAACCGACTTAACGTAAGTCTCTCGTTCCGCCTCCCAAACCATTGTAGCGTGTTCCAAGCGGAAATTTTGGCGATCAAAGAGGTCCTATCATGGCTAAAAGAAAACGTGATATCCTCAACGAATATCCGGATTTTCTCAGATAGTCAAGCAGCCCTCAAATCACTCGGCGCTGTTTCTACGAACTCAGTAACCGCCCTCAACTGTCGCTTGTCTTTTAAGGAGATGGCTGAACAGTTCAATATTCACCTTATTTGGGTGCCGGGGCACAGAGATATCGTGGGTAACTGCAAAGCCGATGAACTCGCCAGAGAAGGAACCGTTCTACCGATCTCAACCAGCAGGTTGAATATTGGTATACCAATCGCTACATGTAAACTTATGCTAAAGCAAGAGGCAATGGATAGAACAAATCATAGGTGGTACAATATCACCACGTGCGTGGCAACAAAACGGATATGGCCTGGTCTAGATCCAAAACGCACAAGACATTTGTTATCAATTGCCAGATTGCAAGTTAGCTCCGTAATCAATGTCATCACCGGACATTGTCTGATAGGAAGACACGCCATAAGACTTGGCGTTCCCTCAAATGACTTCTGCAGAAGTTGCTTAGATGAGGAGGAGGAGGAGACAATCCCACACCTCCTCTGCTCATGTCCTGCACTCTCTTTTAAAAGAAAGCGGCATCTAGGAAAATATTTTCTTGATGATCCAAGCGATCTGGCACACACAGATCCCCTGCATATCCTTCGCTTTATTAAAAGCTCCAAATGGTTTTGTTAAGTGAGGTACTCCCTCGCATAATACTTATGGTATCACAATGGACCTAATATTGGTCTAAGTGTGTCAGTCTGTTTTCCTGACAGCCATTTAAACCTAACCTAACTTGCGTGTGCAAGAATTCAATACTTTTGTTTGCTTCATTTATTATTTTATTTCAACAACTTGTACGTCCAAGAATTTAATACTTTCATTTTTCATTCATTATTTCATCTTGCAACTTGCATGTGCAAGAATTCAAAACTTTTGTTTGTTCACCTAGTAACGAGAGCCACTGTGTAAACCATTGCTCCTACAACTTGCCAGACGCAATAAGAAACTTGCGTATTTTTGTTGGAACGTTTTGTTTAGTTTGCGATTCCCACGTATTGACGGGAACTTATAATCAACATGGTTCACACAGTAGCTCTCCCAAAATAGCTGCAATTAACCAACCAGCAAACGAGGCCCTCGCCGCATCGCCACGCGTTGACCATCGCCTAGCGTCAAGGTCGACGGGCAGCACCAATAGCGCTTCGTTCCTCCGACGCCAACAACGCAAACGAGCCGGCAAAGGGGCCAATCAAGCAAAGTAACGGATGGGTCTGCAGATGATATCTCCCGACATTCGGGCAACTATGAATTATATTTAATTTCTATTGCTTGTTTTTTTTTATTATTAGTATTATTGTTTAAGTGACTTGAGACTGGTTTTTGCAAGAAGTATTAAAGTTTGTTTTTATTAATGGATGATTGAAATTACAAAAAAAAAGAGTTCACCTTTCTCTTTCCGTAGGAGGCCTAAGACGAGAGGGTTCTCGTCTTGTAAAGTAAGGGGGGTCTGTGACGATACGTCACACTTTTTTTTACCGCCGCCACGCCGAACCACCTACAGTTCACCCTATGGTTTGCACCATCTACTCGTGTCAACACAAGTAACATGGGCACCGAGAAATAACCTACGCAGCCACATAGAATTGTACACATCGACGCAGCGACCACCGAAAGCCAACCGTATGCGCAGACACACTATTCGGTTGGTACACATTGTGACTCTGGCTCCATACGAAAATAAATTCAACCAAGTAGCGGCAAGTAAGCTGCCATCGACCATTGAATTTATTTTCTCATTTGTTCAGCTCGCCGTGGACGGTATGTATGATGGCATTGGAATGTAAACACAAGAGGCGAGCGTGTACGTGGTTGGTGAGGTGTAAATATTTCACTCACCCGTTACACCTCACACTTGGATGCGACGAAGAAACTTATAAGTATAAGTGACAATTTTCGGAAAAATCAGAGAAGCAGGGCTGCCAGTAACACCGATTTATCGTAAATCCCCCGATTTTTAAAGCTAAATACGATGCACCGATTTTCGAAACGAAATCAGACTTTTCTCCCGATTTTCAATAGATGAAAAAAGGAACGGAGACCTATTTATATTTCTTTCATAATCTGGCAGTGCCTTATCAAAAAATCCCATTTGAAATTTCCCAAATACCAACATAAGATCGGTGTTCTCTTTTTTACAATTGAAAAAGAAGCCATTGGGCGCGTTCGAGAACGTATCGGATAGCCTATCTCGGATAGCCGTATCTTGGATACCTTTTTGAACGATCCAGATATCTTTTTCCAGATTTCTGCAGACAACAGCTGTGAAATATTAAAATTCGACTTTTGAAAATAGAAAAACATTCAAAATATCATTGCTAGACGATTATAACTTATTTTTTTCGATTTCCCATGCGTTTTAAAAGACTCTTATGCTGAAATAAATGCACACCAAAACAAAAAATCAACATGAAAAGAAATAAAAATAAATTTTCTATATGTTTGTATCAGCTGTTCGCTAAGGTATCTGAGGTATACCGAAAATTCACAGATAGCTTTGGTTTCTCTATTTGACAGAAATGGTTTGCATCTTTGCTAAATGCTTAACACGTAAACAACAACAACAAGCTATCCGGATATCATTCTCGAACGCAGCCATTGCAGGACAGAAAGTTAGTCCCCACCTTACATTCCTAACCTAAGTTGTTTGAATATGAAGGTTGAACAGGATTTTGTTTCAAAGCTTTCCTTTTCACTCATTTGGCTTACGTTAGAACCGTTATAAATACAATTCCGGTGCCGACACAACGAATGCATAAACTCGAAGTTTCTTTTTTCTGGAAAAACATTCAATAACTTTCATTTTTGTGTTTTTGTGTGAATCTCTTTTGAAATCGTTGGCCGAAATCAAATTTATTAAAAACAATGGAAAAGTAATTGAAAAAAGTTTGTAAGTAAGCCTGATCATATTCATATTCATAATTGAGCATACTTTCGACTGTATCGGGTAGTTTTTTCATGCAGAAATATTGAAGCATAAGCCAGTAACAAAGCTTCCCCGAACGTCTTGAGAAAAAAACAATTTGCGGCGTTCACCATGACTTTTTTTTTGTTGACCTGTGTAAGTTTTGTGGGATTCACGATTGCCTTCCAACTAAATTATTGGCTCGAGCACTCACAACCAATCCAAAGTTGATGCGGTGAACGCGCCAGTCAGCAACCCAATTGAGCTATGGGCCAATTTATTAAAGTCTGCAGTTTGCGGGAGATCTTAAACATCATTGTTGGAAGGAACATAGAAGAACCAGTAGCTTTAATTATCACACAAAGCGTCCCTATAAAACACATTTACTTTAAAAAGGATACAAAGTGTAGGAACACTTTGTATCCTTTCTTTGAACCAAAAACACCGCAAATTGTTTTTTCTCAAGACATTCTGAAGGAAGCTCTGTTACCGGCTTATGCTTCAATATTTCTGCATGAAAAATTTACCCTATATATTGTCGAAAGTATGCTCAATAATGTACGACAGGTCCGAATAAAATTATTCAATTCATATTTAAGAAAAAAAAATCACCCCCCCCCCCCCCATCCCTTAACTTCTAAAAAAACAGATATTTTCGTTCTGTAATCGCAACTTTTTATACAGATTTGCTTATTCAAAATATATTTGGTTAAACCCATGCGCAAAATTGCTGTTGACAGGTTTAATATGAGTTGAAGATTTAAAAAATTAAATAAGAAATGATATTTAAAAAAAAACTAAAAATTATGTGCAGTGTAGTACAATACGATTTACACCGATTTTCAAAGAGGAAATCTCCCGATTTAAAAAAATTCTTTCTGGCAGCACTGCAGAGAAGAAACTTCAGTGATAGATTGGCGGTTGGAATACCACTCCGGAGTCCGGACCCCGATGTTTGAATATTCTCTTCTCCGCCTCCTCGAAACCCCTTTCTAATCAAACGAAACAAGGCAGGTGCCTCCGTTCCTAGCTAATTAGACTTTGGTCGCCTAGTCAGAACAGAACAGAGGCCGTCGGTCAATTCCCCGCAACTGCAAAGCCGATTGGAAGCAATGCGACTACTACTTCGGTCATAGCTGCTTTTTCAATAGCAAACCTTTTTGAATTAACCGAAACAAGGTAGGTGCCTCCGTTCTGATTAGACTTTGGGCGCCTAGTCAGAACAGA
Organism: Melanostoma scalare; assembly: GCA_949752695.1. Classification (NCBI taxonomy): domain Eukaryota; kingdom Metazoa; phylum Arthropoda; class Insecta; order Diptera; family Syrphidae; genus Melanostoma; species Melanostoma scalare. The sequence continues at coordinate 112,117,149 of OX456984.1, read as the reverse complement.
GGCCGTTGGTCAATTCCCCGTAACTGCGAAGCCGATTGGAACTTGGAAGCACGGTTGCCGTTTTGGTAGGATCCTACCAAAATTGGTAGGTTTTTTCAGCTTAGGTAAGGTTGGTAGGTTTCCATTCAATTTGGTAGGTTTTTTTACTAAAACATCCTAAACAACTCTTTTACAAAAAATAAAATAATCTCTAATTAATTTCTCAAAAAAAGTACTCAAATGTAACCAGTAGTCGGATTCTGTAACATTTCAGACGACTATCGTCTGAATTTTAGGCAGCAAAAATACGTTTTTAAGACCTTGAAAAAATTGCCAAAATTTGTAAGACGATAGTAAAATAGTTCTCCAACAACCACTCAAAGCAAGATTATATGAAACAATCGTTTGACGACGTAATCTACAATAGACGATTGAACCTAGTATTTTTGAACAGTAGTATTCACATTAAATTCGTTTACTCAATTTCGATGAAAAAAATTAAAATCATATGCCCTCAAAAATATATTTTCGTTGCTGATAAATTCACTTTCAATGTTAAAACATCAATAATATGTAATCTATTTCAATTCAACAAGTAAGCGAAAACTAGTAAAACAAAAAACTAACCCAAGAATACCGAGTAAAGTTCGATTGTGATATACATAATGTAGGTTGTTTTCCTTGTTTTGACTACTAGATCTTATCTTAAAAATTATCTGACTGTTTTTTCCGTCTGAAAATCTATTTTCGAAAAGCTGAAAAATCTTACTGAAACTTCTGACACTTTTGACCAATCAGAGCGACGAAAACTGATAGTAGTTTTTGAACTCACGGTGCGTTGAATGCGAGCATTCAGTTTTCGAAGCTTTAAGTTATTTGCTGGCACTTCGAAACATAAAGATCTAACAAATTTCGTTTTTAATTTACTGACCCTACCTCACACAGCAGCAGAAAAGAAATTTTTTGATTTGTCCCTAATAAAAACCGAACTAAGAAACAAATTGGGATTCAATGTAATAAACAGTATAATGTTAGCAAAAGACTTGGCCGCTGTGTGCTTGTGTGCGTTATGAAAAATAATTATGAATTATTGCGAAAACAAGCTTTTTTATGTTGTTTAAATATTTTTTTTCGAAAAATAAACTCAAATGAAGCTTGGTAGGTTTTTCATTGAGTTGGCAGGTTTTTTTTTAAAGTTTGGTAGGTTTTTTTTCTTGACAACGGCAACCGTGCTTGGAAGTATTGTGAGTTGTGACCAGGGTTGTCAGATGTGGCGATTTGTCGCCAAGCAGGCGATTTCGAATCTGATTTGGCGACACAAAATCTTTTTGGCGATATACATAAAAAACAGGCGATTTCAGGCGATTTATCATTTTGGATATATTTCCCTCTTTTTCTTCTAACCTGTTATAAATAAATGGCAAACTCACCCCATACACATCACAAAGATATAAGATACTGTCCATTGTATTTAAAAAACAGAGTAGCACCGATCGCAATCATCGCCACCTATCGTCTCGTTTTTAAAAATGGTATCGAAATTTACTCTTTTAAATGATGTTGTCTCTTATTAATTTTCTGTTTCCTAAAGCCTGACGTAACGTTAATTCGTTAAAAAGGTATGTTTTTGAGAATTTTTTGTGAGAAACCGGTTCAAATTTCTTTATTAAAACCAATTACACATTAAAGAGTGACATTTCAAGAATGTTGTGTATATTTTCATAAAGAAATATTTAAAAATACGGCAATGGCAGCAATTATTCGGACGTGCCTCGAAAAAAAAAATGCAAATTGCGATGCCCCTCATAATTTGGAGCTGGATCATCGGAAATCAAAAAATCTAAGTTCATTTGCTAGATAATAGTTTTCACCAGTAATGTAGAAGGGGTTTTTCGAAATTTTAATTTTTCAATTTTTTGGAACACTTTGAAGGGAAAAACGTGATTTCTCGTGAAAAAATCGGCTCATTCGTTATTGTAGAACAACAATTATCAACAAATTTGAAAAATTTCTTCAGCATTACCTTGTAAATTATTTACAGAAATAGTGTTCAAAGTTTCAAAAGATCAAAAAAAGATTGAAATTATGAGTGGCACAGACTTTTTAAAAGTGAGTTGTGGGAAAAACGCTTTAAAGTTTTGAACACTGAAAAAAACGCAAAGAAAACACTATACCGACAGGAAAATTGAAATTGAAAATTTTTGAAATTTTGACACATTGTTCTTAAAATATTAGGCATTCGATTAAAAAACAAACAGGAAAAAAAAAAAGAAAACATTTTTATAAATAAAAAAAAAACAATTACTCGTTTGATACTATTTGATTTGTTTTGTATTTGGTAAACTTTCAGAGTCTGGCGACTTTTTGCGTTCTTAACTATATATGCTTAATTATTTGCAGGGGCACATCACGCACCAGGCTCACACCGGATAAGACTATACCGACAATACCGATTCCCCGTGCCGTCCGAAAACGAGAGAACTAATCCTCATCTCTTCAACCGAAGAAAAAGTGCCGTCCGCACTCAGTGTCCCGACCGTACCAGGCCAACTAGTATTCGTCGTATTACTTTCGCCTGGCGAATATTTGGTTAAATTAAAAACAACTTATTTCACTGATTGTAAAGACTTGTCTCTCGCCTATTTAGTAAATAATAAAGAATATTGTAATTTATATTTGCCGTGTCGAGACTCGTTATTTCCAGAAATTGGACTGCCGCTGCCCACGTTTTCGAGCTTCCTTGGGAAAAGCCCTGGACCCGCTGAGTTCTGCCCCAGCTGAGAACAAAAAAGCCCTGCATAGTCATATCAACTCATATAAAATACGATTTAATTAAGAAAATCCAAGCCACACGAGCTAATGGTCTAAAAGTTATGAGAAGCATTAAAAGTTTAAGCTTCCCCTGAAGCGATTATATTATTGAGAAAGAAAAATCTGTTGTCGATCGATCATAGATTGGTTCTGATTACGAGGAGTTTTTAGTGAGGTAAGAATCCCACACTACTTGGTATCGAATACTGCCAAGTGTCTTTTGAAGATTTCCTACAAAAAAAAAACAAAATTAAATCTCATTGGTTGACAAAAAAAAAAAAAAAAAAATTAAATCTCATTGGTTGACAAAAAAAAAAAATAACAAAAATAAACGTATATCTCAGTGAGAAACAAAAAAAAAAATAAAACTCGTCATAACCGGTTATTAAGATAGCTTTTAAATAAATCACAACAAATAAGAGTTATTTAAAGACCAATGAAAGTGGTAACCAAAAACTTTCGAGCCCTGATTGAAACTATTGAATCATATTAGAGTACGAAATGTTTGTTTTTTCATGTTTTGTAGTGTTTGACAGCTACGGAGACTAACAGTGTTCATATACTGTATCAACAAACTATCAATGATTTGCATTGATTAAAACTGATTTGAGACTATTGTATCATAATGTCAAATATGATACAAAACCGAGAAAAATAAATCAAATAAAACTGAAATTTAGTAATGTTTTTGAATTAAATTACAAAATGAATAACTTCTAAGTTGAGTTTTTTTTTTATACGGAATTAAATAACTTGAACAAGTGAAAATAGTTTCGTTTTAAGGAAATTTCTATAATCCTGAGAGAATTTAAGCATATAACTCATATCTTAACCTAATTCACACACGGCTTTAGAATAATATAAAGATGGATTAAATGCTTAGATGATGCCTCGTAAAATTCAGCAGGTAGTTTAACTAAGATTTAATAATATAAATTAAAATATATATTTGTAATTATAAGCAGATATGCAATGTTTCAATAATTTGTTTATTTTTTACTTCAATTTTTTCGTATTTTTTTTATAATTATTTTGGTGTGTATTTTAACTTAATGAATATTTGTAAACTATTTTGTTTCAGTTGACGAGTAGTATTGGGGCATGTTAATGAATGTTGCGCCAAAAATTTATGGTTTTGCCATTTAAACATGTCTGTGATTTGTCAAGTTTTACTCAACTAATGACCCTATAGTAAAATATAGTTAAGGTTTTATAATAATACGCAAATAATGTTTGTACCTGCGATTTTATAAAGGCGGGCCTGGGGAGAAAATCCTTTGCCTTGTGGTCCTTTTGGAGCTCGAGTCACAATTAAGCGTGGAGAGGAATCATCTGTTGTGCTGTTAAGCTTCAAGCGAGAAATAAGCCTATCTGGCCTATCAATTATTTTCACTACATTGCAAGCTGATGACTTTCCGTTCCTCTTAAAATTTGAAGTTTTAAAAATGCTATTTACTTATTATTACACAATATACCTGATTAGTTACAACCGAAAATTCAACAGTATCACCTGGGTGTAGAGCTGCAGTACTTCCTTGAACTTCCGACATATGGAAAAAGAGCTTTTTGCCTTCCTCAATCTCATAATTCAAAAATCCAAACTGACCCTTGATTGAGTCCACAGTAGCACGTTTCTTTTGGCGAACAGCAGTTATTTCAGCGGCACGTCCATTTTCATCGATTTTAAATGTTACTAGGTCGTTCTTTTGTAGGAGATCACGTCGGTTTGTTAAGCTTGTTATGCCGAACTCATGTTGCGAAACGGTTAACTTATTTTCGTTTAGAATTTCAATAAGTCCAGCATATTCTTGTTGATCTGGGTTGATGCAACGTAATGGTCTAACCACGATACCGTTGCTCACTGTGTCCAACACCGCTGGTTGCTTTATTGAGCCCTTTGGTAGAGTTCGAACATTTTCTGCCGGCAAGCAATTGCCTGACGCTGAAGTGTTCCCATTGGGAGAGAGTGTATATTCTACTTCTTGACCTAATTCTAACCAGTTTGGGTTACCAACGTAGTTGCTAAAGTGGAAAAACACCTCCTCGTCATGAGAAAGTGTCTCAATAAATCCAAAATTCTCTTTTATGACGGCAATGAATCCTCGATACGTATGACCAGATTCAGCAAGATTGTTGTTCTCAGTTTTAAAGTCTTCAATTTTGGGAGCACTAAATCCATTTTGTTGGTTGCCTCCGTTAGCTACAATTTCCTCTGATTGATTGTTTTGATTCGTTGCGTTTTGTTGCAACTGTGTTATGTTTATAGCGATGAATTCTTTATTTCGTTTTACCTAACAGCTCAAAAAAAAAAAGAAAATAATAATAATAATGATATTAAAAATATTTGCATTACTTAAAGTCATAATTTGATGTTACCAGACATATGTCAAAGCGAACTCGTTCGCCAATTCTTGGTGGTTTTTCGCAGTCTTTCAGAAAATACATAATAGTCTTTTTGATTTCACCGTGGTCGTATGTTATAACACCACCTTCTACACGATCTTGTGACTTTACAGGACTTTTTGGAGCCTCACGAGTAACATAACCTATTACGAGAAAAAATAATCTAGATTAATGAAACTTGGTGAAAAGATAACATGCAACAGTTTCCTTTCCTTCAATATTGCTTGCCATAAGAGTTTCAAATTTAACCGTATTTGATGGAAGATATTTAATCCTAATCGCATTTAAACGTGAATTGTTGTAAGTTATACCAGGTTCCTGAACACAAGTAAATTCCACTTCATCTCCAAGGGCGATTTCACGGCTCTTTAATATAAAAATAAAAACGTATAGTCCCCAAATGTTACATACAATTTTATACTATTTAACGTACAGTATCCAAAACTTCTGTAAAATGGAAGAATAAACGAACATTGCGTTCAACACAACGCAAAAAGCCAAATCCGTCTTTTAGGGATGAAACGATTCCCTGTTCGCGTTTTTCACCAGAAACTTTAAATGTCTCATCCAGCAAAGATATAGATGTCGCTCTTTGCAACTGATCTCGTCTATCAGTTGCCAAAAGGAATTGAACCCAATCACCATGACGCAAGGTAAAGTCACCCTTCTGAAAACAAAGCAAAGGTTTAGTCTGATTTAAAATTTTAAACCTCGGTTACATTCACGAATATAAAGTCAAACTTAATTCAATTGAACTCAGCTTGGGTTTTTCTTTTAACACAAATTTTAAAACAAAATTGACTAAGATAGATATGTTTCTATCTAATCTAATCTAAAATTGTAAACCAAAGCACAACACACAGAGTGAACTGTCACCTGCATGTGTTTTCCACCATTGTGTTACTTTGTTGTGTTTGGTAAAAAAGTGTTAAAAAAGTAATGCTATAAAATGCCCACAACAATAATTTGGCTACTGTTCTGCTTTCAGCTATCTGTCATACTCCTACTCCTTCTGATATGAATAAAACGTTGGGTCCTTGACAGAGCACTCGAAGAGAATTGATTAACTAAATCTTCCCCTCCAGAATAATATTAGTGATGCTTTCCTACAAGAAAAATATCTAAACAATAACCACAAAGTCTTTTTATATAACTATAACATTTTCAGAGATGAAAAAAACAGGAAACAATAGCATTAAAAAAATATTTAACATAAATTAAAATTAAACTCAAACTTAAGTACACCCATCAAGCTAATTTTATTGGAGTGTAAAATCAGTGGAGTCACCGAGAACATACTTTTAGGTTCAATTTACTTTCATTCTTCCTTGGCTTCATCTTTACTAGGTAACAAGTTGAAAGAACTAAATAATTTAGTGAAAAATCTCGTGGATGTATATTAGGTGGTGAATTAAACGGAAGAAAAAACCATTCACAATAACGGTAGAGAGTTAGAAAGTTGGCTAACTCTCCAGAATGCAACCATTGAATAATTACATATAGGAGTGACACTGGAGGAAATCGCCACCAGGAATTCTTATGCCGCTTGTGTCGTCGGAGACAGAGCTAAGTAATTCACCAACCTTTTCACAAATTTAGTCCCAAAGGAAATTTTTTTATTAATGTCTCGTTGGTTACCGACGATATTGTTAATGTCGATTTCCAGAACCGCGTTCCTAAATGATTTCGATGTTACGCGATGTTGTAGTGTCAAAATCATCGTTGTTGTTGTGTATGTTTGACTTTGTTACAAAATCATGATTGCATTTAGGAACGACTCGATGTTACACTTTGTTGGTCTGTCAAAAATAAGAATAAAGTATTTCTTAAAATATAAAACCAGCTAAAAGAAATTTCGTTTTTGATGAAGAAAAAAGAATTCTGAAATGAACAAGATTGAAATTCAATAACTGCTTACAGAATTTTGAAAGATTAATGAAAAAAAAAAACCAAAACAAATCTGAGCAACAACAATTCTAGAGGGGTTTGACAGATCAACATCGAAACTCAAGCCCCAGAGATGAGTTGGAAAAAGTTACGAAACGTAACATTCTGACAGTTCAACATTGCATTTAGGAACGACATCGATGTTACATTTCGTAACTTTTTTGCATTTAGGAACGAAATAATGTTACCGGATGTTACATCGCGTAACATCCAAGAAAAAAAGAACAGACTACAGTTGTCGGTGAAGATTTAGAAGATCAAGTCGATCTTATTATCGAGGCTGCTGCAGTGGCCCAAGCCACGGTAGCGCAAAGAGACAAGGAGCTTTCAGCATTACGAGCTGAACTTGCTGAGACCAAGCTGAAATTATCCCAGGCCTCCTTGGTTAGAATAAATTTAGTTTCTAAGCCTAATATAAAGTCCTGCTCGACTGCTCCAAGTGCCGCCAAGCTGGAAATAATAAAAAAAATCCAAGCTAACCATCAGGCTCTCCTAAACAGCACTATTGCTCAGAGCCAGTCTACTCCGTTACGAGAAGCATCAGGTATAAAATCAAAGTTGCCTACTTCAGCGGAAGAAATGTCCGCTTCACATTCCGGCGCTAGTGAAACTTCTATTCGGGACCAGGACATGGCAAATCTCCTTACGATTTTAAATCGTAATAATGTACAGGAGCTGCCAACCTTTTCGGGAGAAAACAAGCGAGAATGGCCATACTTCGAGGAGTTCTATAAGTCAACCACTATCGAGGGAAGATACAACGCTAAGGAAAACGTTGCTCGTTTAAGGAAAGCTTTAAAGGGAGAGGCCTACCAGCTCGTTAGCGATCGCCTTAAATATTCATCAGATGCTGACGCTATAATGGATTTGCTCCGGACGATGTTCGGCCGCTACGATGTGCTAGTTCACGATTTAACCTCAGATCTATTGAATCTGCCGAAACTCACATCGAGGAGCGATCCTAAGCTCGGTTTATGGGCTGTTAAGCTGAAGGGTTTTGTTGCAGACGTCAAATCAATCAACAGGACAGAAGATCTCAATAATGGCTACGTTTTGACAAATCTAGCCTCGAAGTTAGGAGCAAGCCTTTACCACGATTGGCAGAAGAGGAAGGTGGCTTTGCCAAGGGCTAATTTTGAGCACTTTGCTGACTTTTTAACAGACAGGGTTTTGGATTTACCACCAGAGCTGTCAACACAGGGGATCGTTCCGGTCCAAAAAAGATTGAATTCGAATGTTGTCAATAAAAATTCTCGCGTACTTTTTCATCAAACCGCTGTTTCTTCTGGGTCAACCACTTTATGTTGCAAATGCAAAAGGGCACAACATTTTTTACCGCAATGTAGTGAATTTCTAGCTTTGACTCCGGATCAAAGGCAGACGTTTGCCAGAGATAATTCAATCTGCTTCTCCTGTTTAGATCCATCAAAACATCAATGGAAACTTTGTTTCAAAAAACGATCTTGTGGGACAGATGGTTGCAATCGTCGACATCATCCGCTTTTGCATGTGTCTCCTAGCATATGTAGCCCTGGTCTAAGCTCAGCTGCAGTTCCATTCGTCCCGCAGCCCCATATTCACTCTTCTCATGTCAGAACCGATTCGACAATCATGTTCAAAATAGTGCCGATTCGTGTTTACGGCAAGGGAAATTTGTTTTTGGACACATTCGCCTTTTTGGACGACGGATCCTCATTGTCAATGATTGAGGAAGAGCTTTTTAATGACCTCGGGCAAGTCGGACATTCTGAGCAGCTCACTCTTCAGTGGACGAAAGGGGTGTCTCGAGTTGAGGATTCTAGGCGCACGTCTTTGAGTGTTTCGGATATTAATGGACGTAAGAGGTATGGTTTAAAAAATGTTTATACAATCAAAGATTTAGGTCTAGCCAGCCAGTCAATTGATGTGGCATACTTGAAAAGTTTATATCCGCATCTAAGAGGACTTCCAATAACTGACCTGACAAACGCTCGTCCGAAAATGTTGCTCGGTTTAGATCAAGCGAAGTTCCTTTTAGGCCACGGTCAGCGCCATGGGAAGGATGAGGAACCACATGCTCTAAAGACTCTGCTAGGGTGGATCGTTTACGGCAAGTCAGCTCCATCTATGAAGGTGGCCTGTGTGCATCAGGTATCCAAACCAAGCATGCATCTTCTGTTTCACGATGCTATTCGGGGGGAATCAGACCTTCACGATCTTGTTCGATGTCACTTCACGACGGAAGAGTTTGGGGTGATGCCGCCAAAGGGTGAATTACTCACTCGAGAAGTAACTCGATCCCTCGATTTGATGGAACGAACGATAAAATTGGTTGGCAGGGAATACGAAATTGGCCTTTTATGGAATGCAGATGATGTGAGATTACCCGATAGCTATGCAATGGCTTTTAAACGCCTTCTTGGTTTGGAGAAGTCTCTAAAGAATAAACCTCACTTGTTGGAATGGCAAAACAAATATTTTCGAGACCTACTCTCTAAAGGCTATGCCAGAGTTGCCACACGAGAGGATTTAGAAAGAAAATGGCCGCGCATTTCGTACACACCAACATTTATAGTCGTCAATCCCAACAAATTTCCACCAAAACCCCGCTGTGTAGCCGATGTAGCCGCCAGAGTCAACGGAGTGTCTCTCAATACCTATCTGATGAAGGGTCCAGACAACTTAGTCCCACTACACGCTGGCATCTTTAAGTTTCGCGAGCGTCAAGTAGCCGTAAACGGAGATGTACGTGAGATGTTTCACAGGATCCGTATAAAAGCTGAGGATCATCATGCGAATCTTTTTAAAGACGAGTGTCCTGCTGCTGTGGATGGTTTGGTCAATCGTACTTACGTCGATGATTATTTTAACAGCCATAACTCTGTCGAGGAAGCCACTGCTGTTACGAAGGACGCCATTCGTATTTGCCACTCGATGAATTTCGATCTTGTTGGCATACAGTCCAACAGTCAAGATCTGTTAAGCCAACTGCCAAATGATTACGTCAACGACAAGCTAGTAAGCATTAACCCCAACGAAAGTGAGTCTTTAGTTTCCAAAGTCTTAGGAATGTTTTGGCACCCTTCTTCGGATCATTTTTCATATAAGCTTGCGAAAGATGAGGTTATGGAAGTTATGCTCTCTGAAGGCTCAGTAGTGACGAAACGGATGATGCTGAAGACCGTTATGAAAATATTTGATCCATTGGGTATTATTTCCTTATTTATAATCCGGGGACGCATCATACTTCAGGACGTTTGGAGGGAAGGGTATGATTGGGATGAGCCGTTACCTCCCCATTTGAGAGACCCTTGGCTTGTTTTCATTAAGCAACTGAAACTCATTGAAAACATCAAAATTCCCCGCCGATACGTATCCGGGAATCCTGACGTCTCAAGAGTGAGTTTAATAGTATTCGTGGACGCGTCGGAGAAGGCCTTTGCGGCAGTAGCTTACTTCCGATTTGTTTTTGGAGACGAGGTCGAAATTGCTCAAGTTATGGCAAAGGCCAAGGTCGCTCCTGTCAAGCAGCTGTCTATTCCACGCTTGGAGCTGCAGGCAGCGGTGCTTGGAGTTCGAGTAGCAGCAACAATTAAGGAGACCCACACAATACGCATAGATGAGACACTGTTCCTAACGGATTCTAAGACAGTGCTCGCATGGATCAACTATAACAACAAATTGCCGTCCTTTGTCGCAACTCGAGTTGGTGAAATTCTGGACTCCACCTCATCTCGTCAATGGTTCCACATTGGTTCTCAGCACAACGTTGCCGATGACGGCACGAAACGATTCGAAACATCAATAGAAAGTCAAGACACAAGATGGTTCAGGGGACCAGAATTTCTAAAACAACCTTTAGACCAATGGCCAATTGCACCTTATGCTGCGAAGCCCGTTCTTGAGAATGAAATCAACATGCATAGAATGTTGCACCATGCGAACAAGTCCAATGACGAACATTTTTACGGAGTGCAGGAGATGCTATCTGCGAGGTTTCGAGCTAGATGGTCCTCTTCAGTTAGAGTGATTGCCTTTCTTCTACGTTTCAAACACATTCTTCAGAAAAAGCCCACTGACAAAGAAGTTTTCATCACGCCTGAGTTTCATCAAGCGGAAAATTGGTTTTTTAGGAGAATTCAGCGGGAATCTTTCGCGGGTGACATCGCTTCGCTAAGTTCGTGTGGTAAAGTATCTCTTTCAAGTACAATTCTTTGCCTATCTCCTTTTCTAGATGAGGATGGTACAATGCGGTTACGGTCAAGAGCCCAAAAGGCTAACTGCTCATACGCGTCGCGCAACCCAGCAATACTTCCCAAGAAACACCCCTTGGTCGATTTATTCATCGAGCACCACCATCAAAAGAACTGTCACATGGGGACTGCTTCGGTCATATCTGACATACGGGAGAGCGCTTGGATAGTAAGCATTCGAGGAGCTGTTGAGAGAGTGCGGAGAGCATGTTTTATGTGTAAGCGCCTAAGAGCCAAGGTGGTCATGCCTTTGATGGGCCAGCTCCCCGAAGCTCGTTTAGCTTTTGACTCCAGACCCTATACTCACGTTGGAGTCGATTGTTTTGGGCCAATGCTGGTGAGGTTTGGTCGGGGTTCAGTAAAACGCTATGGCATGATATTTACATGCCTTACGTTCAGAGCAGTGCAAATAGAGTTGCTGAACGATCTGAGTTTGGATCAGTGCACTATGGCAGTCAGGCGTTTCCTCATCAATCGGGTCGTGACGAGGTGTTTCTACAGCGACAATGGCCTTAATTTCATCGGCACTAAAAACCAGCTGGATAAAGATGTTAAGGAAATGGAGACTTCTCTTTGCGAGTATTCTTCGAAATACGAGGGAGTTTTGTGGCGCTTCATTCCCGCATACTCTCCTTGGATGGGAGGAGCGTGGGAAAGACTTATCCAGTCGATCAAAAAGAGTATTGGTTTTACTCTCAAAAGTCTGGTTCCCAGAGAGGATGTTCTTCGAAATGCGCTTATGGAGGCTCAGGGTCAGATAAATCGACGTCCACTCACTCACATCCCAGTTGATCCGGAAGATCCAAAACCTTTAACCCCTAATTCAATGCTTTTTGGAGACGATGATCGAGATTTTACCGCACCTGGACTTTTTCGAGAAAACGATTTTTGCAGCAAACTTTATTCCCGCCGATCTCAACACTTGATGTCAGAGCTAACGAAGCGTTGGTACGCCGAGTACCTACCAGTCATAACAAGGCGCTCTAAATGGTTTGCAGTTACAAGGCCAGTTCAGATAGATGATATAGTCATTGTCATCGAACCTAATGACGTACGCTCATCCTGGAGTCTAGGCCGTGTCGTTAAGATTTATCCGGGCCCTGATGGAGTTATTCGAATGGCTGACGTTAAGCTTTCCAACGCATCAATCAAAGCCAAGAGATCGGTTGGGAGACTCGCTATTCTGGACTTACAGTCTTCAACCTAGGATCTAGATTTCAAACGGCCCCCGGAATGTCATCGAGTCAAAAAATTAGTTGGAATTTACCATCGCCATCTAGCCATCAATTGTCATCTATTTAAAAGTTATACACATTTAATTGCAATTTGGTATCACTTAAGTAATTATTTCCCTTTTTGTAAATAATCCCTTTGTCTCTTTCTAAAAGAAAAGAGAACCTAATCTTGAAATGAATTTGAAGAACATGTGAATTACTGAATTCGCCATTTTCTTGCGAACCACATTGGAGGTTAAACGTTTTTACAATTTGCTGGAAGAAAACTAAAATTTTATATGAGAATTCTTTGGTTGTCTCCAAGTTAACTTTTTTTTATAGAATACGTTTTACTAATTGTAAGTACTTATTATAAAGTTAATATTGTAACTAAGCTTTGTTCATTTCGCAGAAATAAAATCCATTTGGATATTTATCCTGGTTTAAAGCTTTTCTTTGCTTGGGACAACAATTGCCAATGCCTTTTCCAATCGAGTGTCCCTTCAATTATCCTTGAATCCCATGCCGCCAGCATTAAGCATTGAAGACCAGTGGCAGCAATGTCAAGATGCTATCAGAGCCGCTGCCTCTGAGGTTCTGGGTTTCACTCGGCCACCAAAACGAAACCCATGGTTCGATGAAGAATGCAGGCAGGCAAATGCAGCCAACAAAAAGCACGTCAAATGCCGATTCAAAAACGAACAAGGGCTGCTTACGATCAGTATAACTAGATTTACAAGGAGAAAATAAGAGAGCAACACCGAATTCTCAAAAAGAAAAAGAAGCAGCATGAGAAGCGCTCGTTTGAGGAAATAGAGAGGTGCCATGACAGGAACGAGATTCGGAAGTTTTACGAAAAGGTAAAAAGATCCTGCCAGGGTGGCAAACCCCGAACTCAAGCCTGTAAAGACCAGCAGGGAAACATAGTTATAGAGTCGCAGTCGTTACTGAGGATATGGAAAGATCATTTCTGCAGACTGCTTAACGGCGATGAGGACAAAAATTCCGCTGTCAGGCAGATTGCCCCATTCAGCTTGAACGATGATCAAGAATGCCGTCCATAAGTTCAAGTGGAAATCTGTTTTCCGTCGGCTTTTTTGGTCACTGTGATTTTTGTAATGAAACAATTAAGTTACATTAACTTTTCCCAACGTTTCGGCAGGGGTTGCTGCCTTCTTCAGGGGAACTTTATTTAAACAAAAGATATACAAATATATATGTAAATAAGTTAGTTGTTGACAGAATAACAATAAGTACACTCACTTGTATGAAAAGAAATGAAAGAAAAAAGAAAAAATGATATGTTAAATCATTGTTACAGAAAAATTTTTAAAAAAAACACTTCTAATAATGAAGTTGAGTCAGTGTAAACTGAGACAGAGAGATTTAGGATGATAGGAGAGAACAATAAACGGCCGAAATGTTTTGTGTGTCTTGTTTTCTGTTCATGTTGTTGTTGTTGTTAAGAATATGTAATGTTTCTAACGTGTATCGTTTAGAAACATGTTTCTCCGTTTGTAAAACTTTAACGCCATCGAAGTCTGGAGAATGGCCGCTCTCAATACTGTGATACGCCAGAGCTGTCTTGTCCGGATTCTTGAGTCTTATATCTGACTTGTGATTAGACATACGTTGTCGTAGAAATTGTTTTGTGGTTCCAATGTAGCAAAGATTGCACGGGTCATTGGGTTTGCCATTGCAATTTATTTTGTATATGACATCAGTTTGTCTATCCTTTTCTAGTTTTGTTTTCAGTTTTGTGAAGCATTGGTCTAGCGTTTTATTTGAATTGAAGGCAATCAATTCAATTCTGTATCAATGTTCTGCTAATGTTCTGTTAAAATTGCAACGTCTTCAAAATAAGTCCATGCGTATAATACTTTAATGTAATCGTTATACACCGATAAGAATAATGTTGAATATGTTAAAATGGTTGAGTGTAAAGCAAAGAATTTTTGTTAATGTGCTATGTTTTGTTTATAAAATTAAGAATGGTCTTCTACCCCAATATTTATGCAAATATTTAAGATATGTCGGTGAATCTCAGCCATATGACTTGAGGAATAGAGATGATTTCAGACTACCAAACTATACTAGAAATATTACCCAAAACACTATTCTATATAAAGGATGTAGGCTATTCAACACATTGCCACACGAAATAAAAAATGAAATAGATTTCAAAAAATTTAAAAGATATGTAATTGAATTTATAAAACTGAAATATCCGTACAGTAATTAAACCAATATTTAAAAAATATATATACTTATTTTTAAGTTAAAAATTGTATTGAATTTCAATAGCAGAGTTCTGCTAAATAAATCAACTAAACTAAACTAAACTAAGACGAGTATCTGTTAAATTTTTAGTAACGGATTTCTTGAAATTTTCAGTCAGCGCTGGGACGTATACCATGCTTTTATGGTATACGTTGACTGGTTCTGCAGTATTGTTGGTCCGTGGAATATTTATTTTGTGTCTCAACAAAAGACTGCGAATAAGTGTAGCTGGATGGTTGTTATCCCTAAGGATTTTTATTACTTTTTGCTCGTTTGCAGAGTGGAATTGTGTGTCGCTAATTTTGAACACTTTATTAACAAGATTGAATGCAGTATTAATGATTATATGTCTTGCTTGATTAGAGCGAAAATTAATCAATCTTCCCGACGCTGCAGGTTTTTGGTACCAATCAAAGAGTAAGCGACTCCCATCTCTGTGGATTTTAATATCTAAAAATGGTAGTGCTTTGTTATGTTCGTTCTCAACCGTGAACTGGATTTTTGGGTGAAATCCGTTGAGGATCTGCAGTACCTTATCAACATTTCGTCGACCATATCATCGTTCGTCCGCCGTCCTCCCGACCTAGAGGAAGTTAAGCTTGTCATTGGCAAACTTAAATCAAAAAGACTGCAGGTGCAGATGGCCTTGATGCCGAACTCTTCAAGGCAGCTGGAGACCAGTTGGAAAGGAGCATGCACCAGCTGATCGATATGGTCATGGTCGGAAGAAAGCATGCCCGATGAATGGAACCTCAGTATCGTATGCCCGATCCTAAAGAAGGGAGACCCTCACAATTGCGCCAATTACAGAGGGACACGCCTCCTTAACGTTGCTTATAAGATCTTGTCTGCTGTAATATGTGAACGTCTGAAACCCCACGTCAACAACTTGATAGGTCCTTATCAATGTGGTTTTAGACCTGAGAAATCCACAATAGACCAAATTTTCACATTACGGCAGATCTTGGAAAAAACCCGAGAACATAATATCGATATTCACCATCTCTTTATCGATTTCAAGGCTGCGTAGACAGTATTTACAGAGACGAGCTGTACAGAGCCATGTCTAGTTTCGGCATCCCTGCAAAACTCGTACGACTATGCAGGATGACTTTGGAAAATTCACGCTGCTCCGTCAAGGTCGGTAAAGAACTCACCCAGACCTTTGATGTCGAAAAAGGCTTTAGGCAAGGCGACAAACTGTCATGCGATTTCTTCTACATCATACTTGAAAAGATTGTAAGAGACTCAAACGTCAACACCAGAGGAATAATCTTTCAAAAGTCTGTACAATTACTCGCCTATGCAGACGATAGAAAAAAGAAGAAAAAAGCGTGATGTCATAAGTGCTTTTGCGAGTATTGAAACAGAAGCGGCAAAAATGGATTTGATGGTTAATGAGGGCAAAACGAAGTATATGTTGTCATCAAACAAGGACACAGAACATCGACGAATTGGACAAAACGTCACAAAAGACAGACATAACTTCGAAGTAGTACAGGACTTCGTCTACCTAGGATCCGCTAGACACGGAAAACAAGATCAGAGCGGAGATCAAACGGAGAATAACTCTTGCCAAGTTTACAGTTACAGTTTTAAATTCATTTTTATTGTATATCACTTATAACTACTTACATGCTAACAAAAACGTTTAAACTAGCTTACATAATAACTTAACTAACTTACTGACCCTAGGCGGGTACTCTAAATTACACAATAACTTATTTCTATTGCCTTTCGGCCTAAGGATACAATATAACTATTTCAACCTAGAACTAATATCAAAACTAAGAAAGTTTAAAAAAACTTAGTTTCAAATAACTCTTGCCAACCGTTGCTTCTTGTGGTACCGTTGTGGTACCCGTGGTGTGATGGATAGCGTGTCCGCCTGTTAATCCAGAGGTTCGAGTTCGAATCCCAACAGAGGCAAAAATGTTTTTTCCACGGGTATCGCCATTCGCGAGGAATTTGCAAGTACTCCGTTAGTATTCATTGCCATGAAAAGCGCTTTCTCGATTAGCCGTTCGGAACCGGCAGAAAATTGTAGGTCCCTTCCATTCCCTACAAGGCATGGTTGTTAGAAATGCGCTAGGCCCAGGGGCTCCTTGCTCTGTAGCGCCAACCTATTTATTTTTTTTTAATTTAAATTCTTTAAATAAAGGAATTGTTATTTTTGATGTGGTAGGGGTTATTGAATTAATTGATTTTAGAAAAATTGACTTATCAAGTTCTGTTTTGTACATATTTTTGAAAAGGCCTTTTTGTATTATTGAAGTACTGGCTCCTGAATCAATTAATAATTTGATTGGAACAGTTTTCGTTTGAACTATTACAAAGGAAAATTTTGTAACGTAAAGTCAAATGAGTTATCTGCATAAGGTGCAGGGTTTTCCACCGAGAGGTTTCAATTTGCATAACATCGCTAGGTTTCAATTTGCATAACATCGCTACGGTTATTGTTCCTGAAATTACTTGAGTTCCTAGAATTTTGTTGTAAAATTCCTGAATTTTCTTTATTGCTAAAATTTGGATTTTGTGAGTTATAATTTTGAACATTATTTTGACGAGGATAATTGATATAGTTTCCGGAATATCCTGAGTTATTACCGGTACTAATATGGTTAAATTTTGTTGATAATTTTGCCGATAATTATTAAAATTTTGAAATTTTTTACTGCTTAAATTTTGTTGATTTGTATTGTAAGAATTAAAGTGTTGTGGGGAAAAATGTGGTTGTGGCTGAAAGTTATGGGTATAGTTATAAACACGATAAAAATGTTCCGTATTCACCAAAATATCTTTAGTCTCTCGAAGACTAGACGGATTACTGGCTTGAAGTATAAGTTTTGGTTCGTTAGGTAATTTGTTAATAAAAAGATTCAAGACCATGTTTTCATTTTGTTCTCTGTTAAACCAAGGTGGAATGTTTGTAGTTGTATCAGGTTATGTTAATAATCTAATATTAGATTAGAATATTTTCAAATAAATTTTGCACGAAATTTTGAAATCTAAGTTTTAATTTGATTTATAATATTTTCTATACTTTCTCTAATTGTGCAATTTGATTTTAATATTGATTTTATTTCAATTTGTCGGATTATTATTGTTAATTAAAACTATTTTTGCCTCATCTTTAATTTTTTACCTGATATTTAGTTCTAGTAAGCCTTTCGAAATTTCATCTAAATTATCACAAAATTTATAGATATAATAAATATCTTATTAATAGATTATAGATTCCTCTGGTAGACCGGTAAATTCTTGAACTTCTTTAATCAAACAGAATATATTTAGATTCGCCATACCTCAATTTTTACTTTCCAGAGATATCGTACAATGCTTCTTCCAAAATTATGGTTCAATTTTCTTCCAGATCAAAATTTGTTTTTCTTTCGATTCCAGATTGTTCGATGTCTTCTGATGATATAATTGATTGTTTAATTTCTTTTATTCTGCAAATTCCCTTTTTTTTTTTATTTTTGATTTTAGTACATATATAATGCAATTATCTGCAGCGCCAGAGACTTCACCGACTGCGCCAGTTATGTTTTATATTTTATTCCGGAAAATTAAAACAACTTCTTCGTTTGAATGAATATTTTATAATAATCTCCTCTTTTTTTATTTGACAGAATAAATCAAAAAAATTTCATATCAATATGTGATTAAAAATTAAAGAACTTAAAAAGGTAAAGTGTTTTACATTAACAAGTGGAAACATAAGCAAACATGTATATAAATAAAAGGTAGTTAACATGATAAAAAGATAACATAAAATGATAAAAATAACACAAATAAAAGAGAGAGAAGAAGAAACTCATCGATACCAAAAGCACGCATTTTCGATAAAAGAGCCTGATGCCAAACTCTATCAAATGCTTTAGAAATATCAAGCGCAATAATCTTACTTTCTCCAAAACAATGTAAAGATTGGTTCCACTTTTCGGTGAGATAAGCCACCAAATCACCAGTGGACCGTTTGCTACGAAAGCCGTACTGACGGTCATTAAGAAGCTTTCGTTCTTCAAGATATTTCATAAGTTGACGATTTATCAACGTTTCCGTGACCTTGGAAAGAAGGGACGTTAGTGCAATTGGACGGTAATTGAAAGGGGAGGAAGATTCGCCTTTTTTAGGGACCGGCTGGACAAATGCAGTTTTCCATCTTCTCGGAAAAATCCCAGCAGAACAGGAAAGACGGAAAAGTGTACGCTGCGGTTTTGCCAGCGTAGAAGAACACCTCTTCAGAATAACGGCGGGGATACCATCAGGACCAGCGGATTTATGTATATTGAGATCTTTGAGGACTCTCGCAACCAAGCGAGTTCGAAAAAATATCTGTTTCATCAAAGAATTTGCAGACTCGAGCTCGGGTGGAGCCAATATGCTGTAAGGAAGTGTCGAGTTGGTAGCAAATTAAGCTGCCAGCAAATTGGCTTTGTCGATGGAACTGACATACGGAGAGTCATTGAAGACGAGCGTTGGGACCGATGACGTGGTCGAGTTTTTAATGTTCTTGACAAAAGACCAAAAGTTTTTACTTCCTTTTGGACACAATAGTATTTTTTGCCTTACTTTTTGGTCATGTAAAAACTTTGCTTTTTGTATTTGAGCATTAGATATTTCTGGCCCGTTTGAACAAATTTCGGTTTTCTACAGTAGGGTTATCTTTAAATTTTCGAAAACTACTTTCTCGATGCCTAATCGCCTCTTTACAGCTTGAATCAAACCACGAATTCTCTTTGGGGATGATACTTTTTGTTCTGTGAGGAACAAAATTTCTCATGCGGTTGAGAATTACGTTAGATATCATATCAGCTGATGCATCAACGTTTCCGTCGAGAAAGCACAATGACCAATTAAAATTTCGAAAGAAATTATTCAGGCCGTCCCAATTGGCTTTCTCGTATTGCCACACAGTTCTTTTGGGGACTTTATCTTTTTTACCGTGACGGAAAACGAAAAATCTACCGATATGACACAATGGTCCGATTTACCTAAAGGAGATGATACTATTACCCTATATTTTTCGGGATGAGAAGTTAGAAAAAGGTCAAGAGTGTTGGCCGCATGGCCTTCAATATCTGGAACCCGAGTGGGCTCATCAACAAGTTGAGTTAATTCGTTAAACTCGGCGAAGATATCAACACATTTTCCTTCGGCTGTTGTCTGGCCAGAATGTCGTAGCCAACCTGAATTGTGTACATTGAAATCGCCCGCAATTGCGATTTCAGTGTGAGGATAAAGGGAAACAATTCTTATTATGGATTCAGATAGCGCATCAAACTCGTTAGAGGTTGAATTGCTATCTATATTGGGGCTTCTGTAAATAAAACAATAGTGAATGATATGCTTACGGACAGTGAATTTTAACCACATGAAATTAAAGTTCGTATTAGAACAAAGGCCGTATTGTGGTAGAAGTTGGTAGCAATATCATTTCGAACATAAACGGCGAGGCCATGGGAGGAAAAGAATAGTGGCACTAAGCTATATCCAGGCAGGTTAAATTCTGTGGGATCAGAATCAACACCCACCTGTGTTTCACTCAGTGCCAAAACAGCTGGCCTGCATTTTGCAGTGTGAGCGTACACAGCAAAGAAATTCGATCGCAACCCCCTAATGTTGCTAAAATCGACCCGAAATTTACCCGACATTACAATTCACAAAAACACACAAAACAAAATATCGAACGCAGACGCTATCTAAGTATAATCAACAAGTGCATATCTCGATAGAAAACCAAACCAAATTACTAGCGGTGTTATGCCCAGCCAGCAACTTGATTTGATTCACCAACGGGATCAACACCGCTGATCAACTATCCGCCTAGCAAACCCACAGCCTCATTGCCTGCACACACTGCTTCGATGCGATAAGGAAATATCGATTAGAAGAAATGTGTGCAGCCAACAAGACTGCGAGTGGTGTGGGGGAGGAGAAGAT
Source organism: Melanostoma scalare (assembly GCA_949752695.1). Classification (NCBI taxonomy): domain Eukaryota; kingdom Metazoa; phylum Arthropoda; class Insecta; order Diptera; family Syrphidae; genus Melanostoma; species Melanostoma scalare. The sequence continues at coordinate 112,096,337 of OX456984.1, read as the reverse complement.
AAGAAGGTGGGCACTAGTGTTTGGTCTATTGCAGGTTCTTTTTTTTTTTTTGGATTAATTTTCACAGCACAGGCACAGCGCACTGAATAGTTTTTGCACGAGAGTTTTTTTTTTTATTCTTGAGGCGGCACGGAAGGAAAAATTAATAGATTTGTATTTTGTTATTATTGTTTGATTGATTTCTTTTTTTCTTAATATTTTTTTTTTTCTTATTTTGTATTTTTTGTGTGGAGGAAGGAGTAGCACGGAATTTAATTTTGCGGTCACTTCGCGCGTGTTTGCAAAGTTGAGAATTGAGCTTTACTGTCATACAATTTTTTTCTTAGAATATGACCAAGAATCACACCCCAAAGGATGTTACACGAAGTACGGAACACCCTGTATATCAATCCGAGGTAATTAAACCAAGTGTTAATTTGGGATCCAAGTCAAGACAAATTAAAATTTCGCTGCGACTATACAACACCCTGTAATGTACAGGTAACAAAACGAAGCGTTCTTGCCGACTTGGCAAAATTCTTTGATCCCCTGGGGCTTATTGGTTCAGTCATTCTCCTTGGAAAAATATTTCCACAAGAACAATGGAAAACCAATATTTCTTGGGATGAAAACTTGCCTCCAGAGCAGGCTTCCAAGTGGCTAAACTATTTGGAAAAATGTTCCTACTTGCAGGAAATAAGCATACCCCGCTTTGTTTTAATAGATTCAGCAACTAAATTGTAACTGCATGACTTCTCTGATAGCAGCGAAAGTGATTTTGGTGCATGTATTTACCTAAAATCTACTGACAATGAAGGGAAAATCTTTGTACAACTGCTATGTTCAAAATCTCGTGTCATTCTTTTAAAAGCGACAAGTATTGCGCGATTAGAGCTTCAGACGGCTTTTCTATTGGTAGAGTTAGTGCAAAAAATTCTTCCAGTAATTAGTATGACAATTACGTCAATAAATTATAATTAAGAGACTTATAATGCAAATCGTGTAGCTAATATTCAATCAAATTCAGATTTGAGTAATTGGCACTATGTTAGAGGTGAATTAAATCCTGCAGATCTTATATCACGTGGAGAGACTGCGCGATCTTATGAGGTAAACCATTTGGTTTGATGGTCCTGAGTTTAAGACAAAATGACACGTCAAATTACCAAATGGAGTTTTCAATACCAGAACAAGTCTCTGGGCGTCGAAAGCTCAAAACGATATTGACTATGTCAGTCCCAGATGATTTATTTACTCCAATTAATCATAAAAATTCGTTTTACACACAAAATTTTTGCATTTGGTCATAGATTCTGAATGAGTTTTAAATCTCGTTGCGAAGAAAACCAAAATACTGGTCCCTTAACAGTGGAAGATAACCAGAACGTAACCATTCCTTTGTGGAGGAACGTTCAAATTAATTCTTTCCTCCAAGAGTATAAGGCTCTTCAGGCAGGTAAGCCTCTCCACAATAATTCGCAAATATTATCGTTGAGTCCATATTTTGATATTACAACAAGGTTGATACATGTGGGAGGAAGACTAAAACACGCTGAAATTCCATCAAGCAAATACACAAATATTACTCCCAAAAAATAATATAGTTACAACATTGCTCACTTACATAAAAAACATTTACATGCTTCCGATAGAACATTTGTATCTATCTCCAGGCAAGAGTTTTGGATTTTGAGAGTAGGAAGAGAAACAGAAAGGTACTCGCTATATGTACCAATGTTTCCGTGCCAAAATAGTCAGTTGCATTCCTCCCCTGAAACAATTTAGCCGCAACAACAGCCTCGCTAGGAATGCTCATCAGTTTTACCTTGAGCCCAACTTCGGGTACCCGTGGTGCGATGGTTAGCATGTCCACCTGCTAACACAGAGGTTCGAGGTTCGAATCCCAGCAGAGGCAAAAAAATGTTTTTTCCCGAGTATCGCCTTTCGCGAGGAATTGGCAAGTCCTCCGTTAGTAAATTCATGCCATGAAAAGCGCTTTCTCAATTAGCCGTTCGGATCCGGCATAAAATTGTAGGTCCCCTCCATTCCCTCACAAGGCATGGTTGTCAGAAATGCGCTAGGCCCAGAGGCTCCTCGCTCTGTAGCGCCACCCTATTTATTTATTTATTTTCAACTTCGGGCGTACAGTCAAGTACAGAGATTCATATTTTATTCGCACCACCCGAATGTGGAATGCTCTACCTGGCCCTGTCTTTCCCCTTCATTGCGATTCACAGAAGCTCAAAAGCAACGTGCATCGATGTCTCCTTTCAAATCCTCTCCTGTTTTCCTAAATAGTCGCACTGTGTTCTATAACATTATAAGGGTAGTCATAACCCCTTGATGTGCGCGTTATAAAAAAATTATAAAATTATAAAAAAAAGATCCATTGATCAATTAATGGGTAATCTACCTAAAGAAAGAATGGCACCGTCTCGCCCATTCCAATATTCAGGAGAGAACTTTTATGGACCAATACGAACACATTATAATGTTCGAGGAAAAACTACAACCAAATCTTATCTTGCAGTATTTCTATTCTTTTCCACAAAAGCTGTTCATATTGAGGTGGTTAACAACCTTACCACAGAATAATTTATCAATTGCCTGAAACGCTTTGTTGGAAAACGGGGCTCATGCCATACCATATTCTGTGACAATGCCACAAATTTCGTTGGAGCAAGAAATCAATTAAAGGACTTTCAAGATTTTGTTGATTCATCTGAAACTCAATCATCAATTGGCAACCCTGGCTTGTTGTTGTAAGTTCAGTTTTAAGGTCACTCGCAAATTTTTTTTAATTAAATAGTTTTAAACTGGGGTTTATTTCTCAAAAAAGTTTTAAATAACTTCCTGGTGACTTATACACTCGAAACAAATTGAAATTTTGGTCAGTCACTAGCTTGCACTTCAAAAAAATCACATAATTAAAAGATTTACGATATACTACACGCAAAAATATATACATATATAAAAGCACTAACAAAATGGAGAGGTCTCCGCCAACTTATAAAAGCAAACAAATAACAAAAAGACCACATAAAGATATTTCTTTCTAGTCACCTTCGAAAGAAGACTCTCTAACAATTAAAAAAAATTAAGGTGGAGCAATGGATGAAGGAAGATGCCAACAAAAGCAGACCTAGAGGGGATTCATTTAGAGATCCAAAATCTACAAAAAAAAACAACATTGACCTGCAATCGAAGTTGAATCACTTCGAATCTCGCTTTAACGCATTGGAACGACAATTGGAACTCCTAGAAATGAAGGCCACCGAGAGGAATGTCTTGTACAATGTACATATACCAGTACAAACGGGAGAGGATGCCGTCGAGAAAGCGATGTCATGTTGCAGGGATCTTTTGAAATCTGAGGACAGAAATATCATTGCAACATCAAGACTTTCAAAAACAAATAACAATGTGGCCAACGTCATTGTTAAGATGCAACGACGGCGACGTGAGGATGTAGTAAGACTACTGAAATCTACGGCTTTACTGCGCGGAAAACGAATTTATATACATCGAGATTATCCGGTAGCTTTACGAGCAGGAAGACGACAACTGATAGCTCTAAATAAAGAAATCCGCCCAAAAAACAGGAACATAAAAACACAAATTCGCGATCAAACATTAATTGTCGAGGGCAAATCATTTTATATGCGTTCAATGGCTTTTCTTTTAGATCAGAACAGCATAGCACAGAAGCAGTGAAAAACGTCAGGCAAGTTAGAACAAGCAAACTTGTCAAAAAAAGCAACAACAAAAACAAAAAAAAAAACAACCACCAATTTTCCTTTCTGATATCAATTTAATTTAGCGTATTTTCGTCACGAATAAGTAATTTTTTTCAGCACAAGGTTAGGTGTTATTTTCCTGATTTTTTAAAATTTTTTTGAACTTTTCATAACAAATTAAAATTACAATGCACTTAAGAAACTACGAGCAAAAAGTCAACAGCTGCTTTTGACAGTTTTCACCAAACTTGCACTTGCCTCAAGAGGAGGTGCACAAAATGCTGTGCTAAACTGTTCTAGAACAGCTCATTGAACACAAAAAAGATCAGAAAAGAACAGAAAATTTCTCATTGAACACCAAAAGCCTGATCTTTTCTGTCTGAAACTGTTCTAGAACAGGTCATTGAACACTCCTTTCATTATGACAACGACAACAAATTAAAATGCGGTGGTGAATGCGGAATGTCAGTGTTACGTCAGTTAGTTGGTGACATTGTCAGCACAACTATGTAGATCTGTTCACGTTCCTTATCAACATCAAATCACTGATCACAACGCTCCTCAAACAAGTTTTCAAACTATTTGTTGAAATCCCAAAACATATTTTTAATTGTTATGCCGTCTGCGCGACTAATTCTTATAAAAGGTCTAAGAAGCAAAATATTAGTGTGAAAGATTGTAGTTTGAAATATAAAATCTTATCATATAATGTTTCTGGGCTAAGTAATAAGGGATTATTTAATGATCTTTATGATTATATAAATAAGTTTAAATTTATCTTTATACATATATGAAACATTTTTAGTAGATAATCTTACTTTTTACGAAAACAAATTAAAAAACTATAAACTTAAGATTATGCCAGCAATAAGAACACATACGAGGGTTTCAAAAAAGATGCCAATAAAATTCGTTGTGAGTTTAAGAAGACGTAAATTTTATAGATATGGAAATAAGTTACGTTAACTGTAACCATTGGGATGTGAACTTCGATAAAATAAAGGAATTTGGTATAAGTGATTCAACCTCAAATCTGCTACTCATTGGAGATTATGCAAGAATAGCAAACGAATTAGGATATAATTAAGAACGCGAGGGGAAATAAAGTACTACAATTATGCGACTCAATCGGACTTTGAATTCAAAATGGTACAAGCGATAGTGATGAGTTAAGGGAATATACCTTTATTGGAACACAGGGCTGCTCCGTAATTGGAATTCTATAAATATGGCACTGAAGACCTCATGAAAAACTTATCTAAAATCTTTAACGATATATTTGAAAATGGAAACATACCACAACAATTTAAGGAAGCACTCATTTTCCCAGTATTTAAAAAAGGAGACACTATGGATCCTGCAAACTACAGAGGAATTTCATTCTTAAACGCCTCATATATAAAATGTTCACTGCAGTCCTCCAAAATAGGCACAGGTCGTGGATAGATGAAAAGAAATTAATAAGCGAGTTTCAAGCGGGCTTTAGACCAGGTTATTCATCTATAGACCATATATTTCTTCTTAAGAGTATAGCTGACTCGTTCTTGCACAAAAACAAGAAACTTTACGTCTTTTTTGTGGACTTTAAAGCTGCATTCGATACAATTGACAGAAATAATGTTCAAAATTTTTGGGTTAGGAATGACAATAAAGTTCGGCCGTGTTTTACAGAATCTGTACATAGATACTCCAGCAGCAGTATGGGATGGTGAAAGTATATCCGATTGGTTCCAAACTCGAGCAGGCGTTAGGCAAGGATGTACACTCAGCCCAAACTTATTCGCTCTCTTTATCGAGCACGTCATCCGGGAAAAGTCGAAGGTCATGATATTTAAGAATGTTGGTGGCAGATCCAGCTCAAGGGAACGATGGACTTATAACAATGAAGATATCGAAGTTGTTAAGGAATATACGTATCTTGGAGCTCACTTTGCAAAAAACCTGAGAATGGAAAGACATCTTTCTGAAAAATTGGCAAAAGCGAAAACGGCAATTAACATGGCATGGAAGGATATTTTCAGCAACAACAGTGCTAAATACAAGGTTTTTGAATCGGTGGCACAGTCTACAATGTTTTATGCAGTGCAAGTATGGGGTGCAAAAAAATACGAAACGGTAGAAAAACACACCTTCTATTTAAAACGCATCTTTCGACTGCCTCAAAACTCGCCAAATTATATGATAATGCTGGAGACAGACATCTCTGCAATGTTTGTTAAAACACTAAAACTTCATGCGGATTACATAATGAAAGTGCTGAGTATGACTGATATACGTCTCCCAAAAAAAGCTGCTCTTTATGCAATACGTACGAGAACTGGATGGTTTAAGGATTTGCTCGATCTGGCTCAGGAAGTTAAGGCTAGTAAGGCTAGGTGGACTTTTTTAGCGAACTCAGAACTCATGTAAAAGTGTTTGCTTGTATTAGTAAATCATTTTATTCTCTTAAAAGTGATCCCTCTTGCCATCGTCGCGTGTGATTTCAAATTCTCCCTCTTTTCTCTCTCTTTTTGGTCTCAGCCAGAAACTAGAAAAGAATTACGCACTTGCATAAGCAGAACAAGGGGTGAGAATTATACGAGCATGCGCTGTGCAAGTAGGAATATAAAAAAAAAACAGATATCATTCATAAGGCACACTGACGAAGATATATGCATGTACACAATATGTCCGAATTAACATTTTTTACGATTTCTTGTTTTTGGATGGGTTGATGGGTTTTGAGAATAGAAATATGTATTGTGTCAAGTCAGGAAAGTAAGAAAACCGGTTACTTTTTTTTGTCAGTTTGCTTGCTGAGATAAATACAGATAATTACAAATAATGAAGATGTTGCAGGTTCGATATTTCTTATCTTGTGTTTTTGCGGATGTGGAAAACATGATATTTGTGTGATTTAAATGTAGGTCAGTTTCTTGGCTTAGTTTTTTTTTTTTTTTTGCATCTCAGAGACTAAGTCGCACGAAGCTTAGAGCAAGCTCATTTGTACGTACTTATCTACGCTCTTCATCATAAATGCAAGTGTAAGAGGTTAGAAAACAGCAACACCAGCACAACGAACGTATAGAAAATATATATATGAGAAAAAAAAAATAAATACAAATAGTGACATACAATATAGAACACCTAACATGAAAAACAATAATAATTAATTAAACAAAACTACTAAAAATAAAACAAAGTATAAACTACAAATATTTTGAAAAACAATAAACTAAGAAACATTGAACAAAAATCATGCATGTGGAGCACTGGTTTTAAATTTTTGTTTTAAACTAGATTTATTAATGTTGAAATCTAAAAGTAGGGAGTTAGAATTATATAATCTACTCATGCGCGATAGCGGCTCATTCATGCCGTAATTGGTTCTATGATGGGGGCAATGAATCAACTCCAAATTACGCAAGTGGTGAGATCCTCCGCGGTAGTTAAAACCTATGGACGAGAGCAAGTAAGGAGCATCTATAAAGCCAGTCAAAAGCTGATGGAAAAATACTAGGTCGTTGTTGATACGTCTTTGACTAAGAGTTTGCAATTGCAAAAGTTTGATTCGATGTTCATAAGGAGGTAGATTGAATGGATCTTCCCAAGGAAGACCCTTCAAAGCAAAACGTATAAATTTATGTTGCACAGCCTCGATACGATGTTTATGAATTTCATATATTTGATCAGCAAAATTAATGAAAAAGGGGATAACTAGGGAACTTAGATCAAACTCATTTTTTTTTCATTTATTTATTTTTATTGTGACGTGCGCTTAGTTCGCAAAATAAAACTTCACCTTTCAAATTATTTCTATCACTTTTATTCAGTATCTATACTTAATTCGATCTCAACTCGACTTTTGCACTATCACTTTTATACAACAATTTACTCTTAACTTTATCACTCTATAATCAAAACTGACTGCTCGTTGCGTCAGCGGTCCTATTTATATAGAACAACACTCATCTAGAGCGTTCCAGTTTCTTCTCCATGGTTTCCACATTTGCTGTCAAGCATCTCTACACTCACACACACTGGCTTACAAGCAATGCCTGTCATTTTACCATTCCATTATAGTGTTGCCAGTTGTGTTTTCGGTTAAACGTTTTCGATTAGGAAATTGGTATAAATGTTGGGTGTTCATTACACTGCCCCCTCCTTAAGATTGTTCGTCCCGAATAATTCCATCTGCAGCCTCGCCACTATATCGATGCAGCCGGTCACAATGAACTACTTTTAACTTGCCTCTTAATCCTCTTTGGATGCGGTAAACCACGTCGTTAATCCTCGTGACAACAGTATAAGGACCTTCCCAGTTCTGCTGAAGTTTCGGTGACAATCCCTTTTGACGATGAGGATTATAAAGCCACACACGATCTCCTGCTTGGAATCCTGCCGTTGTCGCTTTTGTGTCGTACCGTGTCTTCATCCGGTCGCTGTAGGTTTTCATCCGTTCCCTTGTTCTTTTATGGATGTCAGCGAGTCTCTCCTTGAGGTCATCCACATACTCGTTCGTGTCCTGTGGCTCCTCTGTGGGGCATCCAAATTTAAGTTCGCTGGGCAGCCGCATGGTTTTCCCGAACAGGATGTCAGATGATGTTTGTCCTGTCGAGCTATGTACTGCACTTCTATAGGCCATCAGGAATAGCGGTACGTGCCTATCCAAGTCTCTTTGGTAGTCGCCTACGACCTTGGTGAGGTGTTCTTTCAAGGTCCGGTTGAATCTTTCAACCATCCCATCAGATTGCGGATGAAGCGGTGTGGTTCTGGTCTTCTTGATGCCAAGTAGTCCGCACACTCCTTGGAAGATGTTTGACTCGAAGTTCCTCCCTTGGTCGGAATGGAGTTCCATAGGCACGCCAAACCTACTTACCCAGTTAAACACAATCTGGTCGACCACCGTTTTGGCTTCTTGATTTGGGATGGCATACGCTTCAGGCCATTTGCTAAAATAGTCCATTACAACCAGAATGTACTTGTTTCCAGCGTTGGTCTCTGGAAAAGGCCCAGCCACATCTACTGCAATCCTCTCAAAAGGCGATCCAACGTTGTACTGATGCATCTTACCTTGAATCTTCCTACCAGGTCCTTTGGTTGCAGCACACTTGTCACATGTTCGGCACCACTTCTCCACGTCATCTCTAGCATGTAACCAGTAGAACCGATGTCGCACCTTCTCCAGTGTTTTGTTAACACCCAGGTGGCCTCCAGAAGGTCCGTCGTGCATCTCCCGAAGAACTTCACTGACTTTCGATTGCGGTACGATCAGCTGGATCACATATGATTAACCGTCAGCGGACTCCCATCTTCGCCTGAAGACACCTTCCTGCACATAGCCCAATAGGCTTTGAGAACTAGACTCCTGTCAGAAATGTCTCCCCATTCAGGTTTCTCTTCATTTTCTTTCCATGCGAGAATGGGTTCGATATCTGGATCCTCCTGTTGAGCAGTCCTCACTTCCTCATTGCTCCATCCGCATATTGGGTCAGCTCTTAGTCACCGAGCGGTAATATTTTCTTTGTCTTCTTGCCCCCTACAATGCTTGCAACCCACTTTGCAAGCTCTTCGGGATAATGTGGCGGGGTTTGAGTGCAGATTTCCTCTGCGGTGTTGAATCTGGTAATCATAAGTCTGCAGTCTTTCTATCCACCTTGCAACTTGACCTTCTGGATTTTTGAAGTTCAACAGCCAGTTCAGAGCACCATGGTCTGTCCGCAGAAGGAATTTCTGTCCATAGATGTACTTATGGAAGTGCTTTGTTGCCAAGATAAGAGCTAGAAGTTCCCTTCTGGTCACGCAGTAGTTTCTTTCAGGCTTCGAGAGGACTTTACTGTAATATGCCACCACTTTCTCTTCGCCATCATGCACTTGGGATAGTACCGCCCCGATTCCAACGTTGCTTGCATCTGCGTCGATGATGAATGTCTTGCCAGGTGTTGGATGTGCCAGCACTGGAGCGTTACAGAGGCGGTATTTGAGTTCCTGAAAAGATTTTTCACACTCACCTGACCATTTGAACTGCTTCCCTTTTTCGGTGAGCTGATGCAAACTTTTTGCAACTCCAGCAAAGTTCTTAACAAAACGTCGGTAATATGTGGCAAGACCAAGAAAGCTTCGGAGTTGATGTTTGTCCTGTGGTGTTGGCCAATTTTTGACGGAGTCAACTTTTTCAGGATCAGTCTTCACTCCTTGGGAAGAGATGATGTGTCCCAAATACTTAACTTCGGTTTTGAAAAGTGCATATTTTTCTGGATTCAGTTTAAGGTTAGCCTCTCGAAGTCTCTGAAACACGGCTTTTAGATTCTTGCAATGTTGGTCAAATGTTTTCCCGTAAACAATGACATCGTCCAAGTAGACAAGGCACGCTTTCCACGTCAGTCCTTGAAGAACGCACTCCATCAAACGCTCGAATGTTGCGGAGCGTTGCATAGCCCAAACGGCATAACTTTAAACTGCCAGAGTCCCTTACCTGTAGAAAACGCCGTCTTTTCTCGATCATCTGGGTGGATGTCAACTTGCCAGTATCCACTTTTCAAGTCCAGCGTCGAGAGCCACTGGGCTCCCTCCATGGCATCCAGGGTATCACTGATTCTGGACAGGGGATAGCTGTCCTTCTTAGTCACATCATTCAGCCTTCGGTAGTCCACACAAAAACGAGTGCTTCCGTCTTTTTTTTTCACTAGCACCACTGGTGACGCCCAAGGACTTTTGGAGTTTTCGATAAGACCGTCCTTCTTCATTGTTGTTATCATTTTATCAACCTCACCTTGTTTGGCCAGTGGAAGGCGTCTTGCGGGTTGACGAATCGGTCTTGCATCTCCTGTGTTGATGCGATGCTGCACCAACTGTGTCCTACCATATTGTCCCTTTTGCGATGCGAAGATGTCAGTGTACTCTTGTAGGAGATTTTCAGCCATCCTTGTTTGTTGGTGATCAAGGTTGGATGAATTCAGTATTTTAGCTCTGATGGTTTTGAGCTCCTCCGGAGTTATAGTTTTTCTCGGGGCTTCGTCTGTGATCTTCGTAATTGCTGCAACCGATTCGCAACGTCCAACGACTTCTCCTTTCTTCAACCTTACATCGTACGGTCTGGTGTTTAGTAATCGTACGGGGACCATTTTGTTTTTCGGTGCTACCAGTGTTTTCCCAATGATGACGCTTTGGGAGGAACACTCTGGGTCTGGTTCCACCATGAGGTATCGAAGGCTTCCAAACTCACCTTCAAGTTTTGTCCAAACGAACACTTCAGAAGACGGAGGCAGGATCAGATCTTCCGTGATGACAGTCCTCAGTGTTGACGTATTTTCATTCAAATAGGTCATTGGAATTTCTTTATTTTGGTATTTCAAAACTTGATTACCGATATCCAAAATAACTCCGTGCTGTTTCATAAAGTCGATTCCAATGATGCACTCGTCACATATATCTGCCACCAGGAATTGATGAGTAAACACTAGATCGGCCAGTCGGATCTTAAGAAACACTTCTCCATATACTCTTGCTGCTTCTCCCGTTGCGGTTCTTAGACAGTAGCTATTGGTGTTATGAAGCCACGTTGTCTTTACCAGGTCTCGACGTACTATGGATGCTGTGGCACCGGTGTCGATGGTAGCCACATGTTTGTTCCCGTTAATAGTAGTCTCCACAGTCAGACTTTTGTTGTCTCGTTTGGCCTGGGAGACCTGGATGGTGGTTCTGGGGCCATCGATACAAGAAACCAGCCTCTGCCCCTCGAAGTTGGTTCTTACTCGTTTCCCTGATGGGAAACTGATTGATAAGCAACGCTGGTGTTGTTGTTACCTTGCTCTGGGTTGGATCTCTTGCTTCCACAATGTTGACAACCTGCTTTATTTGGTGGTAGTCGGCATTGACGCTGTAAGTGCCCGGTCTTGTTGCAGTTCCAACATCTTGCAAGTCCGCTCCGCTGGTTCTTTTGTATTTCAGCTCTTTGGCACGAGCATTCTTCGACTATGGCTTCTCTAAGTCGATGTACTCCATGAGAAGCCTGTTCTGCTGCTTCAATTGTCAATGCGAATGCTAAAGTTTCAGAAAGAGTACGTGTTCTAGCAGTTCGCACAGACCTCTGAAGATGTATATCAGAAATGGCACGAACGAAGGACTCAACAGCAAGCTGGTTGATGATTTCTTCTCCAGCATCCGGGTATGCCAGGTGCACCAGTCTTTCGACGTCTGCTTGGAGTTGCTGTAGACTTTCACCCCTTTTCTGGACTCTGTTATTGAGTTGCACTCGGAAGACTTCTTTCAAGTGGCTATCTCCAAAGCGTTTATCTATAACTGCCACGAGAGAGCTGAAATCGCCGCTCTTACCAGCTGGAACTGTTTGAAGTAATTCAGCTGCTGGTCCTCTAAGAGCAAGAGTCAGTGCAATGTACTTGTCTTCGTCATCCCAGCCATTTGTTGTCGCGGCTGCCTCAAATTGTCTCTTGTAGACTGACCAAGAAGACTGTCCATCAAATGTTGGCGGTTTCATCTCCTTTTCCTTTGCAGACTCTCCATTAGATTCTCGAATTTTGATTTTCCGGATCTGGTCCAATTCCTTGGTCAGAACAGAGAACTGTTCATCACATCGGCTTTCTACGATTTCAAAACGATTCTCTACAACAGAAAGCTGTTTTTCCATACCTTCAACGCGTTCGTCAAGGGCAAACACATTTTTTTCAATGTTGCCCAATTTGCCTTCTAGAATGTTTTTCTGACCTTCCAAAACATTCTGTTGCGCCTCAAGTCTTTCGAGAATATTCTGTTGTTCCTTCTTTTGCTCGTTTCGTTGCTCTTCCAGATTCTTTTGTTGTACTTCGAGTCTTTCGAGAACATTCTGCTGTTCCTTCTTTTGCTCGTTTCGTTGTGCTTCAAGTTGTTCCAGAACATTCTGCTGTTCCTTCTTTTGCTCATTTCGTTGCTCTTTCAGCTTCTTTTGTTGTACTTCGAGTCGTTCGAGAACATTCTGCTGTTCTTTCTTTTGTTCCACTTCTGTTTCAAAAACAAAAGTGTTCACGTCTTCCCCTTGCTGTTCCACATAGTTACGCAAGCGCAGGACGAGCTCATTTTTCGATCCCGCTCTAGAAAGATTTCGCTTACCTAACTCACTTTTAAGCTCAATGCAAGTGAGCTCTTCTAACAACTTACCCATTTTCGCTGTATATAATTATTATTTTTCTTTTTACTTTTTTTTTTTTTTACACTTTACTAGTCAAATAAGTTTTATTTACACTTCTGACACCAATGTGACGTGCGCTTAGTTCGCAAAATAAAACTTCACCTTTCAAATTATTTCTATCACTTTTATTCAGTATCTATACTTAATTCGATCTCAACTCGACTTTTGCACTATCACTTGTATACAACAATTTACTCTTAACTTTATCACTCTATAATCAAAACTGACTGCTCGTTGCGTCAGCGGTCCTATTTATATAGAACAACACTCATCTAGAGCGTTCCAGTTTCTTCTCCATGGTTTCCACATTTGCTGTCAAGCATCTCTACACTCAAAAACTGAAAACTGCAATCGAAGGACAAAAAATTCAAAAGTTAAATTTGATTTAAAAAACTTTCCGTTACAATTATTATTATTTTTTTTTCACTAGAAATTTGAACAAAAACAGTAATCTTGTGGGCCATAACCAAGCAAATTGAGATTTAAAGAAGTCATCTTATGAATTGGCCTGTTTTTGTGGGAGTTCTTAGGATTTTTTTCAATGACCAGTAAATAGATAGAATTTTAAATTTACTATAATTTACTAACATATATATCGACTTATAAATATAAATTTTAAGCTAAAAATATAAGGTAGAATATTCTAAGAAAAAAATTGTTCTACAGTAAAGCTCGTTTCTCAACTTTGACATCACTTTTTGACAATTTATAAAAAGGCTTTCTTTGGTGTACCCTGACCTATGTTAAATTCGATATCTCTGTCAATACTGATGATTTTTGAAGAAATAACAATCTTTAAGACTGTATTTAAGTTTAGCTTCCATAGGTTTAGGGTTGCCAGATTTTCAATTTTAAGTGGTGTTCAAATTTTCTTCCCGAAATAAAGTTTTGACTTTGAGGTCATTTTTTTTGCAGAAAATGCCTGGTAAACATAGAGTTTCTTTATTTTTTACAGATGAAGAAAATAATAATAATAAAAAAACTTTTGTATAAGTTCACTCAAAAACCCATACATTTTATGATATTTGAAAAAATACAAAACGGGTAAAATTTAAAAAAAAAATAAAAAAAATTTTTACCTTGAGGGTTGTTTAAATAAAACAATAATATGGGTACTTTTAGTATTTTTTTATGTATTTTATACAAATACAATCATAACAAGTGCTCAAAGTCCCTTCCCTCGTTTTGAAAGCATGCCGGAGCCCGTTTCTGAATTTCATTGTGGGTGTTTGCTCTCGATAACTCTTGTCTTACTTCTAGTTTTATAATCTTTGAATCTGTATTTAAATTGGTATCCTATAGGCTTAGGGTTGCCAGTCGTAGCAGCAAAGAAAATCTGGCAACCCTGAACCTATGGAAGCTAAGCTTAAATACAGTCTTAAAGATTGTTATTTCTTCAAAAAATTAAGTCTTTGATTAGGTCACTATCATCAGTATTGACAGAGATATCGAATTAAACATAGGTCAGGGTACACCAAAGAAAGCCTTTTTTTAAATTGTCAAAAAGTGATGTCAAAGTTGAGAAACGAGCTTTACTGTAGAACAATTTTTTTCTAAGAATATGACCAAGAACCACACCCCAAAGGATAATACAAGAAGTACGGGACACGCTGTATATGCATAGATAATAGTAAATAAAGTTTTTCGCATCACTACAGAATTTAAAACTTCATGTACTTGGCCGTATCAACACCACCTCCTTAGGTACCTATACCTACTTGTTTTTTTAGAAAAAAAAGGAATTTCATCTCTCTAGGAATAATCTACCTTATAAATAATTACCTTCCATAACTTTTTCTTGAAAAACGATTTTTTATTTTTTTGGATTTGTACACAACAGATTTTTAAGACATTTTTACAAGTTTTGTTATGTTGAATGAATGGGCTAAAATTTTGTCACCAGCACGAATAAACAAAAGTAGACACGAGCACTTTGTTATAATATACCAATTCAAATTCAACATGTATCTAACGATCAGCACAACACAATTTACAGAAAACTACACTGTAACTCTCAACGTATAATTTATTTTAAATTCAATTGAAAGAATTCTCAAATACAAAAAAGTTCCTTTTTTATCAGAAATAAAGAAGACGCTGAATTGCAATTAAATGCCCATAAACCTCCGGATATGTATTTTCATAGATATAAGTACCTATACCTACCCACACTTACCCACCCTTACATTGCCTTCCCACATGTACAATATGAAACAAAAATAAAATAAATAAAATATAGGTACAAATATGTAGGTACAAACCAATAACGAAAGAATAGTACAACCAACTACTTTGAAACAAAGTTAAAAAAATTATTTCGCATACACCTTACCCAAACGCATATCTTATTCCAAATAAGTTGAATTCTATATGCCTATATAAGTTACTGACCTATACCTACATACATTTTCATGCCAACCGTATTATGTCATCAACAAATAATAGAAGTTCTCAAACACAAAATAACTACCTAGTCAAATACAAAATTTTTAGCTGAAGAAAAAAATGAAACACACTCTCATCAAGTTGCGTACACTTGACCAAGGAATTCCATTCTATTAGTGCAGTGGTGCTATTTTCTCACCCCTTTCCCTTTGTACGATTGCCTATGTCCGTTTCTTTCAATCCTTCGTCATTTCAAACTTTTTTTTTTACAATGCATGCAAGCTACTGCTACCAGCAAAAAAAAAAAAACAGGCACACTGTTTGTAATGAGAAATGAATAGCACAAAAGATCACAAAATAAGGTCATAGGTATAGAATATAGATGATGCATAACGCATAAGATCATCTGAGCGATACTCCTTTTCCAAATCACAGAGAACAGACCAAAAAAAGAGAAAATGGCGCTAAAATTGGTGGCGGATTTGCTTCGAACTGAAATGCATATGTATATGTTTTTAAGCAAGTTTTTCTAGTAAAAAACCCAAAGTAGACAGTTTTTCTAGAATTAATATTCCAAATTCTGTGACCACAATAGTATATTTCTTTATTGAAACTGATTGAGATTATATCAAAGAAAAATACCAACAAAAAATTGAGGTTCTTTTGGCTTCTCGTTTTTCAAAAATCGTTTGCAAATATGACTTTATTGAAGTTGAATTTTAGCGGTGTGGAGAAAAAAATATTGATTTTGGGCTCGGAGGTTAGTTCAGGAGCTTTATTACCTTCAAAAAAATGAATATACAGGGTGATTCGCATAGGGTGTGACAAAAAGATAGGGTGTGTAGGTTGGACCTAGACAAGCAAAAAATCGTATGGGAGGGGGGGGGGGTCTATTTTCCCCCGTTTAGGCGGGAGGGGCCATTTTAAGAAAAAAAAACACTAAAAATGGAAAAAATATTATTTAAAAATAACGGTAATACCTACAGAGTCGTGCTAAAGCATTTTGAAAAACCAAAAACCTATACATTAAATAAAATCTAAAAATAAGTTGTTCATTTGAATAGTTTTTGAAATATTAATTGTCAAAATTTTGAAAAAAAAACATAATTTTTTTTCTTCAAACCATTTTTTTTTCAAAATTTTACGTAATTAAGTAGTATTTTTCTGGCTTATTTTCAATGCTCTTACTTATTTCTGATCAAACACAAAAAACCGGATGCCAAAATAACCTGTAGTTTTTGAGAAAACCAAAAATTACAAAAACGACTTTTTAAAAAAAGTTTTTTTTTAAAGTTTTTTTTTCGTTATTGGATTCTTAAGTGATTCTTAAGTGAAAAAAGTAAAGAGAAAATTCATCCTTTATTTCTTAAATTCATTCTTAAGTGAAAACGAAACGAAAAAAAAACTTAAAAAAAAAAATTTTTTTAAAAATTCGTTTTTGTAATTTTTGGTTTTCTCAAAAACTACAGGTTATTTTGGCATCCGGTTTTTTGTGTTTGATCAAAAATAAGTAAGAGGACAATGTGGAAATAAATCAAACTGACATCAATTCATGGAAACAATCACTTAACCAACTCATTTCCGAGGTGGATGATCGATCCAGAGTGAAGTATGCGGAAGAGGCTGAAGATTCAATGTACAGGATGATCTAAAGTAAACTGAATCACAATTTAAACGAAAATAATTATTTTAGAGATAAATAGTTGTCAATCTGGCAGACGGCAAATGCCATGCTACATTTTGTATTATAATTATCTGTGTAGTTATTATTATACTGAATAAAAATACTACTACTACTACTACTACTCATCAATCAATTCAAACTCTCTGAAAATGGGAATCAACTGGAAACATATTCCCACCACGATCGCCTCACTTTGGAGGCCTTTGGGAGGCCGCTGTTAAATCGGCAAAAGTATTATAATTAAAATATTTAGGAGAAGCTTCTTTAGTTTTTTGTGGTACCCGTGGTGCGATGGTTAGCATGTCCACCTGCTAACACAGAGGTTCGAGGTTCGAATCCCAGCAGAGGCAAAAAAATGTTTTTTCCCGAGTATCGCCTTTCGCGAGGAATTGGCAAGTCCTCCGTTACTAAATTCATGCCATGAAAAGCGCTTTCTCAATTAGCCGTTCGGATCCGGCATAAAATTGTAGGTCCCCTCCATTCCCTCACAAGGCATGGTTGTGAGAAATGCGCTAGGCCCAGGGGCTCCTCGCTCTGTAGCGCCACCCTATTTATTTATTTTATTTATTTCTTTAGTTTTTGAAGAACTTTCAACCGTCGTAGTTCAAATTGAATCTATCTTATATTCACGCCCACTTACACCTAACTCGTCAGATCCCAATGACATGCAGGCGTTAACTCCAGGTCATTTTCTAATTGGCGCTCCATTGACTTCGCTTCCAGAACCTGATATTACTGATCACAAAATCTCAAGATTAGACAAATTTCGTCAGATTCAGCTTATTCAACAACATTTTTGGCATAGATGGTCGGACGAATACCTCCATCTCCTGCAACAGAAATTAAAGTGGAAAGTGCAATCTCCGAGTTAACCTTTGTCATCTATTGAGACGGGATATGCTGGTGACATCAGGTTCTTCAAAAGATGTGAGTGGGCTGCCAATTAAAAAGTTTCCTGGCGTCAGAACTTGTTCGTCATTGGGATCAGCAGTTAGTGGTGTCAAAGGCCGTGAATTCAAGATGGCTTCGATCTCCGCTGCGACAGTTGTCAACTCTTCGAAACTAAAGGAAAATTCTGATCAAAAGATTTTTCGCTGACTTCACCACTGACTCCCATAACCCACCGAAGTGAGAGGAACGTGGTGGAATGTGGTGAAACTCGATGTTATCTTCTGCACATGCTTTTGAAATTGAAGTCTGAGTGGTTTGGCAGTAGAATTGTTTCTTTAACTCAGTTAACTCGTTTCTGACTCCTACAAAATTTGTGGCATTATCGCATTAGAGATGACGACAAATCCCATGACAAGCGATAGACCTTCGCAGAGCTGCCAAAAATCCATCATTTGTCAGGGAAACGGAACACAACAGTCCACACCAGAAACTAGGAATGTACTGCATACTCTTGAAGATGGAAGGTCACCCACAATTTGTTCTCGTAATTTTGGCCGCATTCGAAAGCATTTAAGGCATTTATGTACGACCTTTGTTGCTTGCCACACTTCGCGCATCGATGATCCATATCCTTTGCCTCAAAATCGATACTAATGATTGGGCTCCTGCGTGACGATGTTTCCAATGAAGATGAAGATAGTTCATAAAGCTTTCAACGAACGGATGAGACTTATTCAGTAGGATGGGATGTTTAGCGTCATACGGCAGCTCCGAGTGTTCCAAACGTCCACTCACACGTGTCAAAGGCACCAACGAATCATGTTGTATGAATAAATTCAGCTTCCTTAAGCGACTCTTTGGACTAACGCACATGCTGCCAGTTTGGAGTTTAATGATATCATCGTTGAATGCACTCTGCTGTACGATAAATATTATTCTCATCAAAGCAGCCTCATATTCTTCTGCCTAAATTTCATACAAAATTAGTTTCTCCTTTCTCACTTTTCGCTTGACGTTTACGATAAATCGATTACAGTAGGCAGAAGAATCTTATTATTTTTTTATGATTATTATTTGTTATTTCTTATGATATCTTCTATTCTGCTGTCATCAAAAACTGGATTGTTTAACGCTCCTGTTAGAATTGTGCTTGGTTTTTGCCTTTCCAAAGCATTCTTTGTTACTCATTTTGATTTCGTGTTGACGTGTCTCCAACTGGATTTTGCCGTCAGGTTTTGAACAATAGCCACCCGATTGGCGACAAATGTATTCCAAGAAGAAGGATAAATCTGCAATCCAATCTAGAACGACTTCAGAATCTGTCCACAAGTAGATAAGGTCGAACTTCATATCAAAATAGTTAAGAACTTGCCGGAGAAGTTTAGACAACAACAGAGACGCACATAGTTCGAGTTCCACTTTGAGTGGAAATCGGTGCCACTTTCGATTTTGCGCTCAACAGGCGAACTGATATATTTCCCATCAAATTCTCGACACGACTGTATGTATATGCAACATCCAAATGCCTTGAGAGATGCTTCAGCTCCAGAAATTAGATCGTCCACGTAAAAATCTTTCTTGATTACCGCGGCACCGAATGAAAAGTTAATCTGATGGTTTTCGGCTAAATGCAGCAAACAACGCAACGAGTGGTATGATAAGGTGCGGAGGAGGTACCGTATGTGACAGTTGTCAATCGATAGGTTTGAATTTCTTGTGATGGATTTTCTCTCCACAAAATACCTTGGAAGTTAGAATCAGAGGGCTGAACAAATATTTGCCTATATATTTTTTGAATATCTGCGGTCAAAGCTATTTTGTGTTAGCGAAAGCGAAGTGAGATGGAAAACAAATCTTCTTGTATGGTCGGACCCACCATTAGAATTTCATTCAATGAAACATTGGAGTATGAACGACAAGATGCGTCGAAGACAACCCTCAATTTAGTCGACGAACTGTCCGGGAGAACGAAATGATGAGGCATGTAATACCGAACATCTGAATCCTTATCCAATGGAACACATTCCATATGTTCCATCGATTCATATTCTTGCATAAACGATACGTAACGTTCCCTAATCTCCGGCGATTTTCCAAGTTATTTTTCGGGATTTAAGAATAGTTTCTCAGCTATTCTGCGAGAGTTACCAAGGATATTCAGATCCTGCTTAATTGCAAATTAACTACCAATCTGCCATCAGGTCTCTGCTGGATGCTCTTGGTAAATGCGTCTTCACTGTTCTGTTCTTCAGTCCAATTTGGGGAATTCGATGGAACGTCTTCGATGGCTAAGAACCTCTCTAACATTTTATTGAGTGTTTCATCTGCTGCAAGGTAAGTCGTACTTGAGAGTCACTGACAAGTGACTGATAAGTGTCGGACGTTTCGCATATGTCAACGGCTTAACGACCACGAGGGGCAGTTTGCAGAGGTTATCCATCGACTTTAGATCGTGATGTTATAAAGTACTAATAAACCAATCCACCTTCTTTATTATAAATATAAACGTATTGTTCTATTTAACCTTACATGGTGCCGAAACCCATTTCAGAAAAGAAAGTAAACATGGCTGATAACGATACCTGCAATTTTCTACGGCCACCAAAGCCTCTTATCGTAGAACACGACAAGGATATGGCCAAAGAATGGAAGCTGTGGAAACAGCAATATTCTTACTTTGAAATTGCGACTGGTATGATCAATAAGCCAAACAATATCCAAGTGGCAACATTTATGTCCGCGATTGGCTATTCAGCCATACAAACATATAACACCTTCGCCATTCCCATACCAGAAGCAGGTCGGGAAGCGAAACTAGAATCGATTAAAGATCTTTTCGAAGCGTATTTTATACCTAAGGTGAATATTACCTTCGAAAGGTATAAATTTCATGGAATAATTCAACAAGAGAATGAAACCATCGATGAACTCGTGTCGAGGCTGCGACTACAGGCACAAACTTGTGCTTTCGATTTACTCCTGGAAAGCATACTGCGTGATCAGCTCATACTTGGAGTCCGTAACGAGGAACTACGCACAAAATTACTCTCTGAAGACGTCACAATAAAACAAAGCGATCAACATATATGTCAGTCGACCGAACAAGCACAGAATCAGGCAGCGCAAATATTAGTTGAAAACGAGAAAAAAGTAAACTACGTGAACAAGTCAACAGGTAAGAAAGAAAAAAAAACATTTGACTGTCGCAAGTGTGGAACTAAGCACGCATATAGCGATTGTCCCGCGTTCAACCATACCTGCAAGAAGTGTAAAAATAGACCCCATCTTGAGAGCATGTGTAGTGCCCCTTCTGCTTCTACCTCCAAGCATGCCCAAGCTTCTACTTACAAACACGCTCAATCCACTAAAAAGGTAGATCTCTTCGAAGAATTTGATAGCGACGATAGTTCTCTTATAATCGGCTGCGTTATGAGAAGCAAGCAAAATATACGAGTCCCAGACAAATTTTCGGAAACCATCACAATAGCAGATAAAAGTTACCAGATCAAATTAGATACTGGAGCTCAGTGCAATGTTTTGCCTAAGAAGATAGTCGATCAATCGAAAGCAGTGATACGACCCTGCCAGGTAAAAAACCTTATTTCGTTTTCTAACCACCGCTTAATCGTTCTAGGAGAAGCCATTATACCATGCGTTATTTCCATGAAAAAACATCAAATCGCATTTAAGGTGGTAGACGCAAACATCCAACCAATCCTAGGTAGAGTTGCGCGAAATAGTTCCATAGCCGGACCGAACATGGAAAGGTTCTTTTTTCAATCGGAACTAGTTCCGGGAACTATGTCCGCGGAACTATTAAGGTTTTGAATAGAGTTGATATAAATGAACTCGTCTTTGTACTAAAACAAATTGAAAACGACATAGAAACCGTTCTGAGTTAAGAAAAAACAAAAATGTATACCAAAGTCCACTTATATAAATCAATATTATTCCGAAATCACAAATCGAATTACAATAACTTACAACAGCAAATCAATTAAAAACGTTCAAGAGATAAACTGTCCACATGCGCAGTAATATTACCTATCTATCTACCTGCATTATGATTACAAAGTTCCAAATCAATTCAAATCCCAATGTATCAAAATTCTCAACAGCAAAACTACTTAAAAAACATACAAAGTCTAAACCTGTATACCTATCTTATAGTCTTATTTGAATCTAACAATAACAAATGTGCTAACTCAACCAACTCTCATATCCTAGTAATTATGATACATACATAACAATAAGACAAGGAAAGTTCAAAGTAACTATGAGTGTGGTCGGACCGATTTACATTCATCCGGACATGAAGGAACTAGTTGCACACATCGGACCGATCGGACCGATTTACATTCAGCCGGACAGGAATGAACTAGGAACTACATATAAATCCACTATACTCCACGGCTAGCAATATGTGTGCAACTCATAATGTCTGGCTGATGCTGAATGTAAATCGGTCCGATCGGTCCGATGTGTGCAACTAGTTCCTTCATGTCCGGCTGAATGTAAATCGGTCCGACCATACTCATAACGAAAAAATG
This sequence comes from Melanostoma scalare, assembly GCA_949752695.1. Lineage (NCBI taxonomy): Eukaryota > Metazoa > Arthropoda > Insecta > Diptera > Syrphidae > Melanostoma > Melanostoma scalare. Next base: position 112,073,948 of record OX456984.1, on the reverse strand, counting down.
TTATAGACAATGTGAGATATGCAACTTTTTCGTTCGTGTATGCTTCTATGCTATGTGGATTGTGCTTGGTTTGGATTTGTATGGAGCTCAACACTCTACTCGTTCTTTTTCTTATTGGGTTTTTTTCGTATTGGCTTTGGTTGGGAATTTCACAACACAAACACAATACACATGTGTGTAGTGTGTGTTTGATTATTTCATTTATTTGTAGCTCAACTAAGCAGCCATGTTCGCTCTCCTTTATTATCTCGTTCTTTTGTGTATCGTTGTCGGAACTATGGACATGTTTGCATTCTGTTTGTGGAACGAAAGGAAATGTGTCCGAGTAAGGATATAGTTCCTGGAACTATATAGGTCCGGACCGACTCAACTCTAATCCTAGGTGCGATTGCTTGTGAGAAGCTTGGTCTCATCAGTCGAATAAATGAGATGAATATCGAGAATATATACGAAGGTCTAGTGTGCATCAAAAATTTTGTGTATGATATTGATTTAGTGCCTAATCCTCAATTCATTATAAGCCCTCCTCGGCGAATCCCATACAAAATTAGAGACCAAGTGAAGCAGGAACTAGACAGAATGGAACAACTTAAGGTGATAGAACGAACTCGCGAAGCAACTCCAGAGGTTTCACCGATGGTAGTTGTAAGGAAAGATAACAAAATCCGCATATGTATAGATCCTACGTCCATAAATAAAAACATTCTTCGCCGACACCACCCGATGCAGTCGTTAGAAGAAATTGCGGCCCAGCTAAAAGGCGCAAAGTACTTCACAATTCTAGACTGTAAAAAAGGGTTTTGGCAAGTACAGCTTTCAGAACGTACAAAGAAGATTTTAACATTTGCAACACCATGGGGCAGGTATAGCTGTAAACGACTTCCGCTAGGAATTTCTTCAGCTCCCGAAGTCTTCCAAAACAAAATCGAATCAATGCTAGCTAAAGCTCCCAACGTCAAAATTTCAGTGGACGATATTCTAATTCATGCTAAAACCATCGAAAAGCTGCGCCAAACCACAACTGAAGTTTTGGACATCATCAAACAAAATGGTCTAGTTCTAAACAAATCAAAATGTGCGTACGAACAAAAAGAGGTAAAATTTCTCGGCCATGTTATTGGTCAGAAAGGTATGACAGCTGACCCAGAGAAAACATCTGCAATTGCTAGACTAAAACCATAATCAAACCGCAAGGAACTTCAACGAATACTCGGTAAATTTACGTATCTGAGCAAATTTATTAAAATTTTTTCTACAATTACAGCTCCTCTGCGGTCATTATTAGCAAAAGCAACACCGTGGCTATGGGATACACCACAAGAAGCCGCGTTTAAAAAAATTAAAAATTTAATCACCGAGCCTTAAGTACTCAAGCTATATGATGTCAATGAGGATGTTAAGGTGCAAGTTGACGCCAGCTCAGTGGCACTCGGCGCTGTGCTGCTACAATCAGATCAGCCAGTTGCTTACGCGTCAAAGTCTCTTACCGAATGTCAGCAACGTTACTCGCAACTGGAGAAAAAAGCGTTGGCTATAAATTTTGGTTGCGAGAAATTCCATCAATACGTGTGGGGAAAGGAGCTAGTAGTTGAATCGGACCACAAGCCTCTTGAAACAATATTTACGAAACCCCTTCATTAATCACCAGCTAGGCTTTTACGTATTCGCTTAAGTCTACTAAACTACAACCCAAAAGTAGTATACAAAAAAGGCGAAAAAATGGTTTTGGCAGATCCTTTGAGTAGAGACTGCGTGAACCAACCGACATCAGAAGAAGGCTCCGAGTTAGAAGTTCAATTGACACTCGCCGGAACGGAGAAAGAGCATGAACGTTTGAAAAAACTAACCAAAGATGATGAAACCTCCAGTAAAATCATACATTACATCATCAACGGATGGCCGATCAAAAGAGAATGCCTTCCGGTAAGCGTAAGACCTCACTGGACATTCAAGAATGAGTTGTCAGTTTACGAGGGTGTTATCTACAAATCACACAAGGTTGTTATACCTATTCAATTGAGAGCCGATATGTTAAACTATATTCATCAGGGACATTTCTGCTATGAAAAATGCGTACGCAGAGCAAAAAATAACGTATTCTGGCCCCAAATGAATAATAAAGACATATGTAGCTACATAGAAAAGTGCGCAGCATGCCAAGTACACCAGAGAAACAATAACAAAGTGGAGATGGGAGTCAAAGAAGTTGCAAAATTCCCGTTTGAAATTGTAGCCACAGACCTGTTCTATTACAAAGGTAATGATTACATAATATTAACCGATAGGTATTCGGGCTTTCTCAAATTTGCAAAATTACGAGAGGCAACCGCGTCCAACGTCATAAAATTCCTGAAAAATATATTTGTTACTAATGGAATTCTAATGGTCGTGGAGAGTGACAATGGCTCGCAGTTTTCAAGTGCTGACTTCAAGCAATTTTCTTCAGAGTGGAAATTCGAACACAGAACCAGTTCACCATACAATCCAAGTGGAAATGGCTTGGCAGAGAGAGCTGTCCAAACCACCAAAAACATCCTTAAGAAATGCGACTACAACAACACCGACCCTCAGCTGGGATTGTTAAACTTTATGAACACGCCGAGAGGTTCCTTGGGCTAACCCGCACAGAGACTATACTCTAGAAATCTTAGGTCAGGTATACCAACAACTGTAACATCTCTTTTACCCACAGGTACACCTCAATACAATGTTCCAAAACTAATGGCCGAGTTGAGAAATCGTCAAGCTGTCTATGCAGATAGGAGAGCTAGCAGACACTGTCCATAAGAGGTAGGAAGCCGAGTACTGACAAGAATCCACAACCAAGAATAGGAACCAGCATTTGTGGAACAAAAGCTACATCCGAGGTCGTATAAACAGAGAGACGATAACGGACGCATCATTCGTCTTAATACAGCAAACATTAAAACGATTAATGCAAATATTAAGAGGCGTTCCACGGTTCCATCCGTCCAGGGTAGTACATCAGATTCCACAGCCATGACTACAGATCAAAGATCGTCACCGCAGCAACCACAAAACAGCGTACCAGAGATGACCCCACCTAACGCGACTATATCACCTCCACCACAATTGCAAAAAGGGTCGTCGAGTGACTTAACAGCTCCCACTACAACAAGGTATGGGAGGCTGGTAAAACCACCAGAGCGGCTTGCTTATTGGTTTGAAGAAGAGAGATGAGAGATGGATGTAATCCTACCATCAGTATGTCACTGACAAGTGACTGATAAGTGTCTGACGTTTCGCATATGTCAACGGCTCAACGACCACGAGGTCGTGATGTTATAAAGTACTAACAAACCAATCCACATTCTTTATTATAAATATAAACGTATTGTTTAATTTAACCTTATAGTACTCAAATGTGAATAAGGGTGTATGGTTTGGCAAACGACAACCGACAACGATCCAACCAAGTAGAGTGTTTTTCAACAGCGGTAGTTTTTCACCTAGTTTGATTTGATCGTCTGCTAACAGATCGAAAAAGATATCAATTCCGATGAGCATATCAATTGGTTGAGGCTTATTTTATTAAACAAAGGATCGGCGAGTTGAATGTCCGACGGTATTTGACAATTCCTTACGTCTATTCGTGCCTCAGGTTGATTTGATGTAATGACGACAAAATCCAGAAGTCTAAGTTAAACTCAATTTTGCCGAGTCTTGAGCTGACAGACTGTCGATCGAGCTGGTATGTTGATGTTGACGATTGCACTCGATTCTCCATTGAAATTCACGCGCTTCAGACATAGTCGTTGGGCCAGGCGTTCTGGTATTAAAGTTTAGTTTAGTTTTTATTGAGTCTTATTTGGTGTACAATTATAGTTTACGTTTTATTATAATCTAGGTTTTATTGAATATCGCGGCTATAATGTATTGCCCGCACACTAATTTTGCTTTTGATTACTACGCCACTTGGCTGTCGGTTGCTTTTTATGTTTGTTCTGCTCTTGCTCAGGAGCTATGTTTGCTTTACATGTGTCTTTTTCTTTTGACACTACTTGTGTGTTATTTACAAATGTACAAATGTCTTAACCTAACTTAAATCTATCTACTATAATAGCACATGCGCAGTAACGCATAGTACTTTTCTTTTAAGCCTCGTGGCTGTCAGCTGTCAGTTGCTACAAAATATTTGTTGTCTTGTTCTTGCAAATTAACTTGAAACGACCGTTTCCTCAGTATAAATACGATATAATCATACAATACAATTTTACTTAAGTACATGCGCAGGCGCTTGTAGAATTGAAATAAACAGTTATGTTTTGTTGTTTTGACATGCAAATTGCAAAAGCTGCTATTAGAATATACATTGAGTTTCTTGAGTTGATGAGACTAAGTTACATGTTTATTATCTCTATCTTTTAAGAGCGATAGCTCAGTTATGAATTGAATTACATACTTTAAATACACATTTCTTAGTTACTGTAAAAAAAAAAACAAAATCACAAAATTGTTTTGCACTGTCTTTTTCTATGTAGTTTGACCTTCGGGTCCTACGTGTTACGCAGCAGCTTGATGAAGCCAAGATATTGGGGGTCCAACGCCGACTTCATGTCCGTTTTCAACGTCTTAGGGGTCAGTTTTTCATCGTTGGTTGATTTCACTGAAGTTGTAGAGCCCCGGTGGGGCTGATTTTTACGGGGCGTGAACTCACAGCCCAGAGTCCAGGCTGGATCAACCAGGCATTTGCTTGTGTCGTTTGAGTTTTATTCCTCATTTTGAGGTTCTCAGTTGTTTGGGTTGGATTTTTAGCTCGGTAGTTTAGGTTTAAGAAAAACGTGTGTCCAAGTTACAGTTTTACGCTTTTGCGGTGATGATATACACAGTTAATGTTTTACCGTATATGTTATATATAGAACGGTTGTGCCCTCCCAAACACAATCGTTCTCGACCAATATCTCTCTCCTTTCACCATGAATACCCTTTTTGTCTCCGTTAATTATTTTTTTTAAGTTTTATTCCTCATTTTGAGGTTCACAGTTGCTTAGATGCATTTTTATCTCGGTAGTTTAGGTTTAAGAACAAAAAAAAAAAAAACCTGTGTCCAATTCACAGTTTTACACTTTTGCAGTTAATATTTAAACAGTAATGGTTTACAGTTTATGTTATACTATATGTTATATATAGGATGGTTGTGCCCTCCCAGACACAACCGTCCTCGACCTCGGTTTCTACGAATCTCGTTCTGATATTAAATTGAGCTGCGAACAGGAACACAAGAGTAAGTAAGTAAGTAAGTAAGTAATTCATTCATTCATTTTATTGACTATTGTGGATACATTAATTTATATTATTTAATGAATCTAAAAGCTATGGCACTGCCGTCAGCTCGATTGGCAAATTATTTTCATACAAGTTATTTTTATATAAATTTATAAATTAACATAAAATGAATTTATTCGAATTCAGTTATTAATAAAAGTCTATACTTATAAGCTTCTTTCAAAAAAAAGTTATAGTTGTTGATTGAATAAAACCTCGGTTTGTATAGTCGAAATAATACTGATTTATTTCACTATGTTAGTTCTATATATATACAATTTTCTATATTCTTATCTTTCTATTCTTAATATCTATGTTGTTTACTTAGGTTAATGTACATAGTTTATCTGTAGATAACCGTCAGTGTATGCTTAGGTTGATCTGTGTTATCTTGTTTCACATACACATGGGGTTATCTATAGATTGGTTAAATGGTTATGTCCATGTTTGAACAGTTGTTTCCAGTCAAATCCGTTTAGTACTGCTATTGTTTCATTCACGGACATAGTTTTCTTTTTGAAATATGTAAGCCGTTGTGAAACAAAAATGGGACATATACTTATGATGTGTGTTTTATCCAGCACTTAGGATTTTGTATGACTATAATTTTAGTTCCAGCACTTAGGAGTCAAAGCACACCGAGAAGAATATTAATTCCAGCGCCTAGGATCAACAACGAAAAACACAACCTTTCTGCTTGACGGCTAGCTAGGCCTGTGTAAATTATGATCGATTCGATCTTTTTGATTCGATCATTCAAAAGTATTGATGATCGAAATCATTCAAGTCCGAATCAATCGATCTCAATCAATCTCGATATTCGATCTCAATTACAAAATTATACCTACTATGCATTTTGATTCGATATTTCATTTCCATTTAGTTTCGATTTCGATCTTTTTGACTCCATCTTATTCAATCATTTGAATGTGTACCAAAACTTAACGTTGCTCTCTCTATCATGGTGCAGTAAAGGTCGGAGTCATAAGCAGTGTAGGAATGATGTTGATGTTGGGTAGATGAGAAATGATTTTAAAGGATGTTTGTATGTATGCGTCAAGCATTTCTAGCCGTGTGTGGTGACTTCGGAACATAATAGTATAGCTTATCGGAATAATGTTGAGTAGATGTAGGATACATAGGTACACACATGTATGTTTGTTAACATTTTCAGTGTGAGCAATTCTTCAAGTTTGAAAGAGAAATCTTCCCGAGCTAATGTTGCTCGAAAAAATATATTGTTGCCTATGCCTCCACTGCACCAAACCACGCCCACGGTTAAGTTGGTTTGACGCATACATACTATTTGATTTGGTTCAATTCGAATCGTACAACTACAAACTAAAATGATTGAAATCGAAACAGAACGAGAAAATAAAAATGATTGAATGATCGATCGGTTCAAATGATCGAATCATTTAGTAAACCGATTCTTGATCGAATCGATCATCAAAAATGATCGATTTACCCAGGCCTACGGCTAGCTTTATTCTGCTATGTTTTGTGAAATGCAGTATGCATTTGGTACATATGAGTAGCACATTTCAATTACTAAACATGCCGCCCGCCTAGAAATATTAATTTCAAAATAATATAAATGCAAGTTTAAATTTGGCTGGGTCGACCTTAATCTTTTAAACTAGTTTTAAAGTTTAAGTTTTCAAATTTATTGTTTAATTAATTTAATCAATCAAATCAATTTAAGTTAAGTAAATTCATTCAGATTAATGCAAATTTTTAGTATTGAAGTTCTTGATAAACAATGACTTTAAGTTACTGAAACAAGTACTAAACCTTTATTATAATTTCTAATTTAGTTAAGAAGTGATTCATTTTAAATCTTCGAATTCAATAGTAGTTGACATAGTATAATTTCTTTTAATTTTTACGATGAGTAGATTCAATCGTTAAAAAGTTGGCAAATTTTAGTTATAGACCGCTTGATGATTCCATTTTTGGTTTGGATTGTTGCGACACGAACAAGATCGTCATTACCCCGGTGAACTTCTCGAACTCGACCCATCAGCCATCGTCCTGGCGGTTGATTATCGTCTCGGATAAGGACCAAGTCGTTTTCCTTCAGATTTTCCTTACATTTGTTCCATTTGACCCTTTGTTGCATTGACGTCACATATTCATCTTGCCAACGCTTCCAGAAAACTTGTTGCAATTTTGAGATTAACTGAAATCTTGACAAGAGGGTTGGTTTCACGTTTTCGTAATCAGCTTCTGATATCAAATTTGAGGTGGTTCCTACCAAAAAGTGCGATGGAGTAAGTGGTTCAAAATCGTCTGCTTCACTGCTCATTGGAACTAACGGTCGTGAATTTAAACACGCTTCGATTTTACATAGTAGGGTTTGAAACTCTTCAAAGCTCAGAATGATGTTTCCAGCAACTCGCCTGATATGAAATTTGGTCGATTTTACCGCAGCCTCCCAAAGACCTCCAAAATTTGGGGCTGCCGGGGGTATAAAGTGACAATTTATGCCGTCGTTTACTGCCGCTCTGTTTAACCTCTCTTGATTCTTTGCCTTGCCCAGGAATTCCTTGATCTCTTCTAGCCAGTTGCAGGCTCCAACGAAATTCGTACCGTTGTCGCTATACAAATTTTTGCATTCTCCTCTTCTGGCAACGAATCGATGAAGGGATGATAAGAAAGCTTCAGTGGAAAGATCTGATACCATCTCCAGATGAACGGCCTTTGTTGAAAAACAGACGTAGATCGCGATATACACCTTTTGGCTTCTACTGCCCCTCAAACGACGCGGTGTTGCCATGAAGGGTCCCGCATAGTCCACTCCAGCATTCAAAAATGCCTTTTGTTTTTGGAATCTCGCTGTTGGTAGATTTCCCATCAACTGTTGCATTGGCCTTGCTCGATAGCGTTGGCAGGTAGGACAACGATGAATATATTTTCGAATAGCGTTCCTTGCGCCTAAGATCCAAAACCTTCTTCTTATCACTGCACCTACCAATTGTGGACCAGCATGCAGATATTTTAAATGAGTATCTTCCATGACTAGTCGTGTAAAGTTTCCCTTGTTAGGAACAATAGCTGGGTGACGTTGTTCATATCCAAACGATGCATTGTGAAGCTGCCCGCCAACACGAATGATGCCATCTTGACCGAGAATTGGATTAAGCCTCGAGAGTTCCCTTCCAAAAAGTTGTTTTCCCTCTTGCAGATCCACAAGTTGCTCACCAAAGGATCTCAATTGCACTGCTTTCAGTACAGTAATTAACGCCTTTTTCAATTCGATAGTGGTAAGCCAGCCTACTATGGGATCTTCTCCTTTGCCGGTGCCATGATTTCCGAGCCGTTTATTGACCCTTTTAACCTTGCAATTATTAACAAAGCGAAGAATATGTGCAGTTATCCTGAGCAAACGAGTTAATGATGAATATTTTTCCAAGTACTCCCAAGGTTCCTCGCAACAGATAGCGTTCATTACTATCTTCCTCTCCTCCAACGTGCCTTTATCAGCATGACAAGGTGGAATCGAACAGAATTCAACTGCTTGCTCAGATAAATATTTGGGGCCTCGCCACCAAAGTTGATGATTCAGCAACTGGCTACCTGATATTCCCCTTGAAGCGCAGTCTGCAGGATTATCTTCTCCCCTCACATGAAACCAATTTTGCCTTGGAATCACAACGTTGATTGCAGCAATGCGGTTTGCGATGAAACTTGCGAATCTTCGAAGATTCCCATTAATCCAGTGCAGAGCTACCATTGAGTCCGTCCAGCCGAAAACCTTTATATCAGCATACTCACGAATTTCGCGTAACCTTGACACTAACTTCGTCAATAGTAGCGCTGCGCATAACTCCAATCTTGCAATCACCATTACCGGGTTGAGTGGTGCAACCTTCGCCATTGCCGTTACAAAACTAGTAACCACCTTTCCCTCCTTATTAACGCTTCGCAGATACACTACCGCAGCATAAGCATCCTCCGAGGCATCGGCGAAACCATGCATCTCTAATGTTTCTATATTATGCTCACTATACCTTGCTATTTCAATACTACCAATTTCACTTAAGCCCTTTCGCATCTCATCCCATTTTCTTATATAAGTGGCAGGTATCTCCTCATCCCATCCAACACCCATCTCCCATAAGCGCTGTAACAAAATTCTAAAATTGATCAGATATGGTGCCAAATAACCTAACGGATCAAAGATTCGAGCCGTCTCAGCAAGTAGGTTTCTTTTACTGTAGCAAGAAATCTCACGCTGCACAATCTTGAAACTAAACGAATCTGTCATCTGTCTTAATCCCAACGTTTTTATAGCTTGGTTCGTTTCAATGGACCAGGCCCAGCTAGGCTCTATTTTCTCCGCAGGAATTTCATCTAATAGTCCTTGGGAATTAGAGGACCACTTCCTCAAATTAAACCCTCCTCTTTCAAGCAGCTGGCACAACTGGTACACGGTTTCTTTAGCCTCCTTTTCACTACTGCAATTGAAGACGAAATCGTCCATATAAAAGTGGTTAGCTATTAAGACAGCCGCCTCTGGAAAGTCATGCCTTTCGTCTTCCCCTAACTGAATGAGCACCCGAGTAGCTAAGTAAGATGCGGGAGTAGTGCCGTAAGTAATAGTCTTGAGCTCGTATTCTCTTATTTCTTCCGTAGAACAGGCTCTCCACAAAATCCGCTGAAAACACGTATCCTCATCGTCCACCAAAACCTGGCGGTACATTTGCGCAATATCTGCACTAAGTGCCACTGGATTTGTCATGAACTGCAGCAGAATGTGCGTTAAATCTCTTTGTAGAACAGGACCAGTTAACAGTTGCGAGTTCAACGACGTTCCTCCGTACGGTGCACAGGAGGCGTCAAAGACGATCCTCAGTTTGGTCGTACTACTCTCTGGTTTGACCACGGCATGGTGTGGCAGATAATAACCTTTGACAGTCTTACCCCTTTCAGCTGTTATTTCTGTCATATGTCCCAGTTTTTGATATTCTTGCATAAATTCAACGTAAGGTTTTCGTAACTCATGGTCTCTGGTAAATCGCCTTTCCATAGATTTGAGTCGGTTCTCAGCTAGGAGCCTTGAATTCCCGTCTAGTATCGCATTCTCCTTAAATGGTAACCTGACGACGAACCTACCGCTATTATTTCTCTTAACATGCTCCTTAAAGTGTTGTTCGCAAGGATGGTTATCGTATTCATGTGCACTGGCGGCTTTCGGTTCCTCGAGATCCCAAAAACGTTCAAGTAACGCTTTTACCTCTTCTGATACGTGAAATACGGCTCTTCGATCACCTAGCTCATTTTCATCCTCACTTACCAAGACCCAACCGAACTCCGTACCCTGTGCTATGATTTTGTTATCGTCGTCCAAGATCCTTTGCCCGTTCAACGCTCTGAACATTAAACTAGCCTTCAGCAGGATATCAATTGATTTTGGTGTATAAAAATGGGGATCTGCCAAGGCTATATTCCCTAATCTTGACTTAACATCATAAAATATTTTCCGCTGAGGTAGTTGCTTTGTAATACTTCCTAATATTGACGCCTGTGTTATAGCCGCGAAATTATTCAAACTTGATTTCAGCTCTAGTGTCACCGATCCCCTAATTTTTATCTCTCCCTCTCCAACCGCATCTATGGTCAAGTTTGAATGACTTCTAGGGAGTCCTAAGTACTGAGCACAAGCCTCGGTTATGACAGAAATCTGTGCCCCTGAGTCTAATAAAGCACGACACGGCTTAAACACCCCCCATCCATTCTTCACTAAAATAATCGCTGTGGGCAACAAGTTGTACGTTTTTGTATTGGTACCAGACTGAATTGTGCTTACGATGTTGACTTTTGCCGATGATTGAGTTGAGTTTCCCAATAGTAATTGTGATGAGCCTTCTCTTTCCTCTTGTACATCACCTTGCTTACCTTCGCCAACAGTAAGTACAGTAGACACAACACCAGCCGACGACGTCAGTGGTTTTTGGTTCGTATGTATAAGGGTATGATGTTTGGATTTGCATTTTCTACAATGCGACGCTCTACAATCTTTTACCGAATGCCCAGAGTTCAAGCAATTGTAGCATAATCGATTTTGGGTTATAACTGATCTTTTCCCAGCTAAATCAAGTTTCATGAACTCAGGACATATCCCTATGTAATGACCTTCCTTGCAAAGACTACATGCTGACGACACCAAAGTATGCGCAACAGCCTTATTCACCCTGGTTGTGGAATTCTGATTTCGTTTATGCGTTTGAATAGATTCCAATTCAAACTGTCTAGCCCTCAGGAATTTCATAATTTCATCAAATGTCGGATTTTCACTATCAGCAGACAGTCTTGCCCAAAGTTGCTTAGATTCCGCGTCTAATTTAGACACAATGACGTGAATTAACCAACAGTCCCAATGCTCTATCGGTACCTTTAAGGATTTGAGAGCCGATATAGATTCCTTTGATGTAGTGAAGAGATTTCTGATATTGTCTGCGCTAGGAGAACTACCTACACTTGGTTGATCCATTAAAGCTCGGACATGAGCCTCCTTTATAATTTTTTCCTTGTTGTACATGCTGTTTAAGTCAGCCCAAGCTTGCTCATAATTGGCATCCGAAACGTTGATATGCTTTAATACCGACGCAGCCTCTCCCTTGAGTGACATTTTCAAATATTGTAGCTTCTGTGCCGTGAAAAGATCCTTGAATGTTGGCCATTCACCTCCAAACGAAGGAATCGGACACGGAGGAAGTTTAGGATTGTTATGCGATTGAATTGCGCTGCCGTCAGCGTTTATTCCCGAGAGTCGATTTAACGCTGAAGTAATTGTGAGCTGATTGTTAGATATAGATCTTAGGGACTCTTCAAATTCAGATGACATTTGCGGACCTTGAAATGTATTTTGAAACCCTGTAGATTCAGCTGATGCGGCCCCTGAACCCTGACTTAATTTATTTAAACACCATCCCTTTATTGCAAAATACTTCAATTCAAATTCTTCTCTAACCCTTTCCTCTTCTGCAAACTCCTCGTCGGGTAACAGCGCTTCAATTTCCAGTTGAACTTGTTCGAGAGATAGCATAGTCTCCTCTAATTTTGTTAACCTCATTTGAGCATCTACCACCGAAACACCGTCTGTGCCTGCATTTTCCCTAATATATTTTTCCAATCTGCTTAAAATACCTTTATAGCTTCCTCGTATCTTTCTTAGGCCTTCCATATTCACGTTTATAGGAAGCAATATATATGTGGATGTGTATAGTTTAAACAAAGAAGAAATATACTACTCACCGCGCAAAGGCCTTACTTTACAGAATTATTTAGCATGTACGTATACTTAGCCTTTGTTTTGGAGTTACAGAAGCAGCAATGATTTTTTTTTTTTTTTTATTTGGGAATATTCATTAGACACAACCACTACCTAAATTCTTTCCAGAATCGTGAATCCACTAATTCTGGCCTTCACTGTTATCAGTTTTACAGAAAGTTTTTTGTCTGTTTTCCTTTGCTTTTCTTTCTGCACACTCTCACTTGCACACGAATTGCACCGTTTATCCCGTTTGTCTCAGGTTAGCTGATTTGCACACGATTGCACCGTTTATCCCGTTTGTCTTAGGTTATCTGATTTAACGTTATGGTTTTCGATCACCGTCTTTTATGATACAACCGATGTATGTTTTTTGTGTATTTGCAATTTTTGATAGATTAGGTATTTTTTCCAATAAACAGATTTTATACACTTCTTGCGGGCAATATTGTTATGAAAAAACTAGTCGCAGCACCGATCGTTCTATGGAATCAGAAACTATTATACCGATTAAATTACCGCGCGCCGATTACTTTTCTTTTTTATTCCCATCCGGTTTGAAGGACCATATGTTTTATCCAGCACTTAGGATTTTGTATGACTATAAGTTTAGTTCCAGCACTTAGGAGTCAAAGCACACCGAGAAGAATATTAATTCCAGCGCCTAGGATCAACAACGAAAAACACAACCTTTCTGCTTGACGGCTAGCTTTATTCTGCTATGTTTTGGGAAATGCAGTATGCATTTGGTACATATGAGTAGCACATTTCAATTACTAAACAATGTGAAAACAATGTTCTTTGGCTTTCAAATTACAGAATGTACAAAACTGGTTGAAACTTTCGTTGTATGGGCGTCCATTGAGATAGAGAACTTCGCATCTGGTTTTAAATATTAAAGATATTTCTCTAAAATTCATTGTGTCATTGAAATAATTTCTTTCCATTAAGTTGAATTGAGGTTGCGAATACAAAATTCTACTTTCCGAACATCGAGCCTTTTCTACGAACGCATCACGTATATGATTTTCATGTGCTTGAATTATTCGGTATAATTGATCCGTTGGACTATTTAAACTTGTAGGATCTAATGTCACTATTTCTCCATAAACCTGTCCTAGATTTTTCCACTTCATCATCATCCAGTCTTCGTTCCTAATTTCAAAAAGAGCCATTTTTTTGGTAGTCGGCCATCCAGATAAGACAATACCTTAACAATGTAGTCCGCCTGAGACCTTAGAGTGTTAGTGAAAAGCTTGGGTAGACCAGTTTCAAGGTATAACGCATAATTTGGTGAATTCAGCGGAAGGTTAAACAATTTCTTCAAAAAATTTCTGTGAAACTTTTCAATCGCATCAAACTCATCAATTGATGCGTAGCACAGTGAAGTTTGAAGTGCATTAAAATTTTATACTTCGCAGAAAGTATAATGCGTTCGTTTGTGAATAAAGTCTTCCACGTTAAATCTAGAGAACAACATCACTTTGGACTTGTCCGTGTTAATAAGAAGTCCCCATTTACTGCAATAGTCGGCTAATCGGTTTATCATCAGTTGCAGGTTTTCTGGTGATTCTGACAGAAGTACCAGATCATCGGCATATAGCAAAACAGTCCAACAATTCTGATTCCTCCCGGTAAATGTGTAACTACGTCATTAATGAAGAGTTAAAATAACAGAGCACTTAAGAGACATCCTTGTTTAACACCAGTGCTTGTTTCAAACCAATCTGAATAATGTGAGCCATCCCAGACAGTTGCTTTCGATTCTGCATACATCTTCTTTACCACTTGCATGAACCTCGTAGATACACCTAATTGCGAAAGTTTGTAGAAAAGAGCGTTATATAGTTTTCTTTCTAGTTTGATATGCTTTAACAATTGACACAATTGTAAAAATATGGTCCACAGCTGAAAATCCTTTTCTGAATCCTGCTTGAAACTCAGACAAAACATTGTTGGTTTCGACCCATGCTTCTAGTCTATTAGCAAGTACACCACAAAATAGTTTTGGCAGCACGTTCCTGAATGAGATTCCTCGGTAATTCTCTACATTATTCATGTCACCTTTTTTGTGAATCGTGAAAATGACCGAGTTTTTAAACGATGAAGGAACATCCTCGTTGGGGTAAACTTCATTGAAAAGTTGTCTGAGGCAGGATATATACGCTGGAGTTGCATTTTTGAAAAATTAGTATGGTACGACGTCTTCACCAGGTGCTTTTGCGTTTTTAGACTAAAAAATAACAGCTTGTACTTCTTCCAATGATTACTTCTTAAAATGAATGGAGAGAACTTCAGCAGATACTCCTGATCCTATCATAAAATTAAGCCCATTAATTTCCTTGGCCAAATTCCAAAATTCTTTTCAGTTTTTTGTTTGACCTAACTTTTGAGCTTGGTTGTTTTCGAACTCTGTTTTCTTCTTCAAACATAATTTTTTGTAGTAGGTATTCGCTTCGTTATACCAAATCTTAAGGTTTTGAAAGTTAAAGTTGGATTTCCTCAAGGAGTTAAAGAGAACAAATGATTTATTGCGCGCCTTCATGCACTCCTTATCAAACCACTTGCTTTTGTACTTTTTGATATTGTTTGAAATTGAGTTAGTTGCAGAGTTTCGTATACAAGAAATCAGCTGGTTAGCATGTTCATCCACTGATTCAGGGAACACGTTTAAACTTGAAAGTTTAATATTTAGCTTTTTTTGATACAGAAGCACATTATCTTGTTTCCATTTAAGTCGTGGAATAAGTTGTAAGTTTCTTTGATGTGTTACCAATTCATTTGACCATTCAACAGTAATAGGTAAATGGTCCGAAAAGTTTTTGCTCTGTACTTCGAATTTTGTTATTAATTATTAAATCATTCCACTCATTATTTACTGCACATTAATCTATTACAGATCTGCCTTGACTTCCAATAAAGGTGTACTGTCCCTCAGTGTCCCCATGAGTACAACCGTTCAAAATTATACAATCGTAGCTCTGCAGCATTTCAAGAAAGTTTGTACCATTTTGATTGCAAACATTGTCTTTTGAATTTCGATTTCTGATGTGTATGTAAGAATTATTTGTACTGCGGACTGAGGTTATTTGTTGATTGTTGTTTCTTGCATTAAAATCGCCGATCATTAAAATGGTTTTGTTGGCCAGGTAAGACATAAGGTTATTAAATCATCACTCCACTTGTTGCTATTAATATAGATTGGTATAATATATATTAACTTTATCTAAAAGTTAATGAATTAATGTTCGATGAATTTAAAATCATAACGTTTTAGTAGCGATGTTTTTATTCCATAAAGAGTTCCACCACTAGCGCGCCTTTTAATATTTGTTCTTTCTGCTGCATTCCAGAGAAGCTTGTAACCATTAAAATATTTAGTGTATTTGTTTACATTTTCGTTCGTGACATGAGTTTCATACAAACAAAAAATATCAAAACTTTTAGTATAATTGAAAAAATCTACAAATAACAGTTTTGTTACTGAGACCTGACCCATTATAAGACAAAATATTACATTTACCATAAGATATAGAGGTGACGACATGAGAATTTCAATTACGTACTAAAATACTAGAACTTGGTGTGTTTTGAAAAAGTGGCATCACTGGCAAGGTAGCATCAGATGCTCTCGACCAATTGTTTTGACGTCTAGCTGACAATTTCATTTGTTTGACGTCTTCAAAATTAGGTTCCCCGAACATATCTCGCAGGTGTTTTTCTCCGTCATCGCTTTTATGTTGAAGTACATTATTATTGTTTAAATAAAATAATTTATCAGATACCAAAAAACTATTGTTTTTAATTTGTATTCGCTCCGTTGGTTATTTTGCTTTGATGATTTTTCGATAGATCAGAAGGATTCGGCGTTTGTGTTGCGATTGTTTTGTTAGATCTCGTTGAATAAAAACACCTGTGCCTTTGAGCTTTGATGAATTTCCCAACATTTTAGAAGCATTTTCATTAGATCCAGTGTTGATTTTAACCTTAATTATATTTTCGTTTTCGCTTATTTTCGTTGTGTTTGACATTTGACAGGGTTCACCAAGCAGAAATTCAGATATTGAATTGACCTTGGTTTGTATGTCGACATTTTCATTCGGAATAGAAAGGATTATATTCTTCCCTTTGATTTCTCGACCCTGCATTTCCAGTTCTTCTTCCAGAATATTACATCTTGATTCAAAATGTTGAATTTGTCTAGTTAAATCTTCATTTTGTGATCGCAGTGAATTAATTTCGGCATTCAACCTAACGAGATCGTCCTTTGTAGCTAATTTTGCGGTTGCCTTCTCCAGCTCGTAATGGAGCGAATCATCGATTATTGTTTTAATTTTATGAAGATCAGTATCAGAAATAGATATAATTTTATATGTTTGATTAATTTGTGTTCTTTTGATAAATGTTTTAGAATTTAGATTTTCTTCTGGAGAAGTTTGGATTAATTTCCGTTTGTTATCTGCTATGTGACGGATGAGGTATTTTGGAAATGTGTTTGTAAGGCAATATAAGCAGATTTACCTGTGAACTAAACACTTTTTTCAATTGAAAACTGATACTTTATTTGAAAAAAATCAATTTTGCTAATTAATTTATACTGTTTCAAATAAAAATTAAATAATTTGCCAGAGCGCTATTATAATTGCACAAACCACTTTCACAGCAGAGTTGACAGTCTAAAGATATGCGAGTTGCTACAAATTCTCCGTTTCACAATGGCTGTTGCCAAGAAGACATAGCTGTTTGTTGTATCTTGTACCTGGGGCTAGATTCCGCAAGAGTGAGTATAAAAAACTCACACTCACGGCCCTCTGAAAACTCACGCTCTGAAAAACCGTGAGTAAATTTGAAAGATAGTGTACACGTCTTCTGTCAAAAAAACTCACCTTCACCCTTGCGGAATCCAAATTAAAGTGTGTGCACAATTTTTCGTGTACAGTACACATTTAAAATTCACTCTTGCGGAATCTAGCCCCTGGTCAGAATGGAGGGCAGGGGCTAGATTCCGCAGGAGTGAATTTTAAATGTGTACACGAAAAATTGTGCACACACTCTAATTTGGATTCCGCAAGGGTGAAGTGGAGTTTTTTTTGACAGAAGACGTGTACACTATCTTTCAAATTTATTCACGGTCTTTCAGAGCGTTAGTTTTCAGAGGGCCGTGAGTGTGAGTTTTTTATACTCACTCTTGCGGAATCTAGCCCCAGGTGAGGTAATTCGTGTGTAGGTATCAGCGTCGACCACAGTTTCCGTTATTGAAGGGTTCAAGGAAATCTTAGCACTGTGCTCATCTGGCGGCGCACAGTGTGAGAATTCGCTCATCTAGCGGCATTTAATTGAAAAAATGAGTAGCACAAATTGAAGCGAAAACAGATTTTTTTTACAGCCTAAACCTTCTTATAAGCGATTAAGAAAAACTGTTGTGTTGGAGGCATGTAAAATAAAAAAAATTGGTCTTAAAGTAGGAGTTGGTGATAATTTCAGTGTCAATTGACTTGTGAATGTAGTTTTGGTTTTTTTTTCTTACGAGTGCTGTGTATGTTTTTTATAAAAACTTTTGATTATAATTAAATAAATAAGATATTAGAGAATTGAAAAGTAATTAACAATTTTAGATCATGGGGTGTTTACTATTTTTTGGTGGTTAGAATGGAAAAAATGGAGTATTTTTATTAAATTTTTACATTTATGAGAGAAAAACTATATGTGTTCAGTGTTGTTCGGTTAAGTGACTACATGATCTCCTTATCAAACCACTTGATAAGGACCTGATAATTATATCGTCTACCATTTTGTGCTTTAAGGTGCTGCGAAAAATGTGCACTTCATATTTTTTTTGAATTTCAAAGTGGTTAACTAAAAAAAAAAACCCTGACCTGTAATAAATTCGATATCTCTGTCAATACAGATGATAAAGACCTAATCTTGACTTAATTTTTTGTAGAAATAATAACTTTTAAGACTTTACTTAAGTTGAGTTTCCATAGGTTTAGGGTTGCCAGATTTTCAATTTTAAATGGTGTTTAAATTTTCTTCCCGAAACAAAGTTTTGACTTTGAGGTCACTTTTTTTCAGAAAATGCCTGATAAACATAGTTTCTTTATTTTTTACATCCCAAAGTATAATACACGAAGTACGGAACACCCTGTATATTTTTAAGAGGGGTCTACCAAAGTGCAAGAAACGTACACTTTCACAACTCCGCAAGTCACTAATTTTTTTTTTAGTACGTAAGAAATTGTAGTTTTATTCTTTTTTTTATACATTTACCATGGTTCTCAAACAAAAACATGATAAAAAGTTTTTTATTGTAGCCGTTATTTGATTTATAAAATGGGTCTACAAAAGGCCAACAAACTTGCACTTTTAGAGCCGTGTACCTCAAAAATTTCGTGAAGTATATTAATGATTGTACTTAAATTTTGTTTTTCACATATTAAAGATAAATTTTGCAAAAAAAAAGAATATCAAAAAACATAAACTTGTAAGCGCTATTAATTTAATTCCGCTAGATGAGCGAATTCCCACACTGTGCGGCGTGGACCACTGGTGGTTCACAGGTAAATTCATTTATCTGGCAACTCGGACCACTGCACTGGCGGTCCACAAATGTTTATAATTTTATTTTAAAAATCATTTCGCAAAGAGACACAGTGGTAAAATAAAATAAAGTGGGAAATTATAAAATTCTATTTGTTGTAGTCGTTTTCAGCGTAAATAAAATTTATTTTTTACTTGTAGTCTCGTGCACGCAATTTGTAGAAACATTGAAACATAGATCAAATTTGTCGGGTAGAACGTGTTAAGTAAGCATTCGATTTTTTACTTAATTCGTCGCCCGAGAATTGTTTTGTCGTATCTCCCAAAAACACAATTTTGGGAAATCGCATTTAAAGGTTTACGTTACTATAAAAAGAAAACGAAGCGATTAAGTTGTTCTTTTTTTAATTAGAATATATTGTGTGGAGTATCTTCTTTTTATTTATGTATTCGAATTGTCCTAACTGTTTTGGTTTTCAAATTATAGAGCTTTTTACCCAAAATGAGTTTGTCGTATACGCCACCAAAATAAGCTTTTTGTTTCCATCCCATGCACGTACGACAAAGTGAACGCACGTACGACATTTCAATATTCAAGCGTCTTGTTTAAATCGTATAGAAATTGGTATGAGAACCAATTAAAAAAATTAAATTTTCAATGTTAACAATTAAATTTTATTTATTTTATAAAGGTTAAAATAGGAATACATATCTACATCACAAGAGTTTTTGTGTTCATAGGAAAAATCTTGGTGTGAAAAAAATTAACTTGAATAGTAAAAAAAAAAATACAATAACAAAAAAGGCATCCTATGACCATAAGATATCAATGATATTTACATTTACAGGTACAATATTTCATTCACATTTTGGTTATAAAAACTAACGAAAAAGTCATTTTCTGACTATGAAATATAAAATTAGATCTTTGAGATCGAAAATGTAATTTTTGTTAGTAAACCTAACGCTTACATAAGTAACACTGTATGATTTATAAGCACACCATAGTATAAAAGTATAGTTTCAAATAATAAATTATTGATGATATCATTCTTACGCTCTTGATTTGAACAAGGCTTCGTAGTAGTTTTAGTCTACCTTTGGCACAAAAACAAATAAACTTTTAAGATAATTCATTTTGTCATTAAATAGTTTTGACTTGTTACCTGCTAAAAACAAGACGATTTTGAGAGAACAAATTTGTTGGAATTGCCCGGCTACTTTTGTTTGACTTTTTCTATATTAAAGCTGTTTTATACCCAATTTCTCTTCTGTTCGTTTTATAATAGATTGAAAATTTTTCGTCCTTAATATGTTTAAGAAACTTTATTTTGCTAAATGGAATTGACGAAAAGTTTAATTGGCCCGCTCTGGTTGAAAATGCTTTGAAATCTGTTGGCAACATTTGAATTAAATTTAATTTTACGTTCTTAAAGTTCATATTTTTAAGATGTCGCATAAGCGAAAACTAAATATTTCCAAGCTGCCTCTGGAATTAGAGAATCCCCAGGCTCTGAAAATTTTTGTGTAATTTATTTTAAGAATGTTGAATTTTGAATGAGAAAAATCACAGCAGTGGACATGGCCTTGTTTTATTTTGGGGGACACAGGAGCAGGGTTCGAACCTCAAGATTCAATTTTCGAAGTGAAATTGTAAAAAAAAATTGAAGTAAATCGAAAAATTGTGAAGTAGATTTGAACCAAAAAAAAAAAATCATAACAGTATCAATAACAAAAATTTATTTAATGCAATGCGCGTGTAAAGTAAAGTGGTGGGCTTCTCATTGGAGCGCTGCAGTCTTTTCACGTTTTCAAGAATAATGTAAAGATTTCATATGCATTGACTATATAATGATAGAGATGACACATTGGGTTTGCTTGATTCATACAAGATTGAAATTAGCGGAAATTGAAAATCGAGTCAAGGGACTTATTGAAAATTGAGGCTGATTGAAGTTTGAAAGGGTAATTTTTCAGTGTGAAAAAAGTGAAGTAGATCTCAAGTCAAGCGAAGTAGCGAAGTAGATTTTGGATTTTTCTTAAAAGCGAAGTAAATTTGCTTCGATTGAAGTGAAGGTTTTAACCCTGCACAGGAGTCACTCCAAAGAGGCAGAACTTCAACAAAAGGATTGTCAGAAAATATTTGATGCAGTATTTTTAAAACTGCGCTGGTAATATCTTTGTATTTATACTTCCTGCACCGCCGCCGCCGCCGCGCCGCCCCAGTTGAAATATCTATACACGTACGACAAACCAAACCGCAATCCTTTTTTCTCATTTTTGTCGTACTTGCATACGATCAGTCCTACATTATATGTGAGTAGGTGTATGTACGACAAAGCAATTTTAAGGTATTATTTTAAATTTTTGATCGTATGTATTAAGCCTATACACTTACGACAAAACAACATTAAAAAAAAAAAGAGGGAAAACACATGGAATTTTTGTCGTATATGCCAAAAAATGGCAGTTACGACAAAACAAAACTCAAGGGGTGATTATTTTGTGGATACGACAAAATGCATACTGATTATCTCAGCAACGGTAAGAGATAGGCAAACTTTGACAACAGAAATGAAAAGAGCACCTTTGAAAACATAAGACTGCATATCCAGTTTAAAAAAAACCCATTTTGGCGCTTACGACAAAACAATTCTCGGGCGACGATGTTATTAATTTACAGTATTAGCCAGCCAGAGGTTCGAGTTCGAATCCCAACAGAGGCAAAAATGTTTTTTCCACGGGTATCGCATTTCGCGAAGAATTGGCAAGTCCTCCGTTAGTATTCATTGCCATGAAAAGCTCTTTTTGATTAGCCGTTCGGAACCGGCAGAAAATTGTAGGTCCCCTTCATTCCCCCACAAGGCATGGTTGTGAGAAATGTGTTAAGCCCAGGGGCTCCTTGTTCTGTAGCGCCACCATATTTATTTTATTTTTTATTATTAGCCAGCTAGGTTTTTTTTAGTTGAATACAATAATTTTTAAAATTATATCTCTCATTAAAGGTAATACCTTATTTAGTCAAATTATTTCCATTGGTTATGTTAACATCGTTAAATTTTAAATTAAATTTACTACAAGAAGTCTTACGGCAAACGTGAAATGTTTTATATTTATCTATTAATAGCTTGGCACCGAAAACTGTGCAACATACCAGAACATCTGTAAGGTGCAGTGCAATAACTGTGAAATAACACCCACGGGCTTTGTTTCCACTTTGAAGAGGCAATAAGACCCACCAAAGAAAAGAATTTAGGCCTATGTCTTTTGTTGCCACTTTGAAGCAGCATTTATATGAGTCTTAAAATTAGTTTTCCTTCTAAGAAAGTATTAAGAACACATTGAATGCGCTAAACGCATATATTCTAGTTTCTTTTTATTTGAAGAAAAAAACATTTTGAGGTACCGAAAAACTAAACTCCAAAATTTGGGCACTTATTTCAGCTGTTCAACAACAGAAACAGCGCTTATTTGGGTGCGGATTTGTCGTTAGAGGAAGACTCAGGGATAAGGTGATTAGCCAAAATCCAGTCAATGAGCGTATAATGACCATCCGCATCAGGGCTAAATTCGCCAACATTAGCCTAATATGCGCCCACGCCCCAACCGAAGAGAAAGACGACGATTACAAAGATTGTTTCAACGAGCTCCTCGAAGAAACGTATGAGCAGTGCCCTAGACACGACGTGAAAATCGTTCTTGGCGATTTTAACGCAAAGCTAGGGAAGGAGGACATCTTTGGAAACACAATCGATAAACATAGCCTCCATGACAAAACCTCCGAAAACGGACAGAGGCTGATCGATTTTGCTGCGGGGCTAAATCTTGTAAGTAGTACACACTTCCCGCATCTCAAAATTCATAAAGGTACATGGCGATCTCCAGATCAATTAACCGTCAATCAAATTGACCATGTTGCGATCGACGCAAGGCACTCTTCCAGTGCGCAAGATGTCCGAACTTTCCGAGGGCCAACTTTGACTCGGACCACTACCATGTTGTAGCCAAGGTACGAATGAGGATATCGTGTTCACGGCCTGCACGAACTAACGCTGTGAAGAGATATGACGTCGGAAAGCTACAATCGCAAGAGATTGCCAATGCCTTTTCCAATCGAGTGTCCCTTCAATTATCCTTGAATCCCATGCCACCAGCATTAAGCTTTGAAGACCAGTGGCAGCATTGCCAAGATGTCATCAGAACCGCTTTCTCTGAGGTTCTGGGTTTCACTCGGCCACCAAAACGAAACCCATGGTTCGATGAAGAATGCAGGCAGGCAAATGCAGCCAAACAAAAAGCACGACAAATGCTGATGCAAAACCGAACAAGGGCTGCTTACGATCAGTATAACGAGATCTACAAGGAGAAAAGAAGGGAAGAACACCGACTTCTCAAAAAGAAAAAGAAGCAGCATGAGAAGCAGGAACGAGATTATCGTATTCCCGATCAGTAGTATTCAGTATCGTATTCCCGATCCTAAAGAAGGGAGACCCTCACAATTGCGCCAATTATAGAGGGATAAGCCTCCTTAACGTCGCTTATGAGATCTTGTCTGTTGTAATATGTGAACGTCTGAAACCCCACGTCAATAACTTGATAGGTCCTTATCAATGTGGTTTTAGACCAGAGAAGTCCACAATAGACCAAATTTTCACATTACGGCAGATCTTGGAAAAAACCCGAGAACATAATATCGATATTCACCATCTCTTTATCGATTTCAAGGCCGCGGATGACAGTATTTACAGAGACGAGCTGTACAGAGCTATGTCTAGTTTCTGTATCCCTGCAAAACTCGTACGACTATTTATTTATTTATTTATTTATTTATTTTGTTTATTGGTAAGCCTGTATTTTAAGATATAATATCTTATAAGCTAATACATGCTTAAATTTGCTTAAAAAATATATATATTAGCTACTAGTTATTTGAAATAGTATTTACAATTGAGCTTTTCAAAACTAGCTGTGCAATAGTCTTATTACAATTTATTATTTCATGTTAAATCGTATTGAATTTATAAACATTTGCAATTGATAATTTAAAAAAAAAAAAAAAACAATTATTTTTAAATATGAAAACAATTATTTTTAAATATGAAAACAATTATATTCTGCTTGCGGAGAGGTGTATTTGCAGCTCATTTTTAAAGGAGTTCATGTCTCGAATAATTCTGATATGTCGAGGAAGATTATTCCATAATCGCGTCACATTGACGAAAAACTGTCGTTCGGAGGTTAAACTGGAAAAACGAAATTGTATTATTTGTTGTGATCTAATTGAAGAGGCCATATGTATTCTGGTGAAGATATAAGAAGGCTGGTGTGTAAGCAGCGTTCTAAACAGTAAAATTAAGGTTCTATAACGAATGAGGTTGTCGAAAGAGAGATTATATATTGACTTCGAAAAATGTGAAACTCTATCGAATCTTTTAAGACCATATACAATACATATCTAGCAATGTTATTATATGCCACATTGAGTTTTCTTCGACTAATGTAATCGCAATTGCAAGAGATCTCACAGCCACGCAAAAGTATAGGGATAATCATCGTTTTGGCTAGCATAAGCCTTTTTTTGACTGGAGTATAATACTGTGTAGACGACAGTCTGCGCAGTACTCCGTATGCTTTCCCAATAGTCGAGTTTATGTGCGTGTTCCATGTAAGAGTCCGGTTAAACGTTATACCTAAATTTTTAGCGGAACAGTCAATGGGTTTCTTAGAGATAACCAGACATTTGGACTTAGATGAATTCAAGAATAGTCCATTAAAAAAGCCGATCCTCGGCCAGCTTTCCAAGAGCCCATTCACCAAAAATTCGGCGTTGTGATAGGTCGGCTGGCTTTAGTTCTTGCACCAGCTGTATCTTAAAAGGTTTTACGCCCAAATCCTTCCGCAAAATTTTCCACGTAGTGCTGTAACAAAGGCCTAACTGCTGGGAACGGCGCCGAATCGACATTTCGCGGTCTTCTGTCACACTAGCTGATACGGCCGCAATATTTTCTTCACTACGCACAGTACGTAAACGTGTTGGTGGTTTAATGTCCAACAAAGTAAATTTGGTGCGAAATTTGGTCACAATCTTCCGAATAGACTGCTCAGAAGGTCGAGAATGCCGACCATAAAATGGAAGCAGCGCGCGATGAACATTTCGAACCGAGCACGAATTTTGATAGTAAAATTCAATAATTTGCAAGCGTTGTTCATTTGTAAGACGATCCATGGTTAAATTGCAAACCAAACTGAAGCTGTTTGACAGTGACACAAGGTACTAAACACACGTCAGCTGTCAAAACCAGTGTTGCCAAAACCAAACCAGCTAAAAAATCACCCGTTATAATCCAGTAGCGTTCTCTCAATTTAGCCATTGTAAGTCGAATACCACCATGCAGTGTGCGTTCATGGGCATCTTCTACTAATAGTTTTGTGAACCACTCTTGTTGTGGTAAAATGATAGGATGTTTCTCTGAGCTAGAAAGATCCGCGTTTTGTAGCCGCCCGCCCACAACAAGGATGTTCTCGTTGTTCAGAAACGGGTTCAAGGATAGTACCTTACTCTTTTTGTTGATCGCCTTCCCATCTCGTAAAGATTCTAGTTCCTTGGAATACACCTTCTCTTGTAGATACCGTATGATTCCTTTGCTTCCATCGCTCAATTCCCTTGTTGTTAGGTTACCTGTTTCCGATGGTTTCTTCTTTAGTTTGTTTTTGCAGTTCGATATGAATCGTCTGCAATAAGCAGCGACTCTTATTAGTTTTGTGTATAAAGAAAATCTCTTAGTCAGGTCGTCAATTTCTTCAACTCTAATTGTTAAAACCCTTTTTGCTTCGGGTATATCGATCACTGCGATTGGCTGTTGGTTATTTAACGGCCATTGTTCAGAATCGAATTTCAGCCAATGAGGTCAATTCCACCATAAATCATTGGTTGCCATCTGTTCTGGAAGGCATCCTCTTGAACCATCATCAGCTGGATTATCAGTTGACCGAACATGTTTCCAGCAGCTAACGTTTATTGCCTCTTGTATTTCTGAGACTCGGTTCGCAACAAATGTTTTCCAGGTCGACGGACATTTTTGTAGCCAGGCCAACGTTATTCTCGAATCTGTCCAAGCAAATATGTTTTTAACTTGGCACCCAAATGTCTTCATTGTTTCTGCCAGCAGCTTTGATAACAGGTGAGCACCACATAGTTCCAATTTCGGAAGAGATATTTTTTTCCGGATTGGGGCCACCTTTGTTTTTGCAGCTACAATTGTTGTAGCAAAGAAACCCGTTGGTAGAGCTATCCTGGCATAAACTACTGCTGCATATGCTTCCTCTAAAGCATCACAAAATCCGTAAAGCTCAAATTCTTGAACCTTTGTGAAGTTTATCCACCTTGGAATTCGAATGTCTTCCACTGCAATCAGGTTTATCTTTAGTTTGTTCCACTGTTTTTGCAGTTCGGTTGGAAGTTGTTCGTCCCATTGTAGCTCTGCTTGCCAAATACGTTGCATTAAAATTTTGGCACTGACAGTTACTGGAGCCAACCATCCAAGAGGATCGAATAACTTGGCTATTTCGGACAATGTTTTGCGTTTGGTAAGTATTTCCTTAGTTATTTTTGTATCGACGTTCACCTTGAATTGAAATGTGTCACTTAAAGGATTCCAGTGTATACCCAAAGTTTTTATAGTTTCGTCTTTCATCACGTCTTTGTTTTGTTGATTGCGTAACTCAATCGGTATATGTTGTAGTGGTTTTCTGTTGTTTGCAGCCCATTTTCGAAGCTGAAAGCCTGCTCCCTTAAGCATCTCGTCAAGTTCTTTCTGAGCTGCCCTGCACTCCGCGATGGTATCTCCTCCAGACATAACATCATCAACATAGAAGTCATTGTTAATTATTTCTGCAGCGGTCGGATAGTTGGATTGTTCGTCCTTAGCTAGTTGTTGAAGAGTCCTAATAGCCAGATAAGGTGCTGATGCTGTACCATACGTGACAGTCGTTAGTTTGTACTCTTTAATAGGTTGGTTGTTAGAACTGCGCCATAATATCCTCTGGTAATCTTGGTGTTCTTCGTGTAATTCAATTTGGCGGTACATTTTTTCAATGTCCGAAGAAAAAACATATTTATATTTTCTCCAACGCGTCAAAATTGTAGTTATGTCGTCTTGGAGCTTAGGGCCTATCAGCATTAATTGATTTAAGCTTACTCCAGTCGTTGATTTTGCTGACCCGTCAAAAACAACACGAAGTTTGGTTGTTGTACTCGTAGGTTTAATAACGGCATGATGTGGCATATAGAAAATATTGTTTTTGTTGGATGAGTTGTTACTGACTTTTACCATGTGCCCCAGGTTGAGAAACTCGTTTTTAACTTGTGTATAATCGTTTTTAGTGTAGGATTCCTGTTAAGCTGCAACTCCAGCTGTCGAAATCTAGCTGTAGCTCTATTTCTTGATTCACCAAGTGGATTTGTTTGGATTAATTCTTCGTCGAATGGGATCTTCACAACATACCTCCCATTGTCCTTTCGGTAGTGTGTATCCTTATAGATTTGTTCGCACCGTTTATCTTCCGGCTTTTGGAATTTTGGTTGATTAACCTCTTCTATCTACCAAAATTTTTCTAGTTGTTGTTGGTAGTGTGTATCCTTATAGATTTGTTCGCACCGTTTATCTTCCGGCTTTTGGAATTTTGGTTGATTAACCTCTTCTATCTCCCAAAATTTTTCTAGTTGTTGATCAATTGACGTAAGTGCTACTAGTCCAGTAACCCTGTATGTGTCGGGAATGTCGTTTGATGTTCGTCCAGAGATCAGCCAACCTAACTGTGGTCTTTGAGCGATTAGTGATCTAGCAGCGACTCGTTTAATACCACTTAACATGATGTCGCCATATGTATCAGCTCCAATTATCATATCAATTGGCCCAGGAATATTGAATGTTGGATCAGCAAGCTCTAGACGATCGAACTTTTCAACTTGTTTAGTGTTTGTTTTCTTCGAAGGTAACTGCCTTGTCAATTTTGACAGCACCAGAGCTTCTATTTTTAGCTTAAAACTCGAAGCAAAATGTGGCATTATGGTCACATCTACCTTATTGGTAGCAATTCCTGC
Source organism: Melanostoma scalare (assembly GCA_949752695.1). Taxonomy (NCBI): domain Eukaryota; kingdom Metazoa; phylum Arthropoda; class Insecta; order Diptera; family Syrphidae; genus Melanostoma; species Melanostoma scalare. The sequence goes on along the minus strand of OX456984.1, from coordinate 112,045,743 downwards.
TTTTGTGGCTCCTAGTCCGCTGACTTCAACACAAACGTCCTGTTTCTTAAGTTTCAGTGTCTGTACAACCCACTCGGTGATTAGCGAGGCTTGGGATCCAGGATCGATAAGTGCTCTGACTGTAACGTACTGTCCTTTGTCATTATTAACTTTTAGAATTGCCGTTGCGATTAAAACATTCTGGTTCTGTTCGCTATGATTTATTTGTGCGGATGATCTTGCAACTTCCATCAATTCTGTTTGTTTTGGCCTATCAGTCCATTCCATGTGAAGAAGTGAATGATGTTTCTTGTTGCAATGTTGGCAATTTTTCTTGCTAAAACATTGGATCTGTTTGTTATGCCTCAAACAGTTCAGGCAAAGCTTTGCCTGCTTGCACTGTGTCCATCTTTCTTTTGGCAATAATTTTAAAAACTTTTGACATGCGTATATTTTATGGTCTCCTTTGCATATTGGACACTGAATAACTTATGCATCTATGATGAAATTACGGACTCCAGATCTTGGTTTCTCAAATGAGTTCTTTTGTTTTTTGTTTGTTGACATTACTTCAAGAGCTTGGTAACGTCTTTCCAGAAAGTCGAGGAGAGTCTTCATTTTCGGCATTTTATTTGGCTCCTCTAAACCTTGTTCAAACAAATTTCTTGATTCTGTGTCAAATGACTTTGTAGTCATATGAACAATCATAGGACCCCATGAAAAAGTGTCATAGCCCAAATTTTTTAGTGCCGCTAGTCCCTCTTTAATGGCATCCAAGCTGTTTTTAATGGAAGACGCTGTTGGAGCGCTATTGTGTCCAGATTTGAGCATCTTCTCTATATGCATAGACACTGTTTTTCGCTCATTGTTGTATCTACTTTTTAAGATCTCCCAAGCGCTATTATAGTTTTCACTTGAAAACGTTAGATGCTTTGAGTTGCAGGGGCTCTCCTTCGAAATGAGTTTTTAAATACTTCATTTTTTCAGTCGTTGTTAAATTGGCCTTGGCGTGTATTATATTGAGGAACAGGTCATAAAACTGCTGCCACTCCAAATAATTACCCTTAAATGTCGGTATTTTAAGTCTTGGAAGCATTGATTCAGTCTTATGTTGCTTCGGCTTGTTGTTACTACTGGAGAGTTTTGATGCCATTGTATTGAGAAATCTGTTGACCTCTTGTTTGACATTTTTATATTCCTTATTCGTTACATAAGGTTTTTCAAGGTCTTCTTCAGATGAATTGCAGATGAAGTCTTCATGCAATTCAGTGAATGTTCGCAACTGCTCCAGCAGTATTTTTTGTTGAAAGTCGTAAATGTCCTTGGAATATTCATCGAATGTTTGTTCAAATTCTTCTATGTTCTCGATAATGGCCGTTATCCTCAGCTTTAACTTTGTCAACCGTTGACCTTGTACGGTAGTTGAATTCTCGTCCGGCTTTGCGGTGTCGGCTTTGTAGGCAGAGGCATCTGATGTCTTTTCAACTTTCTTTGAAGTTTCTGCAGTGGGAGCATCGTGAGGGACTTCAAGCCTTTCCATTTCCTTCGAAGCTTGTGCGACACTTGGATCTATATTTTCCAATTCTTGTTTAAAACTTTCGTACAATGATTTTACTCTGTTGTACGTATCCCTTTGTATGTAGGGTGTATCAAATTTTACAAAGGGAACTATTTCAATATGGTTTGCGTGAAATTCAGACCAACATTTTTCGAGGCGTTGTAGCCTTTTTTCTTTGTATTTCTGTGTTTTTCTGGAGGCACTATCCTTGCCGAAGTTTCGATATTGCTTTTCGATTTCTTCTCTCAAGGCCTTTTGCTTCGAGCTTATAATAAACAAATCTGTCTCGTCCAACATCTTAGTTTTTTGTTTGAATTGTCTTGTTCTATATTGTAGATAATCTTATAGATAGCGACAGTAGTTTTTTCGTACTTTGATTGCGTTGTTTTTGTAACTTTACTTTTCACTAGCCAATGTTTGAAGCCCTGGCTACGCTTTTCACTAACCAATGTCTAAGCTCTGGTTACGCTTTCTTGTTCATTTCCTCGAAGGACCATGAATAGTAGACAGAATTAGTTGTTAATTAACTCCTTGCCGCTGGTGGGACGAAGTCAATGAAGAGAAAACTTAAATGTCTTTTGGCTCGCTGGTTTACTAGCAAGTGAATTATTTATTTCCTATCCAAGATATTTATACAACTTAACTGCTAAGTAGGCAATAAATAATTCGAGATACAGACAAACAATATATACATAATTGAAATGGAAAGAAATGCAATGCAAGCAATACAATGCAACGGCTCCGAGCACGAGAACGCTGATAGTTGCAGGAGGTGTCATATTTATTCGCGAACTGGTGGTGTCGTTCATTAACCTGTTGGTAATTCACCTGCTGTTGTTTACTTGGTTTAAAGTGTAGAATTCGGTCGTTTGCATTTGTTGTCACAACAATTAGTGACGGTAGTTGACGAAACAAAATTGAAAATATATGCATAAAATATATATTGTGTAAATTTATAATAAAATTTATTTAAATTTGAAGTTGAAAAACGTGCCAGAATTGTTTCAGAAAGAAAAGGAAAACTCTTACTCACACAAAATCTTCAAAATCATCTGGATACCCCCTCGCGGGTCTTCAGGTTGTGCGCTGATGTATGTCGGGTGTTTGCGCTGATGGCGTTGGTGTAGCTTGCTGAGATGATTTGAAATAGAGTTGCAACTTGCAACTATTTTCCAAAATAACCTTTGAGTGTGTTGTTGCTGTTGCGATGCTGCTGTTGCTGTGATGTCGCTATTGTTGCTTATTTCCGAAACACTTTTTGTTTTTCGTGTTGTCGTGCAATGTGGTGCTTGTCAAATTATGCGTGGTGAAATCGATATGACCAGCGTGGAGATGGAGTTGGTATCGCCTTTCGAAATTTTCAGCGCTGCTTGTCTTTAGCGGTGGCGATCGAAAAAAAATCTTGCAGATGACGTTGGTATCGGTGGAGATGAAAAAACGTTTGCAGATGACGTTGGTATCGCCTCTCAAAATTTTCTGCGCTGATGATGTGGCGACGGTGATGAAAAAAAACTTTTGCAGCCTGTGGTAACGTGATGGTGGTGGCAACTTTATGGCGGTGGCAATTAATGGTGGTGCAAACGTGATGGCGGTAGCAAATTGATGGCGGTGGGAAATTGATGGTGGTAGAAATTGATGGCGGTGGCAAATAGATGGCCGTGCGTCACCTTGATTTTTTGTCGAAATTGTTGTGGCGTTGTTGTCCTAAGTCGGGGATGTCAACGTGTGATGGCGGTGGCGAAAACTGTGGCTGTAGCTTGATGAGATGTGGCAGAATGCCGTGCGGATTGCCTTCTTTGTGAACGAAAAGTGATGGCGGCGCGTGGCTGTCGGGTTTTGGGTGTGTTCCTTGTCGGGGTCACCAATATAACCGCAAATACCAACCTTTGGTTTGTGATGATGGTTACCTGTGTTGCGATCCTTTTTCCAACGCTCGAATGATCTCATTTATTTATTTTATGATATAGCTCTTTAATTTAAACTAATTAAATTTACATTAATACATTAAAAAACTTCAAGTTGGAGCTGTGAGTGAGATTTTTCTTTTTATTTCAAAATGCCGGCACGACCACTCGACTCGAGTGTCAGATTAAGAAGAATGGATCGTAAATGCCGGAAGTGGCATGGCGACCAAATATTTTATGCAGATTTGTTTCGTCAACTACCTTGACGAAACTTTTGCCGCGAGTAGTGAATGGACGCATTCACGTTAAATATTGCGTTTCACTTTCTAGTTTTGTCTTCGGTTTTTGTGTTGCCATAATTTTATGGCTAAATATTTCAACTACGTTTTTTAAAATGTCGATCCGCTACAGATTTCACCACCATTATAAATGTAGTTATATAGGCCTCCGTAAGCTTTTTAAAAAACTTTCCAATGCGTACTTATAAAATTCATACGGGATCCGATCGTCCCCTGTGGCTTTTTTGGGGTTACATCTTTGGAGCACCATCATTACTTTTTGTACTGAAATTGAACGGTCGAGCATATCATTTTCCACAAGCGGGCTCGCATACAGAATTCGGGTTTGGCTTGCTGGGATACATAGCTGTTGTTTGAAATGATCGGCAAGCAAACTCGTGTTTATTGTGGTTTTCTTTCCAAAAGAGATACCATTTAGCAAACGCGCTAGTTCCAAAAAGAACGACTGTCTCTTACTTCAGAGAATGTTTGCATCAGGTGATAGGAATAGGAGTATTCTTCTTGTTTCAGATTACAGGTATTTTTGAACGCCTTATTTGCTTCTTGATACATTATTTTAGCGACGTTTGAGTTTGTTGTTCTCAGTAATCTGAAAGATTTTTTCCTTGGTTTTTCACAGTCAGCGTCAAACTATGGTTCTTTCTTCAAAAGCAAGCGGCCTGCTTGAAAGGTTTGTGACGCATGTGTTATACACGACACTAAGGTGTCTATCCCCTGAGTTGAATTTAACACGTCATCATTTGCAGCTTTCAGCTCAAGATCAAGCTTTATTTGATAAGCGTTCAGACACGATTTTTTCCACTGTAGTTGCGGGAGTAACTTCAAATGTTCGTGGGCGTTCTTTGCGTTTCCTCTTAGACTGCATTTTTCTAGGAGTGGTAAATGGTCAGAGTAAATCAATTCGTCCACTGTAACATCATGCACACATTCGAACCATTTTCCTCGAATAAGGCAATAATCCATAGTAGAACAAGACGTTCCTCTAATAAATGTAAAGTACCCTTCTTTATCGCTTTCGGATCTGCCGTTCACCATTGTAAGGCCAACTGTTTCACACATTTCAATGAATCTTTTCCCGTTACTATCTAAATGCAAGCCCAAAGCTGACCTGAGTGTTCCAAATGAAGACGTGGTGAAGTTTGACTCAAACTGTAGCAGCTGTGATTTTCCAACCCTGGCGTTGCAGTGTCCGATGAGTATGATATTTTCGGTTCCTATTTTCAAGAGAAAATCATATAAACTTGTAAAATCATTTCTTCACTTGTTACAATTGATGCAAACCGGAACTATATAAAATGTTTCATTGAAAATGGTGATTTCAACCACAATCCTGTTCAATTCTGTTATGAAGCGACTTCTTGTATCTTTGTTAAACGATTTTTTGATTCCAAATAAACAACCTTCACTTTCTCTTCCAAAACCATGAGACCTCGTAGCTGGAATCCATTTCAAGACAAATTCTGGGAAGAAATTCTCGTAAAGCTCTGTGTTGTCTTCGACGAAGGTTTCAAATAACAAAAAAAATATCGTTTTCTCTAATTTTATCAAAAAAAACTTTTAAAAATAAACTTATTTCCTAACCCTGACACATTATATGCAATATTATTAAAATTTATATTTTTAGAATTAATTGTTGAAATATTTTTGTTGTGGAAATGGCTGACGGCACTGTTGTTGAACATGGTTTTGGCAGCACTCTTTCGTCAGTTGTTGGAACGATTGAAACATCATTCATCAGCTGTAGTCCGTTCTTTTATGCCTTCGATGTCAAAATCATCGTTGATGTTGTGTATGTTTGACTTTGTTACAAAATCATGATTGGATTCAGGAACGACTGACTCGCTGTTACACTTTGCTGGACTGTCAAAAATAAGAATAAAGTATTTCTTAAAATATAAACCCAGTTAAGGGAAACTCGTTTTTGATGAAGAAGAAAGAACTCTAAAATGAACAATATTGAAAATCAATAACTGCTTACAGAATTTTGAAAGAATAATATAAAAAAAAAAAAACAAATCTGAGCAACAACAATTTTTGACAGATCAACATCGAAACTCCAAGTCTCAGAGATGAATTGGAAAAAGTTATGAAACGTAACATTCTGTCACTTCAACATTGCATTTAGGAATGACATCGATGTTACATTTCGCAACTTTTTTGAATTTAGGAACGACATAATGTCAGTCGATGTTACATCGCGTAAGATCGAAGGAAAGAACGCGATACTGCTGTAGACGTGCCATTCCACCCTCGCTGTCACATGTCAAAACGTTGTTTGGTGAAAAATAAAACCATTTTCCTTCGATATCAATTCTTTCTCCTCGAATAAAAGTGTTCACATTTTTGTTTTTAGCTGCAACTTTCGTTTTTATTTCGAAAAGTTTTCGTCGCCTTTCTCTTGCCGCCGCAGAGTAGTCCCTGTGAAGTGATATACCGGTACCTTTAAATTTTTTGATGATTGAACAATACGTCCGACATCTTCTTTATTTTGCATCTACTCAATCACACTTTCCACATTTGCCCTTTTAATTCGAATCAGACGTGCATCCACGATTACTCTTTGGTTTTGTGTTTGGAGCAAATCCAGGCAAAGATTTTTCGCCTTCTCTACCGCTTGAACACCTTCTTGCGCCGGGAAATGTAGGATTATATTTTTTTCATTGATTCGCCTAGACAGATATTCCACTTGTCGCTCAAGTGCGCAACACCTAGACTCCATTTTCTCTAACTGGGACTGAAGCAGAACATTATCTTGGGCTAGTGATTTTATTTCTGTTCCCAGCGCGTCCATGTCAGCCTTTGTTGGGAGATCTTTTAGCTTTTCGTCCAGTAATGAGGCCATTGTATTTTTTCCCAGCGTTACGAGATCCGATATTGGCATATTTTCAACAGACATGATTGGTTTTTCCTTTTCGTTGAGAGTTTTTTGTGATGGGGGAGGGAGGAGGGAATTTTCTGGAGAGGTTTTAGACAAAACTCTCTTTGCGGGACTACTGGATGGTGGATTGTTGTTGTTTGTTTCGGTGAATTTGGTAGGGGTCCGTTTAAGTGGCATTTGATACAAGAATCAAATAAAGTACTTTAATATAAGTAAGTATGTATATGTGTTTGACTTGGTAGACCTTGTCAGTTTTCCTTCTTTTATTTCTTAAGCTAAAATTTGAATTTCGATGCGAAGAATTAAATAAAAACTCATCGCTAATTATCGATAGCATGCGAATAAAGCTTAGTAAATCTCATTTTCGATTTTAAACAACACAAAACTAGATAATTTTTGGGAGCCTCTAAAAAGGTTGACTTGTTTGCACTCACTCTCACTCTCTTTTCTGTGCAGAGTACATTAAAAATAAAAATGCTCTCGAATATTCTTCAACGTTTCCCAGAGCAGTAAATGCCATAATTTATAATCACTAGGAACAGGAGACAGTGAAGCTAGTTAAAGTAGTCATTTATATTCAAGAACAGGGAGGTTTTGAAATTCGTATTTTTGTAAGCAACTCTTTGAACGTGACAAAAGCGCTTGGAAGGTATGCTTACTTACTTACTTAGGTGGGCATTACAGTTCGGGGTGAGCCTGGGCCTCAACCAACATCCTCCTATAACGACTTCGATTTCGGGCGAGCTCTCTCCAGTTTCGCACTCCAAGTCGGTTGAGGTCTTCATCCACTTGATTGCGCCACCTAAGACGAGGTCTTCCCCTTCCGCGATTTCCCTGCAATGTGCTTTCGAACACCCGACGAGCCGGAGCGTTTGGGTCCATCCGCTCTACATGGCCCAACCATCGTAGCCTCGCGATGGGTATTCTTCTGGCTATGCCCATGTCGCGGTACAGCGATACAGCGACATGGGCATAGCCAGAAGAGTACGTATACGGGACCAAAGATCATTCGGAGATATTTTTTTATTTTCGAAACGACCAAGGGTTTCCTCATCCGCTTTCGATAAAGTTCATGCTTCCGCGCGGTAAAGCAGGACTGGGATGATCAAGGTCTTATACACGGTCACCTTGGTTTTTCTAGAGAGGGTTTTGTTTCTCAATTGCCTTCTTAACCCAAAGAAGCAACGGTTGGCAAGAGTTATTCTCCGTTTGATCTCCGCACTGATGTTGTTGTCCGTGTCTACAGCGGATCCTAGGTAGACGAAGTCCTGTACCACCTCGAAGTTATGTCTGTCTATTGTGACGTTTTGTCCAATTCGTCGATATTCTGTGTCCCTGTTTGATGACAGCATATACTTCGTTTTGCCCTCATTTACCATCAAACCCATTTTTGCCGCTTCTGTTTCAATACTCGCAAAAGCACCTATGACATCACGCTTTTTTCTTCCCATTACGTCAATATCGTCTGCATAGGCGAGTAATTGTACAGACTTTTGAAAGATTGTTCCTCTGGTGTTGACGTTTGAGTTTCTTACAATCTGTTCAAGTATGATGTTGAAGAAATCGCATGACAGTTTGTCGCCTTGCCTAAAGCCTTTTTCGACATCAAAGGTCTCGGTGAGTTCTTTTCCGACCTTGACGGAGCAGCGTGAATTCTCCAAAGTCATCCTGCATAGTCGTACGAGCTTTGCAGGGATGCCGAAACTAGACATGGCTCTGTACAGCTCGTATCTGTAAATACTGTCATACGCGGCCTTAAAATCGATAAAGAGGTGGTGAATATCGATATTATGTTCTCTGGTTTTTTCCAAGATCTGCCGTAATGTGAAAATTTGGTCTATTGTGGACTTCTCTGGTCTAAAACCACATTGATAAGGACCTATCAAGTTGTTGACGTGGGGTTTCAGACGTTCACATATTACAGCAGACAAGATCTTATAAGCGAAGTTAAGGAGACTTATCCCTCTGTAATTGGCGCAATTGTGAGGGTCCCCCTTCTTAAGGATCGGGCATACGATACTGAGGTTCCATTCATCGGGCATACTTTCTTCCGACCATATCATGCAGATCAGCTGGTGCATGCTCCTTTCCAACTGATCTCCAGCTGCCTTGAAAAGTTCGGCATCAAGGCCATCTGCACCTGCAGTCTTATTTGATTTAAGTTTGCATATGGCAAGCTTAACCTCTTCTAGGTCGGGAGGACGGCATTCTTGATTATCGTCCAAGCTGAATGGGGCAATCTGCCTCACAGCGGAATTTGTGTCTTCATCGCCGTTAAGCAGTCTGCAGAAATGATCTTTCCAGATCCTCAGTAGCGACTGTGACTCTATAACTATGTTTCCCTGTTGGTCTTTACAGGCTTGAGTTCGGGTTTTGCCACCCTGGCAGGATCTTTTTACCTTTTGATAAAACTTCCGAATCTCGTTCCTGTCATGGCACCTCTCTATTTCCTCAAACGAGCGCTTCTCATGCTGCTTCTTTTTCTTTTTGAGAAGTCGGTGTTCTTCCCTTCTTCTCTCCTTGTAAATCTCGTTATACTGATCGTAAGCAGCCCTCGTTCGTGTTTGGCCATCCACTACTCCGAAGATAAACGCAAAAGAATTTCTCGTTTTAAATCATATTGTGTGTCATCTTCAACCTTTGTTGGATTACCAATCTGTTTTCATCCTCGAAAAAATTGAGACGCGGCTTTTGTATATCGCTTTATTGATATAAAGTTACGAAGGAGGAACCAAAAAGAGATGACTCATATAACAAAAAACAATGTCACAAGGGCTGAATCAAACTTTTATCGACAGTCAATATTTGGCTTATATAGGGCTGAATCAAACTTTTATCGACAATCAATATTTGGCTTATACAAAAGAAGTTAATGTGCTTAACCAAAGGTATAATGAGTTAGCAGAACAATTGGTGATTGAGAAATCTAGCTTATTCTATAACTTGAATCCGAACAAGAGGTTTAGAGGTAAATACTAGCCCATTAAGATATATTTTATAAGCTAGTGTAGTAAAGGTTTAATAATATGTACATTAAAAGTTAAATTTTTTAAATCGAGAAAAATAATGTATAGTAAGACAAAATATTATCATAAGTGAAAAATAAATAATGATAATTTACTTTTGTTTAAAAAGGAATACATATTATGTAAGGTGTTGCAGAAAGAAAGTAAAAAGTTGAGTTGAGGTAAAAGTTTGTTTATTAATAAGAAATTAAGTTAGATGTTATTAGGTTAATAAGTAAGTAAGCTGCTTTATGTAACTATGTTGGTAGAAAATTTTGATATTTTCTTCAAACTGCCGGATGCTGCTTGACTCACGTATTTGAGTTGGGAGCGGCGATAAAGAACTGTCTTTCGGGTGTTAGACAAGAGAAATTAGGAAGCATAAAATTAGTTGTCTGTTGGATGCTGGGAATTGAAGAAATTCGTACAGATAGGGGGGCTGTTCTGTGTGCAGAATAGTGAAGAGCATTTTCAATGAACGAAATTTAGTATAATTTTCAAATGACATGCCTAGAAGGTTTTCAGAAAGATGTGATATATGATCATATTTTCTTAGGCCATAAACGTAACGGATGGTATTGTTAAATGCAACTTTTAATCTCGCTCTGCTCGCAGAATCGCAATTGTTATTGTTGAATATTTAACATTCTATTTCTCTACTTGTTCTCTTACTCTTACTCTTTCTCTTATACTAAAACCTAGTTTACACTTCTTGCTCTTAAATCCACACAATCCAATCATTGTACATATGTATGTTCGTTTACCATGAACAATAAACTAAAGGTGGTATTACACTAGCATATAAATATGACAAGTTCACGAAATATATATGGCATACATGTGTGATAGCCATATATACATACATATATGGCAGTATTTGTATGTTGCCATATATATGTCAACGATTTTAGAGCCATATAAATGGCATAGTGTAATACCGTAACATAGTTCCTGTCATATAAATATGTTTTCTTAAATACAGTCATATAAAAATCAGACATTTTTATATTTCATGATTTGACAAGAGGATCAGGCATCCTATGTGCTGTATTATTTTGATAGTGTTTTCCTCTCACTATATTTACAATGTTTAATGATATTTTTCGTGTGGTGTTCACTACATTTTTGAATTGTATGAGCTAATAAAAACTTGTTATCTACTTCCCATCAGATTTCGAGCTCACCACATTCGTTGCATTATTTTTCTGATGAAGGAGACTTTACGAGCAAATTTTTGTACAGTTACTCGGTGTCTTTGGTACCCTCTACCTCTCCAATCCTGCCACCTCCTCATCCTCTTTTTTCCCGGGGAGCATAATGGATCCTTGAGATCCGAGTGAGGTGCTGCACCTTGTGGCTGCCCCCATGCAACCTAACCTCCATAGGTATGTATTCAACAATTCTCGGTGTTGGCAACCCTGGTTTTGCAAGTGAAAGTTGTGTTTACTTTGAGCTCTTGATTTGGAAGTTTTTTTTTTACATTAAATTAACAATTTTATAATTAAAACCCATCATAACGTTGTTAAAATAGCTATAAGGGGGTAAGCCGTCAATTGGTATTATATTAGCCATTAATTAGCCAGTAAAATACGCGAAAATGCCTGAGACGATCGCCCCCCAACAATAATTAAACTGCCCGAAATGCTGATAGCTCGGCTAAGAGACAGCATAGATAGCTAACCCCATCCCCTTTGTCATCGATCAATGGAGCAATGACTGAGTCGGCGACAATGATGGTTGGAAGTTTATCCGTAAACGGTTTAAGAACTCTCATTCAATCGTCTGTTTCATATTTTCTTGATGACAAATTAAAAAATATGGCAACAAAATCAGACATGGAGGGTATAAGTAAGGAAATACTTAACTTGCAACAAAATAACAAATCGTTGCAAGTCCAATTGGAAAGTATGCAGTCTCGCTGTGTAACCTTGGAACGACAGGTTGAGCTGCTTGAAAGGAAGTCTAAGGAACAAAATATAATTGTTCACATGCCCAAACAAAATGGTGTAAGCGCCATAGAAAAAAACAAAACTCTATGCCTCGAGATGCTACAATCATCAAATGTTGAGAAAATAAAAAATATTCGTGAGCTGCACTCAACTGGAAATGTTGCAAATGTTATTGTCGAAATGCAAGATAAAAATGATGCAATTGAACTGCTTAGAGTTAAAGCAAATATTGTCGGCACTGGTATTTCGATGCATAAGGACTATCCAATGGCGGCAAGAGAGCGAAGGAGACGAATTGTGCACCTAAAAAACAAAATAACTGCAAAAATAAGGAAATAAAACCACAAATCAAAGGTGAAACATTAAAAGTCAATAATTTCACGATTTATTTTGATAAAAACAGCAAACTTGCAAGTGACAGCAATGATGGATTGACGTTTCTACAGCAACTGGTCGGGGATGTCACAGAGGTGACAGATTCCTTCTGCAAATTCTTATGTGGGAAACACAATGGAGGCGTGCAGCAGCCGTTCCACTCTGAACCAAAATAACAAAAATTGTAATTTTTAATAAAAATGCCGTCTGCCATATTAAATGTAATAAAAACGTATTAATTGTCAAACCAATTAAATATTATTATTTTGGTCAGAAAAACCGCATTTTGCCAATTTAGCTCATTTCCAAAGTTGCTTCCCAGGTCATGTGAACGCGTGCGAACTCCAACCGCTGTTTGCTCTTATGGCGTTTAGTGGAGGCATTTTTTTTTTTGTTTTTTTTTTAATTGAAGATGGTCTGCACCTGAAATAGCTCGACGAACAGTTAATGTACTGTAATGTAAAACCAGTGATTCATACGATATAAACTGCAAAGGAAGGACAAAAACGGCTTTAACTCCTCAGGATAAGAGAAAAATTTTAAAAACTGCATCAAATTCAGGTCCTCTACCAGCAAAATAAAGGAAAAAGCGGGGGTAACAGCCAGCACATTAACTGTTCGTCGAGCTATTTCAGGTGCAGACCATCTTCAATTAAAAAAAACAAAAAAAAATGCCTCCACTAAACGCCATAAGAGCAAACAGCTGTTGGAGTTCGCACGCGTTCACATGACCTGGGATAGCAACTTTGGAAATGAGCTAAATTGGCAAAATGCGGTTTTTCTGACCAAAATAATAATTAGGGAGACAGTGGTAGTATCAATCACGACCGTCTAGGTTAAATTTTTTTGGTCAGAAAAACCGCATTTTGCCAATTTAGCTCATTTCCAAAGTTGCTATCCCAGGTCATGTGAACGCGTGCGAACTCCAACAGCTGTTTGCTCTTATGGCGTTTAGTGGAGGCATTTTTTTAATTGAAGATGGTCTGCACCTGAAATAGCTCGACGAACAGTTAATGTGCTGGCTGTTACCCCCGCTTTTTCCTTTATTTTGCTGGTAGAGAGAGCTGAATTTGATGCAGTTTTTAAAATTTTTCTCTTATCCTGAGGAGTTAAAGCCGTTTTTGTCCTTCCTTTGCAGTTTATATCGTATGAATCACTGGTTTTAATAAAATTCCTCAACATGGTCACTTTGGCCTATTTTTTTTGCAATTCTACTCATTGAAAACTCTTCGGATTGCAACACGTCAATTTTCCCTTTTTCTTCTGCAGCTAAAACTTTTTTTTCAACATTTTGGACTGAAATCTGTGTCAAATACTTTTTTATTGCTTAAACTTTGCAACTATCTGTAATCCACGTAACAGATCGCGGCCAACTAACTAATTTTACAGGTGCGTCTAATCATGTGAACAGAAAAAAACTGTACTTTTTCTTGGAGCATAGACAAAAGTGAAAAAAAAAGTCCGTTTACTTCCACTCACCTTGGACTTTTTAGTGTTATTTTGTTGAGAATTTAATAAGCTTTCAAATAAATGCAATTGTTTGACAATTGCTACCCACACTTACAAAAAAATTAGGTTTATGTAAAAAAAAATTTGTGCGTCTAATTAAGTGAACAGCAGTGTATGGGGATACAAGCAATATGGAAGAGTGGAAAAGTTGCTAGCTCAGGTTCTACATTAAAAGGATATTCCACCTCCCGTCCAAAACACCAAACTACGCCTTGATGCTGGAAACAGGATTATCACCACTCTTCGTCAAAACCCTCAAAGCCCAGGTGGACTATATTATCAAAGTTTTGAACATGGATAATGAAAGACCTCCCAAGAAAGCTGCCTTATACGTAGTCAACCGGAAATACAGCTGGTATGCGGAATGGAACGAGCTCGCGCAATGGTGTGGTATGGAGCTAGACTTGCACATTGAAAATGTTAGCGTATGGAAAGGTCAACTTTATAAGTTAATTACAATGGTGGATGAAAAGCTTAGAGAGAAATATATCGAAGATGCCACCAGCTCTGTACACCGAGTTGTTTAGAGTCGCCTATGCCATAACCTAGGAGAAAAAAACCACTTCAGAGACCAGAATAGTGTGGAGCATATCTCGATGATGGTGAGACTTCGTGCAGAACTTCTACATTTGAATTATATGCCACATAGAGAGTACTTTCCCAGCTTATGCAGCCTGTGTAAACGGGGGGAAAGAGAAGATATTTTCCATTTTCTAGGAAAATGCCCGGTTTCAATAGAAACTAGGAGCTTTTTCTTCGGCTGCAATTATTTAACCGACAGTGAAATGATAGAGTATTTAAACGAAATGGAGGTGCATAAACTTTTCATGTACTGCAAAGTAGCGCAAGCTTACAGAAACAGAATTCTCTCCGAAAACTTTTAAAGTAAGAAAAATTAATAATAATCAAAAAAAAAAAAAAATAAGAAAAATTTGTTTAGGATATTTAAGAGACTTAGACACAACTAATTTATTTATGTAATTTATTTGGATTGTCAACCGGGCAGACGGCATTGCCATGCGTTATTTGACTTTGTAATACATAACGATTTGAATAAGAAAATAAAATCTATTTACTACTACTACTACTATTCAACAATAAGAACAGTTGTTTATTGAACTTTTAAAAGAACAGAAATCGTGGTTTAGAAACTAGAAAATATAGATCAATATTCCTATGAAATTGGTATACTAGCTTGAATGAGTTTAAGGGTACATTTTGTTTCTTTCATATCACAAAACTCATCCCGAGCTTCTTTCCTTTATTTTTGCTCAAAATAATTTTTCTTTTCAAATAAGGAAACACAATACAAATCCTTGATTTAATTCCATTTTACTTTCAATCAAAGGAGTAGAAACTCATGTATGATATTATCAACTTTATCAGATAAATAAAAATAACAAAACATAGTATGCTAGTTGTATGACAAATACTAGTCATATAAAAATAATCGTTTTTTGCATGACTAGTTCATTTATTCAAGCTTGTCATATATTTAAATGTCACAGATTGCCATACAAGTGTGATAGCTTTACATTTGTTTGTCATATAATGTTAGTAAAATTAACTAACAGAGTTATGCCATACAAATAGTCCATATATATATGGCGTAGTGTAATATCACTTGCTAAACGTGGAGAAAATCAGTCATCTATATATATAAATTAAAGTTTGGTTTTGTGTACGTTCGCTAACCAGCCAAACCGATTGACCGATTTTCTTAATTTTTTTTAAATTAAAGAAGAGTATGAGTAGAAGGTTTAGGACAAAAAAAAAAATTTTTCAAATAAAGGAAGTTAGTTAAAAAAAATAATTTAGTTTCAATTATTTTCCCATGTAAAATTACAATACAAACAGCCTAGATGCTCACAATGCTTTCTATGTATTTTAATATAACTCCTAGATGTATTCCTTACTACATTTTGCGGCCTTCTGACATTTGCGATGGTCCAAAAGGGTTACTATTAAAAATTTTGGCCTCCTTTCACTCATTGAAGGGTTTGTTTTTTTTTTTTTTTTGTTGTCCATTGTTGAAAATGGTTTTCAGATATCAAAAAAGTTATCTCTTTAGAGCGCATTCTTTTTTTTATTACACGGTTTTTATTTATTTCGCAGTGCATTTTTAATTTTAGAAGCAGTTTCTTTTTAAAAAGCAAAGTACATAAGTAGAATTCGTATTTGCCCGTGAGTTCAATTTTGTGCTGAAATATAATATTTCACAAGGCACCAAAAACCAAACAAACGAAACAATGTAACGCATTGAATAGAACATAAATCTGGTTTTGACGCTTGATTTCAAAATTGTGCCATTTTTCGTGTTTTTTTATTTAGTTGGCGACAGAAAAAAGTAAGTGCAGTGGTACATTTTCTTCAACTTTCTTTTATGTCGAAAAAGGGCACATGCAATTGAAAGTGAAAGCTTGAGTCGGCAAAAAACACCAAAACTATCAAAATTTTTGTGTTTGCAGGTGTGTCAAAATAGAACTAACATAACGAATTTAAAGTTTTTTATTTTTATCCCAGGTGTTGTTTAACGAAAATTAAATTCCCTACGTCAAAAATAGGATTTTTTTGAATTATATTGTTAATTCTGTCTTGTTTATTGTAGATGAATAACTGGTCAACAGTGTTCTGTTGCCAAAAGCAGGCCTTAAAATCGAATCATCGGAAAAGCAATGGTTTGTTTTTGGGCTAACATATTTTTCATGTTAACCTTCCGTTAGTCGCGTGCACCTCACAGGTGCATACATTTTTTCTTTTATACGCCAAAGTAATACAGATTACTTTAGCGCCCCGTTCTTTCGTTAACCCTCCTAACTTCCGTCGTTCTAAGGATCAGGACTACCTCGACCTTCGTCCTGATCAGTTCAGTGGTATAATAGACATAAAAACACCTCAGGGGTGCAGTGCGACTATTAAGGTAAGTTTTTTTTTTACTTGTTACTTATTACTGTTTACTTGTAAATTGGTCCTTGTTACTTGTTACTTATTATTACTTCTTTTCAAATGCATTAGTGTATAATAATTGTATAGTTTTTGTTAATTTCCATAAGTTTTTGTAATAATTTATTTTGCTCTAGTGAATTTCTAGTTTTTTGTTTGTTTCTATTACAATTATTCTACTTCTTGTTTTTTGATACTTCTTACTTACTTATTCATTTTAACTGCAATGAAATATATATATATACTTAAATTGTGTTTATTATTTCTTAATTTTTGCGCTTATAATGCACTGGGACACTTAGAAAACGTTTTATTGTGTAAGAATACAGAAAGCACCTGACAGGTGCAGCGCGACTATCGATGGTTGAAAAAGGGCGCGACTAACGGAAGGTTAAAACAGAGGCTCAAAGATAGCAAAAACTGGATTTTTTCGATTTTGAACGCCTAATATCTCAGAAACGCGAGCTGTTAGGTAGATTCTGAGCTCATATTTAGATTCAGCGAAGCAAAAACCTTTAAAATAATATAGCTTGCTTTTGGCAACAAACAAAAAGTTCAATTTTTCAGACCAGTGTATAATGAATGGAAGCGCCAACATGTAACATTTCAAAAAGATCAGGAATGGCAAAAGTATTGCAGCAGTGTAAAATAATTATTTGGGACGAATCCACCATGGCACACAAGAAATCATTAGAAGCATTCAATCGTACATTACAAGGTTTGAGAGGTCTTTTCGGTGGTGCATTTGTGTTATTTGCTGGTGACTTCCGGCAAACACTTCCGGTTATTCCTCGATCTACTGCTGCTGACGAATAAAGCGGTAGATTGAAATCTTCATAACGTTTTGGAAATATATGAAAACGCTTTCTCTCAAATATAAGAGTGTTATTGCAGAATAATTCAACAGCTGCAGAATTTTTCAAGCAATTATTGAGAATTCGAAATGGTTAATTATCTCTTGATATTGATGGTCAAATAAGATTGCCAAATAATTTTTGTTCGTTATCAGAATCGAATGCTGCGTAAATACAGAGTTTGGATAGATAATTCTTTATTTAAAAATTAAGAAAGTTACATTATAAATTTGAATAAAGAAGTACAAGCATGGCGTGAAAGCTGTCTGCCGGATTTAATCTGAATTTTAGATTTTAAGAAAGATTCAACAAATCATTCATATATCTTAAATTTATAAAAAAAAAAAATAACTAATATTATTATATAAATAAATAACATAAGTTTTCGTGCATTATTTTACAATATCAAAGTTATGTTTAAATTACAGCTATACATAAGTTTATGTGCATCGAAAAGGAAATAAGTAGGTATAAAAGAGATATGGAGGTTAAAGAACTGCGAAATCACAACCTATATATTGCTTAAGCTTGTACTTCTTTATTCAAATTTATAATGTAACTTTCTTAATTTGTAAATAAATAATTATCTATCTATCTATCTATCTACAGAGTTTGTTTCCTAATATTGTAACTAATTACCGAAATTAAGATTGGTCAAGCCAAAGATGAATATTGGCATGTACGAATAGAGATGTTATAAGTATCAATGTGGAAGTTATGAACAAAATACCAGGTGTAAGCGTTGCTTATGAATCTATTGACACCGTCATGAATCCGGATGAAGCTGTGAACTATACAATCGAATTTTTAAATTAATTGGATCTACCAAGTATTCCGCCTTACTATTTACAATTAAAAGTAGGTATTCCAATTGTAATGTTAAGAAATCTAAATCATCCAAGATTATGTATTGGCACCAGATTAGTAGTTAAACGATTAATGAATATGTTTTTGAAGCGAAAATTTTAACTGGTAAACTTAAAGGCGAGGAAGTCTTAATACCACTTATACCAATGATTCCACCTGATGTACCATTTGAATTTAAGCGTTTGCAGTTGCCTATTCGAATTGCTTTTGGCATGACAATTAATAAATCTTAATGCCAAACGCTTGAAATCTGTGGTATACATTTGGAACATCCAGTTTTTTCTCATGGCCAACTTTGGTTGTTCACGTGTTGGAAAACCATCTGCTTTATTCATTTATACGACCAACTATGGAAAAACAAAAAATATTTCATATCAAAAAGTATTGAAAACAAGAATATTCAATAAAACACTTTTAAAACAAAAAAAGGAATATTTTACTTTTTATTTTCGCCCTGCGAAGCGGGCTGGGTTTTGCTAGTAATTAATAAATGAAACGAGCTAAACTGTGAGGAAATTTTTTCTGTTGAGCGCTTACCTATACAGTATCCTGTTTTGTTTGGTATGAGAAGATAACAAGAAACAAAAACCTTTGTTTCTCTTGCCCTTCAACTTTCATGCACATGCGGTGAACGGTGATGCGTTTGCTGTGATGTTGGTGAAATGGTTAAATCACCAATTCAGGAGAGATTTTGTTACATATATGCGCAACTTTTTTTCTTGGTATGGCATGGCGTCTCAATAATATAAAAATAAATTTAAATGTAAAATAAAGCCAAACCTTTACTTCTCTTGCCTCAATATTTTCATTTGTTTGAATTATTGCTTTTGCAGCACGAGATCCATCGGTGAGGAAGAGAATAGGAGCTCCTAAGCAGAAAAAGTTTAAGTAGTTTTCACAATAAGGTACATTTCTGTCGCAACTATGCAATATATTAATAAATTGGGCTTAAGTTCTCAGATTTCTGGGTTTGTTTTTCCGATCAGTGGTAACGAGCGTTGCTTTACCTTAGCTTTACCATCTGTGGTTTTAACTTCGGGTCATCTTTTACCATTATAAAAAGGACAGGGAGATGCACGAAATCGCGGTAACTACCGTTCGATTCTGCTAATGTATCTGGGTATTCCGTAGTAGTGGAGAGCCGTTAGACATAAAAATGGCAAAACCTCGGAATCCAGGGTTAGTTCATGGATTTTCATGAAATTTTCGGAAATGTGTTTTTAATAAAAAAAGTGTTAAAAAAATTTCAGCGCTCGTTACAATTTTTTGGTTTCAGCAACTCGTTTTACCGGAATCAGCATTTGGGGCTAAATCAGTATAATATGTGCAGTACTTTGAAACCAAAGTAATTTCAAATTTGCAATAGTTCTTCCCTTTAAAATTTAACTTAAAACTAATATAATTAAAATATAACTCTAAATTATTAATAACTATTTATAACTTTCATTTAAATTAAGATTGCATAAAATATTTTTTTTAACAACTTTTTATATGCTATTTAAAACATAACTTCATTTCACTTCCGGGAATAAAGTTCAAGCAGCGGAAAAAAGTACCTTTAAGTGTTTTTTTTAATTTCTCAAAAACCAAGAGAGATTTTTTCGTTCGTTTTTTTGCTTTTGAGTAAAAGTTAATAAAAGCACTGATTATGGAAAGAAAAAATGGCCGCCCTTAATAAAGCAAAATTTTGTAAAAAAAAAAAAAAAAATATTTTCTTTTTTAAAAAATTTTGATTTGAGGCTTGATTTTTTAAAAACTATTCATTAAGTGAGCTCAAACTAAAACTTTTATTAAAGAACAAAGTATTAGCTTTCAAAAATATTATAGTTTGTGGAAGTAAGTGGCTAATTTAATTTTTAATAAATTTTTAAGAAATTAAGTAATTTTTTTATAAAATTGCCCCTCCTGCCTACACGGAGAGATAACGCTCCTCCCATACAATTTTTTCTTGTATATTATATGACAGTATTGTCCATATTCATATGATTAAGTGTTAGTTCACTTTGAATACTCAAGCTGATCGGTTCTTCTTTTAATCAAACAGGGTATGGGCCCAGACACCCACAGGAGAAAGATAAAAAAAAAACTTTCCTTGCCACCGAAAATTAATTCTACAGTCGTTTCTGTACACTCAATCGCTTAGCATACTTTTTAAAGAAAATTAATTGTACAGACGTTCTTGTACACTCAACTTATTAATTTTTTTGAAACATTTATACAGTCGTTTTTTTTTATACACTCGGTAGAATAGCATTACAATATACTCTGCAGAATGGATAGCGAATACATTAAAATCGAAAAATTAACGAATGGTGAAAATTGGACTTTGTGGAAATTTCAATAAAAAGTCCTGATGAAAGCGAGTGAATTATGGGAAGTTGTAACAGGTGCAAGTGTGAAACCAGAACCGAGCAATGTAGGAGATGTTGGGGCTTCGCTGGCAAAATGGTTGAAGCTTGATACAAAAGCTCAAAAAATGATCGTAACGACGATCGGTCAGGAACCTATGAACTACGAGACATCGGCTGAAATGTGGGCAAAAATCTGAGACGAGCATTTATTTGTTACAGCAACAATTTTTTAATTATACCAAGGAATCTGTTGATACCATTGCAGTACACCACATATCGAAACTGCAAAAGCTTGCACAGCAGCTTAAGGACCTTGGGGAAGAAATATCGGAGAATATGCTTATCACGAAAATTCTCATGACGCTACCTGAGAATTTTGGTCATTTTTTAACGTCTTGGGAATCAACTGAGAAGAAGGAGCGTAGCTTAAAACTGACTGCTAGGTCATGCATGGAAGAATCCAGAATAGGTGCACAAAATGGAGTATCTGGCGCTTTTTTGACAAAAAGGCAACAAGCAAAAGGTGCAGCGGCGGGTGGTATTACGACAGGCAGTAAAAAAGGTAGTAAGTGCTTTATTTGCAAGAAGCCTGGGCACTGGAAAAATGAGTGTCCAAGAAAAGGAAATTTTAGGAAAGAAAATGAAAGAATCGGAGATGCTTTCGTTGGTGAAATGAACTCTTGGGCCTCTTCTAAAAAAGATAGTTGGTTTTTGGATTCTGGGGCTAGCGACCATATGTGTTTTAGGAGGGATTGGTTTCAAAATTTAGACATTTTGAGAAACCAATGCTAATCAGAATTGGAAACGGAGACGTCATAAAAGCCGAAGGAAAAGGAATGATTAAAATTGCTGCATTTAATGGTAAATTTTGGGATGAAAGGTTTTTATCCAATGTATTGTTCGTTCCAGACATAAAACTGAATTTGTTTTCATCGAACTCCACTTTGGACAAAGGTTTTGATTTGGTAGCGAACAACAATCGCTGCGAGATTTGCAAGAACAACGAGGTTGCAGCAGTTGCATTTCGGGAGTCAAATAAACTCTTCAGAATGTTCTTCAAGGTGATTTCACCACAGAAAGAGGGTGCTGCTAATGCTGCTGTAGCAATGTCACTGAAATCATGGCATCAGAGGTTATGTCATCAAAACATAGTTCAAGTTACAAACGTATTCGATGGCCATAACATTCTTTATGAAGACGATAAATCTTTTTTTTGCGAAGCATGCATTTTTGGTAAGCATCATCGAGCACCATTTAGTGCAAGTATTAACAGGGCTAAGGTAGCGGGTGAACTCATCCACACGGATCTCTCTGGTCCGATGCAAGAGACATCATATGGAGGTGCTCGCTACATGTTACTATTTCGAGACGATTTTTCAAACTTTCGAAAGGTGTTTTGAATCAATTCTAAATCTGATGTTAAACATTATATTGCACAGTTTTTGGACCAAGTGTATATTGATACAGATTTAAACGTCAAAACATTGCACTCGGATAATGGACTGGAGTTCATCAACGAAGAAGTAAATGCTGTTTTACGCAAGCGTGGTGTCCGTCATCAAAGAAGCACACCTTACACCCCAGAGCACAATGGCAGAGCAGAGCGGGATATGCGAACCATCATCGAGTCGGCGAGATCAATGATGCACGCCATAGATAATATGAGCCAAAAATATTGGGGTGAAGCAGTTACAACGGCGGTGTATACTCTCAATCGTACTGGATGCAGCCCAATAAAAGGTAAGAGTCCCTTTGAGCTATGGTTTGATAAAACTCCAGATATAAAGAATTTAAAAATTTTTGGTTCTGAGGCATTTGTTCATGTGCCTAAAGAAAAAAGGCGAAAGTTTCACCCAAAAGCAAAGAAAGGAGTTTTCATTGGCAATGAAGAACATACGAAAGGCTATCGTATATGGTTACCTGACAGCCATAAGGTTATAATTGTAACGGGCCGTTTTTGGTCGTCGTGGTCGCGCTGGCATGCTTGTCCGGCTCCTGCTCGTCGTTGGGTGTGGGACTTAACCCCTGTAACCCGTTTACAAAAAAGAAATCATGCCAGTCTTGTTACCCATTAGTTGTTAGTATGGTATCCGCGAGAATTCTCCTCCACCCACCCTACCATGTCACCGTACTCGCCTAAGTGACCCTTCATTTGCCATCTCCTTTATCCTTCAGTCCATCTATAATCTTCCACTCACCCCTTTATGCCTTACACCACTTAGCAACTCATCCTAGCAATCAACACACAAATATTCATTTTCTAATCATACAAATATTCATTTAATTCTTCAAAAAAAATAAGCCTAAGTTAACATACTTCACCTCAGTGGGTGCTTATATAAATTTTAAGTATGTATTACTAAATGTTCTAATTGATTTCTCCTCTTCCAAGTCTATTTATCTATATATATATTAAAAATTACTCGTCGGAATATACCGCGCCTAAACTACTTATATGCAATGGTCCCCCAGAACTCAACCCCCTCACAAAGTTTATATATAAAAAATCAAATAATTCGAAT
Source organism: Melanostoma scalare (assembly GCA_949752695.1). Lineage (NCBI taxonomy): Eukaryota > Metazoa > Arthropoda > Insecta > Diptera > Syrphidae > Melanostoma > Melanostoma scalare. The sequence continues at coordinate 112,022,750 of OX456984.1, read as the reverse complement.
CAAACAATAATGACTCACCGCTTTTCTATTTTATATCCGCTGACGATGTTGTGGCCACAGCATACGGGCAGGACTACGATGGTAGGCTTGATTCTGGTGTAGACGATCACGCACTGTTGGCTTACTTTTGTTTTAAAGGAAAAATTATTTGATTATATATAAAGTACTCTAATAAGTTGGTGAGCTCGCGCCCCGCCCACTAGCGCACTTTCTGGGTATATCCCGGTATATGTATATATTTAGATATATATACCCGTACTACGGTTCTCGAATTAAATTTTAAACACTATTATATGCCTTATGGGCCAATAAAAAAAATAAAAGAAAGTCACCAAAGTGGTGCAATAATTAAAAAAAATAAAATTGAATTGGCCGGGATGTGAACCCGGGTCTGCTGCCGCAGCTCCCTTTATGGGTGAGCGCTCAGCCTACTCAGCCAACAATTAGTTTGTGATTTCCTTGATCTTCTCAGAGTTTTAATTCGGTTAAGAGATCCAAATATCCAATAATAATGAATTTTTACGAATTCACAGCTCACAGTTTTTTTTTCCGTAGGCGGCTTCGGTATACCGTGAGGCGACTACCAGATTTGGTAATTACAACCAAAACCCACTGGTTCTCTCTGCCTTTTTCCTTTTTTAAAATAACTTAAATTAGTTTCACTCTTCAATCATTCACAACTAACAACATTTCAACATACCTTTCAATAAATCTCACACTGTGAAAAAAAAAATCCCACAGAATAAGTCCGCAATTCACACTTAAAACTCGAAATCAGTCGTAAGCTTAATTATCAAATAAGAAAATAATTAAATTAAAATTAATTACTCAAGCAACCGAACAAAGAAACTACCAATTAATGCAACTCAGCGATCCTCGCTTTTCGACCGTTCACAAACCTTTGTCCAGCTAAAGCGGTTCAAAAAGATTTAAAACCGTCAACTTCTCCTCTACGGTTTTCCGTTGACGAGAATCTTTAACGGAGGCGGGACTTACTCCCGTTCCCTGAGCTTTCTCTCACAAAACCGATTCGCACGTCAACTCAAAACAAACCAATTTGGGATCAAAGTAGTGTTGCCACTATCCCACACTCAAAACAACCACTTTCGCATACAATACTCCAGACAAAATCCATATTTCGTTACACAGGGCTTTGCAGTTCATTCACAGTTTTCATCCCCAATATTCGTGCCACCCAACACTATTCCCCACCATTCGCAAGTCAACACCCTCTAACAATCACCATACCTCACTATTCATCATTATCCATTTCACCACGCATTACTATTCACCATTCTGCAGTCCACCACAGACTTCTGCCGACCTAGGTGTGAATTCGCACTAAGGTCACACTTTGGAGACTGGAAAGTTTGTTCGTTGCTATTAATTCTTTCCATGAAAACTGACACATGAAATTGCAAATAGAACCCACGATGTTGTTTATTTACATTTGTTTGTAAGTTCGCGGAGTGTTTTGTGTCTTATTCAAAAATAGTGTGTTCAAATTCTTTCAAAGCAGTAAGTAATCTTATTACTCGTCTAATTAAGATCTCCATTCCCTATTCAATCGTTCTCTTTATTGCATTATTTCAGATTGAACAACTTTAAAACGTGGGGCGGAACCCACTAAATCCTAGCCGGGCTATGTATATCCGTGAACTTTTAGGAAAAGTACACACTCCTGCATCTTTGAACGAAACATTCATGAGTTGTTGTCTCAAGTAAGTATGCTCTCAAATCCCTATCTATATCGTGTTTCCTATTGTCTATATCCTTTCATGTTTACTTTTGTCTTGCCTTTTAATTTTACCCTACTGCCGTATGTCTTTGGCATGGAAAACCCCTACGGTCTTCCCACTTAGATTGTGCAACTCATACATGCAGTTGCCAACAATACGATAAACCCGAGCCTTCACAAATTTTGGAAGTAACTTGGCGTTCAGTCCCTGCGTAAACTTGCTTTGGGCAAAGTTTCGTCGGAACACCTCTTGCCCCACTTTAAACGATACTGGTCGTGATCGTGTATTGTACGTCTTTTGTGAATTCTCGTGTGCTTTTCTTAAATTTTGTGAAATATTTTGACGGGTTAACACCAAGTTTGTTTCGCGAGTACTAACCTCCATGTCTGGATCATTTAGTGCCCCTAAACTTCGTAGTATTTTGTAACTTGACGCGTGATTCACCATCTTTTGACCGAAAAGTGCAAAGTAGGGTTGACACCCAATCGATTCATGGTTGTCAGACCTCAGCACACACGCGATATACGACAAATAGTTATCCCAACTATCTTGTTCCTCAGTTACAAATACTCGCAGTTTACTCAGTACACTCCGGTTAACTCTTTCTGAGATATTAGCTTGAGGTGAATACAATGCAGTTTTGACGTGTTGCACCCCATAGCTCTCTAGAAATTTTCGAAATTCAGACGAAACGAATTGCTTTCCGTTGTCTGAGTGTATAAACTCCGGAGTGCCAAACGCGTGAAAGATCTCAGTTTCTATAAATTTGATAATATTCTTTGAAGTGGCTTTCGGAAGCGCTTTCAAAAAAACGTATTTGGTGAAGTGATCAACACAAATAAAAATCGTAGTATTGCCCTTTTTGGTGCGAGGATAAGGGCCTAACAGGTCAACATACATCCTTTGCATCGGTCTTTCGGTCACGATTTGCTTGGTCATGGGTGGACGCAGAACTTTATTCGGAGCTTTTACCATTTTGCATGTTTCACACTGCTCAACGAAAATTTTAATGTCTCTACCCATCTTTGGCCAGAAATACTTATCGCGTATCCGCAAATAGGTTTTGGAAAACCCACTGTGACAGCTCAACTTGGAGTTATGTGCCATTCCCATCACCCCACGAGTTAATGCATTGGGTATCCACAACCGCCAAAGGGAATCTTCACTTTCCCCCGCTTCGCTACGGAACCTAACTCTTTTATACACAAAGTTATCGGATACCACGAGGTCCGGTAGTGCGTCTTGATTTTTTTGAATGTTTTCCCGCAGACTTTTGTACTCTTCCGATTGGAACTCAGGTGAGTCTAAATCTACCTCGATAGCAATATCGTGGATGGAGATTTCCTCCATGTCCATTCGTGACAACGCATCTGGGACCACGTTTAGTGTACCTTTTCGATGCTCAATAGCGAAATTGAAGCCTTGAAGTTCAAGACTCCAACGAGCTAGTCTGCCTGTCAGATCTTTGAGTGACATCAGCCACTTCAAACTTGAATGGTCAGTTATGACCCGGAACGGCATCCCCTCTACATACGCTCTAAACTTCCGGATACTCAGCACCGCCGCGAGACACTCTTGCTCAGTGACGGTGTAGTTCTTCTGCGCTTTATTCAGTTTCTTGGACATGAAGGCTATGGGCTTTTCGTTACCATCATCATCCAATTGGAAAAGCACCCCTCCTACTCCTTCAGACGACGCATCACATTGAATGACGAAAGGCTTCTTGAAGTCAGCCTGAGACAACACTGGAGCCGAGGTAAGTGCCTGTTTCAATCTTTCAAATGCTTCCTTAGCTGGGAGCGACAATTCAAATTTTTTTTGTTTTTTTAAGCAATCAGTCAATGGTGCTGCCAAATCCGAATAGTTCCGGATAAACCTTCGGTACCAGCCGGTAAGGCCTATAAATCTCCGCACTTGCCTTGCGGTCTTCGGTACAGCAAAGTTCACCATCGCAGAAATCTTTTCCGGGTTGGTTTTGAGAACCCCCTGACCTACTATATACCCAAGAAATTTGACCTCGCGCATACAAAATTTCGATTTAATCAGATTGATTGTCAGATTAGCACGTCGTAAACACGCCGCCACCTCTGACAACACTCGTAAATGCGTATCGAAATCTGGGGTACATATCAGAAGGTCATCTAAGTATATAAAAACGTTTTGTCGTAGACTTGCTGGGATCACCCGATCCATCAGACGACACATTCTCTGGGCCGCATTACATAGCCCGAATGGCATCACTCTGAACTGATACAGAGGCCGTCCCGGCACTGCAAATGCCGTCTTTTCCCTGGACAGTTCATCCAACGGGATTTGATAGAACGCCTCCGTGAGGTCCAGAGCCGAAATGACAAACGTGTCCTCTAATCTGCTGATGATACCTTCAACATTTGATAGTGGATACGCATCTGCTTTGGTCTTGCTGTTCAGCTTCCGACTATCCAAACACAAACGAAATTTCCCTGCTGACTTCTCTACTAACAACACTGGTGAACACCAAGGTGAGTTACTCTCTTCTATAATACCCATCTTTAACATACGGTCTACTTCTTTATAGACTTCACCCTGACGTACGGGTGACAACGGATAGATTTTGCATTTTATGGGAACTGAATCGCCTACATCGATCGTATGAGTTTCCAGATGAGTGTGCCCAAGACCTTGTTCCAGTGAATTTGGAAACTGCTTCTTTAAAGCCTCTAATCGTATGGTTTGAGCCGAGGTGAGTACCAATGGCGATTCTTTTTCAAACAACTCCTCTTTTCCCTCAGTACTATTCAAATTTAAATCAAGCTCTTCGACAGCGGGGAGTAAATTGAATTCTCGCCAGAAATTCATTCCCAAATATACCTTTTGGGTCAAATTCGGTATCACGTAAAAGGTTATGGTCTTCGTGACGCCGTCAAGGGTTGTTGGAATCTCACAAAAACCGATTATACCATGTGATTTTCCATCTGCCGTTTTGACGAAGTTTTTGTATGGCGTCATCCGAATGCCATTCCTACTAATGAACGCTTCACTATCCTTACCGATCACCGAAATCGATGCCCCACTGTCGAGTAACCCCAAGACCTGTTCGCTTTTCAGCAGTACACTCGCGTACATCCTTCCATCCGTCTCTGACGTTATAATTGTCTCCAGAATCATTTTTTGGTAACTCTTCCTCTTCCGGAACCTTTCCCTACACTTCCCTATATGGGCACTTGCCACCCTCTTTCCCATAATTTTTTCCCTCGCTTGGTCATAAATCTTTCTCCTCTCGTGCAACGACTTTGGAGTGCAACTTTTCACCGGTAAACCCTCCGATGTCGAAACTTCACGTTGCAGGATTCTCACGGGAGCCTCTTTTGACTTTTGCTCAACCGTACCACCCTCCTCCTCATCTACAGACTTATCTACTGGTGGTTCTGAAAGGAACGACTCTCCCCACCTCTTCGATCGTTCCCCTTCGAGTTTCCCTGATGTTTTCCGCACTCATGCGTACTAATGTTTTTAGCCCCACACAGAAAACAAAACAATCTTCTCTCATGAGAGGGGCACTGGTAAAAGGAATGTCCCTGCTGGTCGCAATTCCAGCAAAGTAGATTGGATGTCGGACGAGAGTATGGCTTGCTAACGGCCGCCACTTCCTCTGCTCGTTCTTCTTCTACTTCCGGCACCTCAATTTCACTAACGGTGCGAGGCTGCCCCGCCTTTCTCGCTATGAAACGTTCCGCTTCCCTAGCCTTCTTTCTTAACTGCTCCAGGTTATTAATCTCAGCAGCGAGCAAGATTTCACCCAACCTCTCTTTCGAGTTGCTTCTGACAACATCTATTAGCTTTTTAGAGTCAAACGGCTCGTTCAGCCGATCGTTCAAACGGATTACCGATTCATAGAAGTCGTCAAACGACTCCTTAATTCCCTGCCTGCGGGTCAACAACCGCATGTAGAGCTCGACTTCGCTCTCCTTTGAACCGAATTCCTTGTTCATGGCCGCTTTAATTTCCTCCAGGTTCGCGCTTGGTTGCTTCCGCAAAAAACACCAGAACCACTTCTCCGCCTTACCCACCAGCAACTTATGAAAGTTGGCGGCTATTTGCTGGTCAGAATATGCCGAGGAAGATTGAAGCCTGTTGACCTTGAAAAGGAATTCTTTCACGTCCTCTTGGCCATCGAACCGAATGTTCCACCGGTCTAATCGACAGTATTCAGATGCGCTCTGATAAGACCTAGCATTGGACCTAGTCGGTGAGATCGACTGTCGTGGTCTCGCAACCGGCGGTTCACGGAACGTCAAACCCAGATTCCGGTCCATAGGGACATCTGTCGAACTCTGTTGGCAGGGAATTGGAGAAGCTGTGGAGACATTGCTAACACGCTCCAGTTTATTCATGACCCCTGACATGAAAACTTCCATTTGTTGGAACAATCGTACCTGGTTGGAAATCATACTCCTCTCAATACGATTTGCCAAATCTTCCACCATGTTGCAATTCGTATCGCTTCCTCTTTCCCGACTCACTCCCTCTGTTATTTGCCTCTGCCGGCCTTCGTTCTCCAACAGATCCTGATTCGGACCATTCCCACTCCCACTGGGCCTACCCGCTAACTCCTCTTCTGACATTGTCGAACTATCAATTGAGTTCAGTTCTGAGAAGCTCCAGGACCGATCAAAACTAAACGATTTATTGACTCCCTGAAACGCTGGTGGAATCTTTCAAAACGGGCTTCAGAGTTCTCTAGCCACGCCTGGTAATCGTCTTGGAAAGATAACCTCCGATTACTCATCCCACGAGAACCACGTACCACTTCGCCCTTTCCTACCCCTTAAGGCGTGTCAGGCAATCTATCCCCAATGTCCAACCCAATACCCAGGGAAAACAGAATTGGAATTTCACTCTATACTAAACAAAACAAACTCAACTTGAAACCAACTATCACACTTTCCAGCTCAAACACAATCAAGCCACGAATAAACACACTAACCTATGTCGTACTAACACCTAAACTTTCAACTCCGCTGTAAACAGCTTCTAATTCTTCCTTTTCTTTATTTTTAGCTCACACAACTAAAATTACCGAAAAAAAACTTTAACACACTGCACGGAATAACAATTTATCATATACTGGCTCGGGGTGAGCTAACCGGAAGAAAATGAATGGACTATTGGACTTAAGAGATGGCAAAGTTCTATGAGCCAACTTACCCAGAAGAAAACCGAGCAAGCTAAAAAATGAATTACAATACTGAAACTACTCTATATCAAATTAAAAAAAAATTATTTATTTGTTACAGGACATCTACCAACCACAACGATCGGCAGATGACTCCGCAACTGTGCAGCAACAACCACTACCCGAAGGACAGTCAAACTCCTAATCAAGTCTCTACCGACTCTCCGGATTGATTTGGAAAGAAAAAAACATCCTTTCGTTCTGACGAAAACATCAGCATCCCACCAACATCTCGACTTGAACTCAAGTCTGCCTCTTGATGTGACTTCGCCAAAAACTCCTTTCATCGCAGCAGTAATCGGGGCACTACCCCAATCAACCGGACTTATGAAATTGTCTTTGACACGTAACTATACCCTAGACTAAGTAATTCTAAGATATAAAAAAAAACTGAAACTAACTAAAAAAAAATAAAGCAAAGCAATATTGAACGGCTCAAAATATAAAAAAAACTGTTTCGCTGCACACTCCTGCCCTACAGGCAGGCCTCACGTTCATGGGCGCCATTTTGTAACGGGCCGTTTTTGGTCGTCGGGGTCGCGCTGGCATGCTTGTCCGGCTCCTGCTCGTCGTTGGGTGTGGGACTTGACCCCTGTAACCCGTTTACAAAAAAGAAATCATGCCAGTCTTGTTACCCATTAGTTGTTAGTATGGTATCCGCGAGAATTCTCCTCCACCCACCCTACCATGTCACCGTACTCGCCTAAGTGACCCTTCATTTGCCATCTCCTTTATCCTTCAGTCCATCTATAATCTTCCACTCACCCCTTTATGCCTTACACCACTTAGCAACTCATCCTAGCAATCAACACACAAATATTCATTTTCTAATCATACAAATATTCATTTAATTCTTCAAAAAAAATAAGCCTAAGTTAACATACTTCACCTCAGTGGGTGCTTATATAAATTTTAAGTATGTATTACTAAATTTTCTAATTGATTTCTCCTCTTCCAAGTCTATTTATCTATATATATATTAAAAATTACTCGTCGGAATATACCGCGCCTAAACTACTTATATGCAATGGTCCCCCAGAACTCAACCCCCTCACAAAGTTTATATATAAAAAATCAAATAATTCGAATCAAACAATAATGACTCACCGCTTTTCTATTTTATATCCGCTGACGATGTTGTGGCCACAGCATACGGGCAGGACTACGATGGTAGGCTTGATTCTGGTGTAGACGATCACGCACTGTTGGCTTACTTTTGTTTTAAAGGAAAAATTATTTGATTATATATAAAGTACTCTAATAAGTTGGTGAGCTCGCGCCCCGCCCACTAGCGCACTTTCTGGGTATATCCCGGTATATGTATATATTTAGATATATATACCCGTACTACGGTTCTCGAATTAAATTTTAAACACTATTATATGCCTTATGGGCCAATAAAAAAAATAAAAGAAAGTCACCAAAGTGGTGCAATAATTAAAAAAAATAAAATTGAATTGGCCGGGATGTGAACCCGGGTCTGCTGCCGCAGCTCCCTTTATGGGTGAGCGCTCAGCCTACTCAGCCAACAATTAGTTTGTGATTTCCTTGATCTTCTCAGAGTTTTAATTCGGTTAAGAGATCCAAATATCCAATAATAATGAATTTTTACGAATTCACAGCTCACAGTTTTTTTTTCCGTAGGCGGCTTCGGTATACCGTGAGGCGACTACCAGATTTGGTAATTACAACCAAAACCCACTGGTTCTCTCTGCCTTTTTCCTTTTTTAAAATAACTTAAATTAGTTTCACTCTTCAATCATTCACAACTAACAACATTTCAACATACCTTTCAATAAATCTCACACTGTGAAAAAAAAAATCCCACAGAATAAGTCCGCAATTCACACTTAAAACTCGAAATCAGTCGTAAGCTTAATTATCAAATAAGAAAATAATTAAATTAAAATTAATTACTCAAGCAACCGAACAAAGAAACTACCAATTAATGCAACTCAGCGATCCTCGCTTTTCGACCGTTCACAAACCTTTGTCCAGCTAAAGCGGTTCAAAAAGATTTAAAACCGTCAACTTCTCCTCTACGGTTTTCCGTTGACGAGAATCTTTAACGGAGGCGGGACTTACTCCCGTTCCCTGAGCTTTCTCTCACAAAACCGATTCGCACGTCAACTCAAAACAAACCAATTTGGGATCAAAGTAGTGTTGCCACTATCCCACACTCAAAACAACCACTTTCGCATACAATACTCCAGACAAAATCCATATTTCGTTACATAATTTCCAGAGATGTAATTTTTAAGGATCCCTTTTCGTCGGCTTCAGCAATTATCAACAACGACAAAGCTACAGATGAAGGTGAAACCGAAACTACAACAGAAAACCCGTATCAAAACGATGAAAGTTTGAATACAGTGGAAGAAGAAATCATTAAAGAAGAAAAGGTAATAAATTCTGAAAAGAATAGTACGGAGCCTGTTTCGAATCAGTGTTCTCGTGATTTGCGCTCGAGAACTGTTAAGTTTTGTTATTTGGCTGATTTCCAAGAGCCGCAATGCTTTGAAGATGTTGAAAAATCTGAGTTTTCCTGTCAGTGGAAGACTGCTATGGACTATGAAATGGCTTCATTAAAGAAGAATCGCACTTTGGATTTGGTGGAACTTCCTTCTGAAAAGAAAACTATATCCAACAAATGGGTTTACAAACTAAAGCTTGGTGCAAATGGCGTGGTGGAGAGGCATAAGGCCAGATTGGTAGCAAGAGGTTTTGCACAGCAGTATGGAATCGACTATGAGGAGACGTTTAGCCCCGTTGTTAAATTTACTTCCATCAGAATGATATTATCCTTGTGTGCAACGGAAAATTTAAAACTCAGGCAGTTCGACATCAAAACGGCATTCTTACATGGTGATCTAAATGAAGACGTGTATATGACACAACCAAAAGGATATAGCGACGGAAGCAACAAGGTATGTAAGCTAAATAAAAGTTTGTACGGACTAAAGCAGGCTTCTCGATGCTGGAACTTAAAATTTACATTGCTTCTAAAGAAATTTAGTTGCAAAGTTACAACAGCTGATTCTTGCGTGTTTGTAAGCAACAACAATGGGAGAAAAATTATTTTGGCCATCTATATCGACGATGGACTAGTTGCAGCAGCTGATGAAAGTTTTTTATAGTATACTTGACACAAAAATTTGAAATAACAGTGTCTACTGCAAAATATTATTTTGGATTGGAAATTGATATTTTAGCAAATGGAAACATACATCTTCGGCAGACATCGTATGCGAAAAGAGTTCTTTCCAGATTTGGTATGACAGATGCTATATCTGTTTCAACTCCAGCTGAAAACAGGAATATTTCACAGGACTGTAATATAAATCATGATACCAAATATCCATATCGTGAAGCTGTTGGTTGTCTCATGTATCTAGCAGTTGGTACAAGACCTGACATTGCATATGCTGTAAGCCTTGTTAGTCGTCACTTAGATGATCCAAAAAGTTGCTACGTGGTTGCAGTTAAAAGAATTTTTAAATACATTCAAGGAACCATTCCAACCAACTCGTATCGAACCATTATGGCCTTCTATTTAAAACAACCAATCTGAAAGTTTATTGTTTCACCGATGCTGACTTTGCTGGAGATTTAGAAAACCGAAGTTCAACAAGTGGTTACGCTCTAATTTATTGGTGATGCAGCAGTCTCATGGTCTTCGCAGCGTCAAAGGTGCATAGCTCTTTCAACAACGGAGTCTGAATATGTAGCGGCTTCTGAAGGTGTTAAGGAACTGATTTTGGTGCATCGTCTATTTTCTGAACTCGTATCGAGTGGCGCAGAAGTTCCAACTCTAAATATGGACAACCAAAGCGCTATCAAACTTGTGAAAAACCCAGAGTTTCACAAACGTACGAAGCATATGGACGTAAAATATCATTTCATCCGTCAACAATTTAATGAGGGTCTTTTTACATTAAATTATGTTCCAACTAATCAACAGATTGCAGATATATTTACAAAACCATTGTCTAAAGTTTGTTTTGAGTCATTAAGAGACAAGTTAGGAGTCTTAAAATTATAAACACTTTGGATTATATTCGTAATTTACATGCTGGTGAATAAACACTAAATCATTATTTATTCGCCGATGTGAAAGCTGTTGCATCTACAAAAGTTGAATACGATGCTCATACGGTTGAAGGTCATAAGGATCAATCCAGGGAAGTCCCTTGAGAGCAAATCTAATAAATCTTCGCTGTATACTTTCTATCCTTGAATTGTGGACTGCATAATAAGGAGACCATATTTGAGAAGCATATTCTAGATGGGGTCGAACATGACAGTTATACAGCGAAAGAGTGACGTAGGGGTCCGTAAATTCCTTAGCCCATCTTTTAATAAAGCCTAGCCTATTGTATTTCCTTTACTAACAATATAATTGATATGAGATGTAAATTTTAAATTGGAACTTAAGTAAACAACGAGGTTCTTAATACTGGACACCTTGCATATTTGATGAGAAATCGAGTAATTATACAAAGCCGGTGTACGTTTCTTCGAAAAAGTTATACTTTGACATTTGCTAGACTTAAAAATCAATCCATTTTTATCGCACCATGTGGCAAAATTTTCAACATCAGATTGTAAAATAAGACGATTGGCTGCGCAGTCTATTTTCTTGAAAATTTTCATATCATCCGCAAAGATCAAAATTTCACTTGATGACAAGCTAAAAGTAACATCATATATGGCTAGAATAAAAAGGAACAAGGTGACTACCTTGCAGTGGCGAAGCGTCCATATAAGTCGATTATTTCCGACTTACCTTTTGAAATTCACATCCGAAACATCTTAGACTTCTGGCAACATGAATCAAACTTAATCATACACATGAACTCGGTGCCAACATTTTTTTAACAACTACCACTTTGATTTCCGTCCTATATTCTACACACATGTTGGCTCTTCAACTCACTAAATAAACAAACACAAAACTTTAGCAACATACAAGGTTACCCCAAATATTACGTCTTACAAAATTTGTTGCTGGATAGAACAAATTTGTGTTCTTTCCTCTTTTTTCTTTTACCAAAAAATATGAAGGTAGAACATCGTCTAGCCTAGAGCTAGGCACCTCTCTGTTCAATACATGCTTTCTTATGGAAGAAAATAACCCGGTGTTCTAGCGTCATATTTTTTGGTAAATCTGTTTGTTATCTCTTATTCTTTGCGCTCTGAGCAGGTGAATATTGTGCAGAGCGCCGGCACAGTAGCCAAGTGCTCATTTGCAGCATTGCTTCTGCACACTTCGGTGTTTGCATGATATTGGTTTTATAAAAGAAAAAAACGCTTTCCTTAGTATTTCTTCCCATGGACACATGCTTATAAACAAAAATGTATATGGCAGGTTTGCAGGTTGAGGCAGGTCTCTGCTTGAAGAACAAGAAAATAACACGCTGGTCTCCGACTTATTTCATGAATTTGTATGTGTCTCTGCACTGGACTGATGTGTCAAAGGTTGCCACTTTGATAACAAATATGCGTGAATATTAGATCTCATAGCATAAAGCATATTTTTGGCAGAAAATGCAAAAAATAATTGGAATTTTTTTAAAGTGACCCTAAATGAATTCAGTTCCCAATGAGCCGTATTTTATTTGAAAAACGAAGTTTACCAGCAGAACGCAGTGCAATACTTATTTAAATTGATTTAGTGCTTTTCGTGATTTTTTTAAATATTACAAATTTAGGCTTTAAAAATTGAAAAGTGCAAAAAGTCTGAAAAGTTTTCCGATAGTAGATTTCAGTGGTTTGATTATGGCCTTAATATCTGTTGACTGTTGCTTAACTGATTTTCACTTAGAAGAAACAAATAGTTTTAATTAGCTCTACCTAATAGCAAAGTTGGTTTGAAATACTTGACTTTTTGGCTTGATGCGAAGACAAACATTCCACAAAAAAAATTTTAAGTAAACTTTTTTTTGTTGGTGATTAAGTTTCTTTCGAGTTACCTTTTGGAATCATTCACTCCTCGCCACTGCTACCTTGTGATACTCCTGAGAAAGCCTTTGAAAAGTCAGTTTATATACAACATATCTCTTGGCCGCTTTCAAGCGCGTTTGAACATTTATGAAGAAAATATACAAGATTTGTTACTGTTGATCTTTTCTGTACAAAACCGTGCTGCTGTTTGCAAATTATATTTCTTATCTCGAAAGTTATAATAATAAATAGGGTGGAGCGAGGGGCCCCTGGGCCTAGCGCATTTCTCACAACCATGCCTTGTGACTTGTGAGGGAATGGAGGGGACCTACAATTTTCTGCCGGTTCCGAACGGTTCATTGAGAAGCTTTTCATGGCAATGAATTTACTAACGGATGACTGGCTAATTCCTCGCAAAAGGTGATATACGTCGAAAAACATTTTTGCCTCTGCTGGGACTCGAACCTCAAACCTCTGGGTTAGCAGATGGACATGCTAACCATCACGAAACGGGTACCTCAAGGTTAAGCTTTCAAATAATTTGGGGATACACGAAAGTTTAGATATGGGTCTGTAGTTAAGGATATCCGATTTAATACCTTTTTTAAACAAATGTGTAATAAAAGATCTTTTCCACAGTAAAGGAAATCGACCAGAATCTAACGACAATGAAAACAAATAATGAAGGGGACTTACATCAGGGTCAGCAGAGTAATCATCGTTCAAAGATGAAACATTGTGAAGGACTCTTTCTAGGTTTATTGGAACAATAGTCAAGGAAGCTTTCTGAAATGAACAGTGAATTGAAGGAGACCAATCTATATAAGATAGATTAAAGTCACCCAGGGGGCTCTTTCATAGATCATACAATACTACATTTCACACAACATACAACAAATTTAAAATCATACATCACATACAATTTTCTGTTTCACAGATTTCATTGGATAGATAGATGTTAATTTTTGTTGTATGATTTGACAGCAAAAATTATTGAACAAAACAAAACTGTATTTTTTTAAAAGTCAAATTCTATAGAATCAAACGAAGCGAATAAATCCATTTCATTATATCCATGCGTCTACTCTTTAATTATAGCAAAAGTCATTTTCTCTGTTATATAAAATCAGTCTTCGATAGAGTGTTAGTAGTTTAAGCACATTGCGGTTCAATAGAGACAATGCAAATAGGACGGGGTTCAAATTTTCTCGAGACGTTTAAATTATTGGTTTGAGCTCGAATAGGCCTATAATCAATCCGAACGTTGAATGTCTTTCATGTTCCATCGATTAGTTGATAAATACAAAATAAAAGATGCATATTATATGCATTTTCTATAATAAAATGACAGTTCAACCACTACTTTAGCTCTTACTTACTTAACACCTGAAGTTATGTCTTTGTTTCGAGCTTCATAAATCATGCTTTTCGGTTGGGCAACCCCGTATAGTTTTTAATTTTTAAATTTGACAAGACGCTGCATTTGTTGAAATCCGTTGAACTGTTTTGTCTTCAAGAACTTGTAGGCGAGTTTTAGAAATTGGCTCGAAGATACCGTACTTACAAACATAACTAAATGGAAATAGAATTATCAATTTTCTCTCCATCTTGGTCTTTCAATCTTCTACACATACTATTCTTTCCAAGGTCATGGAAACGTTGATAAACCGTCAACTTATGAAATATCTTGAAAAACGAAAGCTTCTTAATGACCGTCAGTACGGCTTTCGTAGCAAATGGTCCACTGGTGATTTGATGGCTTATCTCACAGAAAAGTGGAACCAATCTTTACATTGTTTTGGAGAAAGTAAGATTATTGCGTTTGATATTTCTTAAGCATTTGATAGAGCTTGGCATCAGGCTCTTTTATCGAAAATGCGTGCTTTTGGTATCGATGAGTCTCTTCTTCGTTGGATTAGAAATTACCTTTCCGACCGTTCAATACAAGTTGTGTTGGATGGCTTCAAGTCTGATACCCACTTCATAAATGCTGGTGTGCCCCAGGCCTGCGTTTTGTCTCCGACTCTCTTCCTCATTTTCATTAATGATCTCTAGTCTGAAACTTCTAATCCGCTTAACTGTTTTGCTGACGACTCGACCCTCAGCTTTTCATATTCGTTTCCAAATTCATGTCCCTGCTCTTCGGATGTGGAACTGGAACGGTTGGGTATGATAAGCTCATTGAATTCTGACCTTGACAGCATTGTTTCATGGGGTCTTATGAACCGAGTAGAATTCAATGCTTCGAAAACTCAATGCTGTCTCTTGTCGTTGAAGCTTAACATTCCCCCATTGCCATTATCCATGAATGGTACCTGCATCGAAGAAACCGAAAAGCTGTCAGTACTTGGTATGTGTGTAAACAATGATCTTCGTTGGAATGATCACATATTTGAAGTCGCCAAAAACGCTGCTAAATGCTTAGGTTTCTTGAGACGATGCAGGAACTTCTTCACCCCTTCTGATCTGGCTACAATTTATAAGGCCTTCATCCGCCCAAAACTGGAGTATAACTCCCATATCTGGTCAGGTGCTGCTCAAACATCTTTGCACCTGCTTGTTAGGGTACAAAATAGAGCGTTAAAATTGATAGGTGATAGTTCAATTGTAGAATCGATTGATTCTGTTGAACATCGTCGAAACGTCACCTCTTTCTCTCTCTTTTATCGCTTTTTTCGTAAACAGTGCTCTAGTGAAATAGCCAGTTGCATTCCTCCCCAGAAACAATTTAGCCGTAACACCCGCCTCGCTAGGAATGCTCATCAGCTTTACCTTGAGCCCAACTTCGGGCGTACAGTCAAGTATAGAGATTCGTATTTCAGTCGCACCACCCGAATGTGGAATGCTTTACCTGGCTCTGTATTTCCCCTGCATTACGATTCACAAAGATTCAAAAAAAACGTGCATCGGTGTCTCCTACTAAATCCTCTCCTATTTTCCTAAATGCTCGCACTGTGTTTTATAACATTATAAGGGTTAATTTTTTTTGTTTTAAGTTGCAAATAAATTAACTAAAACTAAAGACAAAACCTAAATATACCCAAGGCACGTGCTCTTGCAAGTTAATCAATCAAATACTTTAGCAATGGTAAGTTGAATTAGAATATTTAACCAGAAACCTGTCAAAATTCTCATAAAAACCTCTGATCTGTTTATTTGGTATCTAGGACGTTCTACAAAGACCGGGTGAAGTTTGAAAACGATGCCCTTGTCGAAGAAATGTGGGCTATGAAAGCCATGGAACATGCGGAAGTGTACTTTCGTAACAATCGATGTGGTTACGGAGGACGACCTCAAGAACCCTGAACAAAAAATCAAATGGAAAGCGTTTATAGAAAATGCAAAAAACTAGAGGACTATATATGGAACTCTCCTAAAATCGGAGCCTTCAAAGGAATTCTCACGTGAAAACCCAATGCTTGTTGTTCGTCTACAATTCTTGGCCATTGAAATAGCAAGGAACCGTGAAGATAATAATGATGCTATAAGAGAAAAATTCAAACCTAAGGTTTCATCAACTCCGACACCGCACCGGTTGGGGAGTATCATAATAGCATCTGTTGGTAAAAACCAATTCAGCTTGTGTCTAAATAAAAAGATTATTTAAAAAAACGATTTCTAGACTTTAACTATCTCACAAGGTTAAGATGTAGGTTAGGTTAGGCTGGATGGGGGTTCAGCCACAAGTGGAAATATCTGGCCAAAGATTTCTGGAGACTCGGCATGTTTCTAAAGATAACCACCTGTCATTGGCGGTTTTTAGCAAATTATGTTTGAATCTGTTTGAGGTTGAGATGTAACAGCTAGTGTAGACATGGATGGATTCGGTTGATAGATCACGTTGACATTTAAATGTGTGTAGCTTTTGTGTCAAGAAAACGTTCGAGTACTTTTATAAACATCAATCGCTCTCAGAGAAATTTTATCCCCACTCCTTAAAATTTTTCTGACTGCCGAATTTGGTGCACAAAGTATTCAAACGCACCTAATGTATGACAAAATTCTGTGAAATAGAATTTTTACTGGAAATATTCCAGTCGAATCAATCAATCAATGACAGCAGTCATACAACATTTCTGTGAAACAGTATTTTGTATAATAAATTTTAAAATCATACATTGTATGTGATGTATGATCTGTGAAATAGGCCCCAGCAGTAAAATATTTATATCTGAAGAAAGATTATTTAAATAATCTAACACTAAAGCCACTTCATTGTAAGCAGGGGCAGAACTTTTTGGGGGAATGTATGTGCCAATTACATAGAATGTCTTAGACTCAAAGGTAACTTCAATGCAAATTAGATCTATTGTTAAAATAAAAGGAAAAGTGATATTAGCGGACAAAAAACTATTGCGACAAGCAATGAGAACACCACCTCCTACACCTGCGTCTACGTGTGAATGGCGGTCTTTTCTAAATATACTTGAAATTCTGAGTTAAAATGTTCTGTATCCAGAATGCCTGAATGAAGCCAGGTTTCTGTCAGAACAAAAATATCATTGGCAAAAGCTTGAGAGTTAATAAAAAAAATCAGTAGTTTTACTACGAAGCCCCTTACATTCTGGTAAAATAGGGAAAGTCTAATTAGTTTTTTGAAACTTTATTAAGCGGAGCAAAATCGCATCGTCACCTCCAAGTGGTGCCCGCTGGATAACCAACTAACGACGGGCGTTGGATTAATTCATCCACGAGCTGTGTCACCTGAGTTATCTTTTCAGGAACTAGGAGCAAAGAAAGAAAAATATCACTCTAAATGTACCAGCTCAACAATAAATCCAAGAGCGTCTGACACATATTGTGCGGCACATTGGTCAGCGTCTGATACCAGTGGGACGGCTGAATATAAAATGCGAATAGAAGTAACTGACCTATTTGTATCATAAAAAAAAAGTTGAAATTATTTTATGGCAATGAACAAAACAAACAGATTTATTACCCCAGGTGGCACTACAGCAAAACTGAAAAATCCACTCTCCTAAGAGATCGGTCCTACGGATTCTGGGGAGGACCACTTACTGCTTAAAAATTTTGAAAAACGGAGTACGAAAATACAGAGAACTCCCCAAAAAAAACTATTCCCAAAGGGTTAACCCATCAAAAACCCCAACTAAGCAAATGACGTAAAAGTCATTAGCCAAAAAGAAACCAATGTCTCTGAAATGATCGACATTGCAGGACAACAGAGTTTCAAAGAAAGCAAAGAAAACTGCCAAACCGAATCAAAAGATTACTTTGATGAATGGCAAAAGGAAATAGCAGCAAGAAAGAAACTTGAAGCCTTAGTTCAAAGTCTTCAGAAGCAAGTAAAAAGACTCGAAGAAAAGGTGTCCCTATTTGACAAGGAACACAAGTCTACGGTTCAGACAAGTCAACAAGATACTTGTTTACATTCTTGCACTCTTAGTTTTTCTACGTCACTAAGATTATTTATCTTTTTTCTTTGCATTCTATTTTCAATCACACTGTATGCATTTGGTAACTTTTCTGCTGTCAGCAATAAAACAGTTATTTGTCTTTGGGATAAAATTGTATTTTTTCGTTCGTGCATTATCAGCAATAATATCATTTAATTTGTATTGTTTTCATTCACACCTTTTTTATGTTCATTACTTGTCAGCAATAATTCTTTAATGTTCAATTCAGTAACGTCATTTGATATTCGAAACTATAAATTATTTTCTTTTGTTTTTGTTTTCTTATGCACATTTGTAAATATGTAGAGTAAGCAATTTTTAGGTATAAATATTAAGTCAATCAGAAATAAAGCATGATTTTGAAATAACCAACCAAGACTTTTACACGAACCTTCAAGTGAGTCTGCTTGAAACCTCTTCATTATCATCTCAAGGTGTTATAGTGTTGCACTGTAACCACCCTTGCTAATCATAGTGATACACTGTGATCTAGCCTACATCATTCGGTAGAAGCACCGATTGAACATTTGGTGACCCCGACGTGATTATTGCTTCCCTCACCAGCAGTAAGAAGCAATTTTCGCTACCAAACGCGTTGCCAAGGCTATAACATTGGCATTTTAATTGAACGTATCTTAAAGCGTTGCCAGGGCTAAAACACTGGCAAAACTGCAACATTGAAATCTGCTCAATTCATTGAACTCATTGAAGACTAAAACTTCAGAGAGAGATCCAGAGACGACGCGACGATCCAAAAATTTAAACTATGGAGGATGAACTGGATATCTACACAAAGGGTGCCAGGCAGAAGGTCATCACCGATGAATTGCTGCGTTTGCAATCCAACATTGCAAAGGACGGACCGGAAAGGAAAACAGCAGAATATGCAAGGAAGCGGTTGGTGTTGATTGAAGATCTTTGGAGTGAGTTCGAAAAGAATCACAATGACATCGAGGAGGGGGGAAAACACGATACACCATACTTCCAGGGCGACACAGCTGGGAAGGTCAAGCAACTCTACCAATCGCTAACACAATACCTTCTGTCCGTGATGAAGGCTGGGACATCGGAAAAACAAGCTGAAAAAGAATCAGCAAAGGAAAACGTGATGAGGGCTGGGACATCGGAAGGACAAGCTGAAAAGGTATTCGCAAGGGAACATTGTGAAGCTACTTCTCATTCGCTAACCTCAACACCGAACCAGGACATCGACACAACAAAGGTCTTTCGAAGGCAAAGGGCAATCCTGCAGTCATTGAAGCGATTGCTGGAAAACATAGAGGAGAGCGCAGAAGAGTATTCAAGCACGTGTTGCCGCCTAAAGATCGACCAAACAAAAGGCGTCTGGTCACAGATGGAGGAGGTTCATCAAAAAATTGCTGAGCTCCTAGAAGACCCAGAGAATGCAGGTTATGACATCGAAGAGTACTTCGCATTCGAGGACAGAGTCCAGAAAAATCTCCTCATGTTGTCAACCAAACTTGAAGGAGGCCGTCCTGATTCCCATCAAGCTGACACATTGAGGCAAACGGCAAAATTACCTAAAATAACCTTGCCAAGGTTTGACGGAAACTACCTGACCTGGAGGCAATACTGCGACTTGTTTACCGAATTGGTCCACAATCAAAAAATAGCCGATTGCCAAAAGTTGTTTTACCTAAAAACAACTCTGGAAGGTGAAGCAGAAAAACTGATACGCCACTTCCCCACCTCAGACGCCAACTACCACGCTGCTTGGAAGGTAGTTACTGAGCGGTTCGAAAACCCTCGGCTACTTGTTTCAGCACTTATCAATAAATTAATGGCGCAACCAACTTGTCATCAGGAAACAGCAAATCAAATAAAGGCATTGCACGACACTACAGTCGAATGCCTGCTGGGTCTTAAAAACCTAAAAATTGACATAGCAAACTGGGACCCACTCGTAATGAGTATTCTGATGAAAAAATTGGATCGGAATACTCTAACCCTTTGGGAGCAGTCCCTAAAACAGCCCAAGGAATTGCAGCCTTTGGATATATTTTTGAAGTTTTTGGAAACAAGGTTCCAGTCACTCGAAGCAATTGGAGGCAAGAGCAGCAAAAGAGACGAAGAAGAAAGAAGACGAGTCCATGGCTTCAAGGTGACAAGTTCTATAACCACCCAGAAGAAGGATTGCACATTGTGTAAGGCTCCACATCAATTATATGCGTGCCGTGCCTTCCTTGATCTAACACCATCGAACAGATTAAGTCACGTAAGAAACAACAAATTGTGTGTAAATTGTTTGAAGGATGGTCATACCTCCTATGATTGTCGTCACGGAAGCTGCTCAAAATGCTCAAAAAAACACAATACGTTGGTACATTTAACAAAGAGGGAGCTGCCGAACTCTAATAACCACAGTAT
The DNA here is from genome assembly GCA_949752695.1 of Melanostoma scalare. Taxonomy (NCBI): domain Eukaryota; kingdom Metazoa; phylum Arthropoda; class Insecta; order Diptera; family Syrphidae; genus Melanostoma; species Melanostoma scalare. Next base: position 112,002,048 of record OX456984.1, on the reverse strand, counting down.
TGGGCAACCAATTCAAGAATCCACCAACAAAAACACAACACTAGCAGCTGCAGGAATAAACAAGAAGGAGAGTTATGTATTTCTCAGCACAGTCATCGTGAACTTAGAGGGACAAGACGGTTCAACCATCAACTGCCGTGCGGTGTTGGACTCTGGGTCACAGATAAGTATCATCACAGAAAGAATGATACGAAGGCTTAAGATACCACTGATCATCCAAGGTGTCGGAAGCTGCAAAAGAGGTGCCCAGAAAGGGGCAAACATTAGTCTTAGGTCTAAAACTACCGATTTTACCGCCAGGCTTGAGGCCATAGTTTTGCCTCAAATCATATCACCTCAGCCAACACAAGCGTTCGATGTTTCAACGTGGAAAATTCCAGGAAATGTCAAACTAGCAGACTCTCAATTTAATAAGCCTGACCACATTGATCTCCTTATAGGAGCCGAGTTGTTCCATCAATTACTCTGCGTTGGGCAGATTAAACTTGGAAGCAATCTACCACTTCTACAAAACACATTATTGGGGTGGATAGTGACCGGAAGGGTGAAGGCTGGGTCAACAACAACTACAACATGTGGAATATTCGCTGAAGAATCTTCTCTCGAAAATGCAATTACCAAGTTCTGGCAAACCGAAGAACTCCCGTGCTCCAACTCAAAGCGAACCATCGCAGAAGAGAAATGTGAAGAATATTTCAATCAGTCAACATCAAGAAATACGAGCGGAAGATTCATTGTCAGCTTACCCTTCGCTGACGATCCAACTAAATTAGGGTCATCAAGTGACATAGCTCTCAATCGATTTCATGCCTTGGAGCGCAGGCTGAACCGTCATCCAGAATTACAGAAACAGTACACTGAATTTATGAACGAGTACATCCAGCTGGGGCACATGACGGAAATAGATTTCAAAACAGTGTCTACACCACACTACTTCTTGCCTCATCATTGTGTTCTTAAACCAGACAGTAGCAGCACAAAACTAAGAGTGGTATTTGACGCCTCTGCAAAGACATCATCTAATACTTCGTTAAATGACATCTTGTATGCCGGACCAACAATCCAAGATGACCTGTTTACGATTCTATTACGTTATAGATTGCCCCGATTTGTAATCAAGGCTGACATTCAAAAGATGTATCGCCAAATTCTCGTACGTGAAGAAGACCTACACTTCCAACTTATATGGTGGCGCTCCCATCAGAATCAACCAATCAAATGTTATAAGCTTCAAACTGTCACATATGGAACTACGTCAGCTCCTTATCTTGCGACAAGGTGCCTCCAAGCATTGGCTAAAGAATACAATACGAAGTACCCCCTAGGCTCACAAGTATTGCAGAAGGACTTCTATGTTGATGACGTCATGACAGGGGCTGATAGCATGATCGAAGCAAAGGAAATTCAGACTCAATTGTCAGCATTGCTGCGCGAGGGAGGGTTCCAGTTAAAAAAATGGTGCTCCAACAAACAACAATTGCTCGCAAACGTCCCATTAGAAGACCAAGAGATTTCACTCAGCGACGATCGTAACGAAAGCAGTGTCAAAACCCTTGGGTTAATGTGGCGACCAAAATCCGACATATTTTGCATTAAAACAAATTATCGAACATCAAAAAGATTTACCAAAAGATCTGTGGCCTCAGATATAGCACGTCTTTTTGACCCTCTCGGCATAGTCGCTCCAGTGGTAGTTGTCGCAAAACTTTTCCTCCAAGAACTGTGGGAGCTTAAATACGGCTGGGATGCTGCCTTACCAGAAGAAATGCACACCAGATGGGATAAATACTACAAAGGTCTCCGAGAACTAGATACATTCCAAATTCCTAGACACGTCTTCAGTCATCACATTCCATCATCAGTGCAAATCCATACATTTGCAGACGCATCAGAAAGGGCCTACGGAGCTGCTGTATTCATCAGATCCCTCAATAAAGAAGGTACAGTCATAGTGCGGCTGTTATGCTCAAAATCTCGAGTCGCACCAACTACCAAAACAGCATCAGGTATGAGATCAATGACAATACCTCGTCTAGAATTGTGTGCGGCACTGTTAGCTGCCGAACTATCACAACGAGTAAAGGGAGACCTAAACTTGGGCAATACTAGTAGCTTTCTGTGGTCTGACTCTCAAATTGTATTGAGTTGGATCAATTCAAGTGCAGACTCCTTTCAGACTTTTGTTGGACGTCGAGTGGCCAAGATCCAATCACACACGAGCGCTGATAATTGGAGATATGTAAGATCATCAGAAAATCCGGCAGATGTCTTATCAAGAGGCATATCCCCAGAAAAATTGCAGGATCATACATTATGGAAATTTGGTCCTCGGTTTTTACATGGTTCAGAAGCAATTTGGCCACCACCATTTAAAAACAGTAAAACGTGGTCAGATGAAAGGAAGAACGCTGCCTTGGTAACCAGTAAAGTTGACACTCAAAAACACGATATTTTCGAAGGAATCAGACATTCCAATTCCTTCCCTAAGCTCAAGACAATAATGGCATACTGCTTTCGATTTACAAGTCTCGTCAAGTCAGGTAAATTAAAGGAGTCGCTAAATTCAGTGAGGCAGAACCAAAAAAGGAACAAATCTGCATGGCCAATAACAACTTCAGAACTAGAGACTTCTTTGCAATTCCTCGTCAAGGAAATTCAATTCCACGGCTTTTATAAAGACATTTGTTTCCTCAAGGCAAATAAGGAGCTGGAAAAGGATAGTCCACTGAAGGGCCTAGCTGTATTTTTAGACGCGGACGATATTCTACGTGTTGGAGGTAGACTTCAAGAGTCATCATTATCTTACGATAGCAAGCATCCGATCCTGTTACCATATTCACATCCATACGTTGAAATGATCATGACAGACTTGCACATTCAAAACAATCATATTGGGCCTCAAGGTCTTCTAGCAATCACGAGACAGCGATTTTGGCCGATAAAGGGCAAAAACATTGCACGTTCCATCACTCAACATTGCACTTTTTGCATCAGAGCAAAACCACATATGTATTCCCAGATGATGGGAAATTTGCCAGGCACAAGAGTGCAACCAGCACGTCCTTTCATTAATACTGGTGTGGACTTTTGCGGCCCATTATGGGTTCACTACCGCACAAGAGGAAGTCGTCCACAAAAATGCTATCTATCAATGTTTTGCTGCTTCGCGACAAAGGCTGTCCATATCGAAGTTGTTAGCGACTTGACAACTGAAGCTTTTTTGGGAGCCTTACGAAGATTTATGAGTCGGCGTGGACACGTAAAAAATCTGTATTGCGATAATGCCACGAATTTCGTTGGCGCCAAAAATCAACTAGAAGAACTAAAAACAAATATATACTCAGCACAGGCGCAAAATAAAATCGCAACTTCGTGCAGTTCAAAGGGTATTGATTTCCACTTTATTCCTCCCCGAGCACCACAATTCGGAGGATTGTGGGAGGCCGCAGTCAAGTCCGCCAAACGTCTTTTACAATGCAAATTGGCTAACGCTTCACTAACCTACGAAGAACTTTGCACAATCACAGCAGAAGTTGAAGCGATTCTTAATTCACGACCCTTGACAGCAATGTCCAACGATCCAAGTGATCTGAATGCATTAACACCTAGTCATTTTCTGATTGGGGAGTCACTAAGGGCAACCATTGATACCAAGGCTGAACCAGTACGTGGGAGCCTACTGACTAGGTGGAAATTAGTAGCACACATAAAACGAGAATTCTGGAATCGATGGTCTCTGGAATACCTTAACGAGCTTCAATATCGAACAAAGTGGAAAAAACAATCAAACAATATCAAAATTGGTACCATTGTTATCATGAAAGAAGACAATACGCCAACAATGAAATGGCCACTTGGCAGAATCGAGCATATCCACGTCGGAAAGGACGGCTTGGTACGTGTCGCTGACGTGCGAACTAAATCTGGCATGTTGAGGCGCCCCATACATAAGCTTGCCCCCCTCATAGAAAATGATGAAGTCGAGTTGAATCCGCCATCAACAGATCGAAAACGGAGAAGCGATAGATCCACTCCTGATGAAACAACAACGTCAAAGGCAGCGAGAAATTCTACAAATCTTAATCCGCTTACTACGATGCTTTTGATTGGTCTTCTTTTACCAGCAGTATTGACAAGTGACATTGAAGTAACAACTTTCAACAACACTTCACCAGGAATGCATTTTCACCGACACGGAACAATCAGCCTGATTCATAACAAATGGAACATCATAGTATTCTACAACCTCGAGCCTTACCGAATGGAATTTGAAGCTTTGGAAAATACAACTACAATACTTAACCACATTTGTAAAAAACTATCCGGTAACGAACTGTGTCTTCAAATGGTTCACCAGTTTCAAGTCATCAAAAACGAGCTCAATGAAGACAACCTGATCGGAACTACCAAATTATCTATAAGAAGGAGACGAGGCGCCGTCGATGTTGTTGGAAATATAGCAAACTCACTTTTTGGAGTCCTCGACTCTAAATATGCTGAAGATATATCTCAAAAATTTAAAGGCATCGAATTAAACGAAGACCATCTTATGAGACTACTAAAAAATCATACCTCCATCGTAGATTCCACTATCAACATTGTCAGATTGAGTCAAGAAGATTCAATCAAAAGAAAACAAGCACTTGACCAACAACTTAGTCAATTGTTCAACAGTTTAAGCAATGTCACTGAAGAATTGTACCAAACTAAAATGAAGGAATTATTTTTATCATGGTGCACGCATGCAACACTAGTTATCATCAACATTCAGAGAATGCAGACAGCTATAGCAGACGTTCTGACTGACACGCACCGTGGACGAGTAAATCATCTTTTAATCACTCATCAACAACTCGTAACCGAAGTAGCAAAAATAAGAAATCATCTTCCTCCAGGTCTTCGCATCGCCGTAGAACCCGATCAAATTTTACAACTCTACAACCTAATGAATGTGGAGGGTCACATCAGTTCAAATTACATAACTTTCAAAATAGAAGTACCATTACTCAGCTTAGAGGAATTTTCAATTTACAAGCTTATTCCCATTCCGGCACCAGCTAATAATACTTACATGATTATTCAACCCTCAACTGACATGCTAGCAGTAAGTGCTCATCATGACCAATATTATCCAATCACTGAAGGTGAACTTTCAAAATGTTCAACGCTCAATGGAAATCATCATTTATGTATGCAAACTCACCCGGTGTATCAATCTGGAACCAATTTGAGTATGTGCGAGATGAATTTACTCAACAATAACTCAGAGATTTCCACCTGTGAACTGAAATTTGTCAAGGCGGAATCAGTATGGACGAAACTTCCTGACACAAATCAATGGATATTTTCATTAAACAAAGAAGCTGTGCTTAATGTTGTTTGTAATCATCAAACCTCATTTTTAGCATTGAAAGGAAGTGGGCTATTGAAACTTCAGCCCAATTGCGTAGCCAAAGACAAGCACTTAACACTTCAAGGCCAACAAATTTATTCATCAACGGTTCAAGCCTCATACACCAGGATTACTAACAATAATATACACAGTGAAGACGTAATTCGCCTAGCCTCTCCTCAGTACAACATGTTTAACCTCAGTTCATTCAGTCTTGAGCTAAATAAACTTCGAGAACAAATTAAACTTCAACAGCTTGAGCTTCCTACTACAATCAGTCTTCATAACACTCCTCATGTTGTTTCGAGTTCAGTTGGATTAATTATCATTTTCATAGCACTTATCTTCTTTATTTACAAGAAAATAAAGGGACGACAGAAGCCCCCTCATCCAGTTCCGTCTCCGCGGACAACCAACTCATCAAGTTGTACCATATCCATCTAGAAACTAACCTTCTGATGAAGCCTGGGATCATCAGCGCGGGGCAGGATGTTTACATTCTTGCACTCTTAGTTTTTCTACGTCACTAAGATTATTTATCTTTTTTCTTTGCATTCTATTTTCAATCACACTGTATGCATTTGGTAACTTTTCTGCTGTCAGCAATAAAACAGTTATTTGTCTTTGGGATAAAATTGTATTTTTTCGTTCGTGCATTATCAGCAATAATATCATTTAATTTGTATTGTTTTCATTCACACCTTTTTTATGTTCATTACTTGTCAGCAATAATTCTTTAATGTTCAATTCAGTAACGTCATTTGATATTCGAAACTATAAATTATTTTCTTTTGTTTTTGTTTTCTTATGCACATTTGTAAATATGTAGAGTAAGCAATTTTTAGGTATAAATATTAAGTCAATCAGAAATAAAGCATGATTTTGAAATAACCAACCAAGACTTTTACACGAACCTTCAAGTGAGTCTGCTTGAAACCTCTTCATTATCATCTCAAGGTGTTATAGTGTTGCACTGTAACCACCCTTGCTAATCATAGTGATACACTGTGATCTAGCCTACATCATTCGGTAGAAGCACCGATTGAACAATACTGTTACTGTGTATCAAACTGACGAAGAAGAACTTTTATTTGAAACTGAAAGAAAAAGAAATAAGCGCACTGCTAAAAAACGAAAAGCGAAAGGTAGCCCTGAATTACACACAAAGAATCAGCAAACCTCGAAAACTGAAAATAAAAAAGAACTGGGTACTACAAAGAATAATGCAAATAATGTGCTAACCAATGCTAAACCTAAGTCTTTGTCTAAAGGCAACAGAAAAACTGTACCACCTCCAATTATGATCACAGGATTCCCGATTTTTGGAGATCTTAAGAAAATTATTGAGAAATGTACTAAAAAAGCATGCAAATATACACCGTATAACAAAGACAATTGGAAAGTCAATGTCGAGGAAGATGATGACTATAGACTGGTCACTGAGGAAATAAGCAAACATAAAATTCAGTGACACTCGTATGAAAACAAATCCACAAGACCAATAAAAATAGTAGCCAGAGGCCTACATTCCTCATGTTCTCCAAAAGAATTAATAGTAGACCATGTTCAAGCTTCAAGGCTTCCAAGCCCTTGATGCAGTCAATCTTATTAAGATTAGCCGCGTTTTATTATCACAATGATCCAATCCGGATCAGATCTTGATAATAAAACAGCTTTAGATCATCATATTTCCAGTTGGAAGCTGTGAGAGACTCGCTCTCTCAACTGACATTTCAAAAGAGTTGCAGAGTTGCCCTACGAACTTTTTTTTCAATGGTAAATTTTTTAATCTTTTTTTTAGGGAAAAATGATATTCATCCACTTTGTCAAATATATATTTCTTTGCACTAATTCTTATTAATTTCACGAATATATGTTTTGTTTTGTAAAACTTTTTCATTATGTCATGTATTATACAAAAATGAATAAATGTGAAGTTTCTCGGTATCTATCTAAAATATATTTCATTTCACACAGATAAAAATGTTCATGTGGCAATACTGTTGTTATTGGAAATATTGGAAATGATACCAACGTTTCAATGGAAAGTCTCCTCTTGTGTGAAATAGAAGAACTATTTTTTAGATCACAAAAATAGATCCAACTAAAAAGCAGGATTTCGCTTTGTTGTTGTAACGCTAATAAACCCATGATCTGATCCGGATCAGATCAATAATAAAACCCGGCTAATGAGACTACTAAGAACTCTGCTGGGGAACCAATAATAAGACAGAGATCCCTGCCTTTATTCACGCTATTTTTCGACAGCAAACAAAGTCTTGAAAATTTCTATAGTATTCGATCAATCTTGGGCATAAAAGTCAAAATTGAACCACTGCGAAAATCGAAAATTGTTCCACAATGTAAACGATGCCAAGCATTTGGCAAGACCCAAAAATATTGCAACCGCGAGTTTGCTTGTGTTAAGTGTGAATGAAAACACGCAACTAAAAACTGTCCATCAAGCAAAATGTGTAAACTGTCAAGGTAATCACCCTGCAAGCTATAGAGGCTGTCCAGTTGCTAAAAAAATTTAAAAAATCCAAAAGCAAAATCACATCCGGTGAAATAAAGCTTAGCAACTCAGCAAACACAAAAAGAACTCCCGAAGCTGAAGATAAAGGTAAGAAAGAACTTCCTAAGGAAGCTGTTAAAAGCAAAAGCGATGAAAATAAATCCTATTCACAGACTGTTAAAAACGTGCGGAAGAATGAAGAAACTTCCATTAAAGAAATTCTTGAACTTATTCTTAAAAGAATTGACAATCAGGATTTGAATATCAAACGGCTAAGTGAAGAAGTCGCTCTTAAAAAACAATGCTGGACAGAACACTAAAAATTGGAACATGGAATGCAAACGGTCTTTTACACCATTTATCAGAATTAAAAATCTTCTTAGACATCGAACACATAGATATTTGTCTGGTGTCCGAAACTCATTTCTCAAGTGTACTGGTTCTTGATGATTTAATATCAAACTATATTTACTACCACGCTCCTCATGCAGCTGATAAGGCTAGAGGTGGATCGGCAGTCCTGATAAAAAAGAGCTTAAAACACCATGAAGAAGCTATGTTTACAAACGAGAATATGCAAGTAACAATAATTAGTATTGGTATGAAAAAGAAAGACTTCAAGTTGGCATCAATATACTGCCCGCCAAGGCGTTCCCCGACTGAATATGATTATACAGAACTTCTAAATCTACTAGGACATAACTTCCTTGTTGGCGGTGACTTCAATGCTAAGCACACCCATTAGGGATCCAGACTTATAACAACAAAAGGCAGAAGGCTTTACAAAGCATTTATTCTTCCAGATCACCAACTTACTGGCCATCGGATACTAGTAAAATACCAGACTTTGTTGACTTTTCATAGTTCAAGGCATCAAACGAAAACATATAAGAGTCGAAGGTAATTATGACTTATCATCAGATCATACACCGGTGACTTTATCACTTAATGAATCAGAGATAATGGAAAAAAGTAATCCTAAGCTTGTAAATAATAAAACAAACTGGAGTGAATTCAGAGAAAAGCTTGAAAGCTATATAAATCTCAGATCCCCTTTCGAAACAAAAGAACAAATCGACCTTGAAGTAGAACAATTCATTGTCGATGTTCAACAAGCTGCAGAAGAAAGTACACCAACTTACAGACTTACAACTTACAGACGACAAAACAGCGTTTAACCGTAAGCAACAAACTGAAAAAACAAATCTACGAATTCAAAAATGATTCATTAAGTAGATTCTTGAAAAATTTAACGACTGATGCTTCAACCGATTATTCGCTCTGGAAAACAGCTAAGCGCCTGAAAAGACCGCAGCCAATAAAATCTCTAGACGGGAATTGGATCGGAAATCTGAAAGAAAAAGCTAACCTGTTTGCAGAACATATTGCGAATGTTTTTAAGCCATTCCCAGCAAACACATCTGAAAACAGCTTACAGTTTATTGATAAGGTAGATGAAGTTGACATACCAATTGTCACACTCAAAGAATTAAAAAGTATTTGTCGAAATCAACTATCGAACAAAAAATCACCTGGGTACGATCAAATAACTGCTCAGGTTATGAAAGAAATGCCATCAAAAGCCTTCATAAAACTCCAATTCATAATAAATGCATGCTAAGACCCAATATGTCCCACATCATTATAAAATTGCTGAAGTAATTGTTATACCAAAGCAAGGTAAGCCACCAACAGAAGTGACGTCTTACAGACCAATATCGCTTATACCAATAGTGGCAAAAGTCTTTGAAAAATTGCTACTGAAAAGACTAAGCAAAGTCATAGAAGAAAGAAATCTAATCCCAAATCATCAATTTGATGATTATTAGAAATAAACATTCCACGATAGACCAACAAGACAAATGTCATAGTAAACTGTGACATCTACTATGGCGACTGCTACAGACAAAAGAAACAACGCTTATTTGGGTGCGGATTTGTCGTTAGAGGAAGACTCAGGGATAAGGTGATTAGCCAAAATCCAGTCAATGAGCGTATAATGACCATCCGCATCAGGGCTAAATTCGCTAACATTAGCCTCATATGCACCCACGCCCCCACAGAAGAGAAAGACGACGATTCCAAAGACTGTTTCTACGAGCTCTTCGAAGAAACGTATGAGCAGTGCCCTAGACACGACGTGAAAATCGTTCTTGGCGATTTTAACGCAAAGCTAGGGAAGGATGACATCTTTGGAAACACAATCGGTAAGCATAGCCTCCATGACAAAACCTCCGAAAACGGACTGAGGCTAATCGATTTAGCTGCGGGGCTGAATCTTGTTGTAAGTAGTACGCGCTTCCCGCATGTCAAAATTCATAAAGGTACATGGCGATCCCCAGATCAATTAACCGTCAACCAAATTGACCATGTTGCGATCGACGCAAGGCACTCTTCCAGTGTGCTAGATGTCCGAACTTTCCGAGGGGCCAACTTTGACTCGGACCACTACCTTGTTGTAGCCAAGGTGCGAATGAGGATATCTTGTTCACGACCAGCACGAACTAACGCTGTGAAGAGATATGACGTCGGAAAGCTACAATCGCAAGAGATTGCCAATGCCTTTTCCAATCGAGTGTCCCTTCAATTATCCTTGAATCCCATGCCGCCAGCATTAAACATTGAAGACCAGTGGCAGCAATGCCAAGAAGCCATCAGAACCGCTGCCTCTGAGGTTCTGGGTTTCACTCGGCCACCAAAACGAAACCCATGGTTCGATGAAGAATGCAGGCAGGCAAATGCAGCCAAACAAAGAGCACGACAAATGCTTATGCAAACACGAACAAGGGCTGCTTACGTTCAGTATAACGAGATTTACAAGGAGAGAAGAAGGGAAGAACACCGACTTCTCAAAAAGAAAAAGAAGCAGCATGAGAAGCGCTCGTTTGAGGAAATAGAGAGGTGCCATGACAGGAACGAGATTCGGAAGTTTTACCAAAAGATAAAAAGATCCTGCCAGGGTGGCAAGCCCCGAACTCAAGCCTGTAAAGACCAGCAGGGAAACATAGTTATAGAGTCACAGTCGCTACTGAGGATCTGGAAAGATCATTTCTGCAGACTGCTTAACGGCGATGAAGACACAAATTCCGCTGTCAGGCAGATTGCCCCATTCAGCTTGGACGATGATCAAGAATGTCGTCCTCCCGACCTAGAAGAGGTTAAGCTTGCCATATGCAAACTTAAATCAAATAAGACTGCAGGTGCAGATGGCCTTGATGCCGAACTTTTTAAGGCAGCTGGAGATCAGTTGGAAAGGAGCATGCACCAGCTGATCTGCATGATATGGTCGAAAGAAAGCATGCCCGATGAATGGAACCTCAGTATCGTATGCCCGATCCTAAAGAAGGGAGACCCTCACAATTGCGCCAATTACAGAGGGATAAGCCTCCTTAACGTCGCTTATAAGATCTTGTCTGCTGTAATATGTGAACGTCTGAAACCCCACGTCAACAACTTGATAGGTCCTTATCAATGTGGTTTTAGACCAGAGAAGTCCACAATAGACCAAATTTTCACATTACGGCAGATCTTGGAAAAAACCCGAGAACATAATATCGATATTCACCACCTCTTTATCGATTTCAAGGCCGCGTATGACAGTATTTACAGAGACGAGCTGTACAGAGCCATGTCTAGTTTCGGCATCCCTGCAAAACTCGTACGACTATGCAGGATGACTTTGGAGAATTCACGCTGCTCCGTCAAGGTCGGAAAAGAACTCACCGAGACCTTTGATGTCGAAAAAGGCTTTAGGCAAGGCGACAAACTGTCATGCGATTTCTTCAACATCATACTTGAACAGATTGTAAGAAACTCAAACGTCAACACCAGAGGAACAATCTTTCAAAAGTCTGTACAATTACTCGCCTATGCAGACGATATTGACGTAATGGGAAGAAAAAAGCGTGATGTCATAGGTGCTTTTGCGAGTATTGAAACAGAAGCGGCAAAAATGGGTTTGATGGTTAATGAGGGCAAAACGAAGTATATGCTGTCATCAAACAAGGACACAGAACATCGGCGAATTGGACAAAACGTCACAATAGACAGACATAACTTCTCATAACAGAACTTCGTCTACATAGGATCCGCTGTAGACACGGACAACAACATCAGTGCGGAGATCAAACGGAGAATAACTCTTGCCATAACCGTTGCTTCTTTGGGTTAAGAAGGCAATTGAGAAACAAAACCCTCTCTAGAAAAACCAAGGTGACCTTGTATAAGACCTTAATCATCCCAGTCCTGCTGTACGGCGCGGAAGCATGGACCTTATCGAAAGCGGATGAGGAAACTCTTGGTCGTTTCGAAAGAAAAATTCTCCGAATGATCTTTGGTCCCGTATGCGAAGACAATGTGTGGAGAAGAAGATACAACAACGAGCTGTATGAGCTGTACCGCGACATGGGCATAGCCAGAAGAGTACGCATCGCGAGGCTACGATGGTTGGGCCATGTAGAGCGGATGGACCCAAACGCTCCGGCTCGTCGGGTGTTCGAAAGCACATTGCAGGGAAATCGCGGAAGGGGAAGACCTCGTCTTAGGTGGCGCAATCAAGTGGATGAAGACCTCAACCGACTTGGAGTGCGAAACTGGAGAGAGCTCGCCCGAGATCGAAATCGTTATAGAAGGATGTTGGTTGAGGCCCAGGTTCACCCCGAACTGTAATGCCCACCTAAGTAAGTAAGTAAGATAGACCAAGTTCATAGAATAACGGATGCAGTTGAAAATACATTAGAAGAAAAACAAGTATGTTCGGTTACTCGGTATGTATGGTTACTCGGTAGAAATTCTGATTTATCTGTTGAAAATAAAACAATGCTGTATAAACAAGTACTCAGACCTGTTTGGACCTATGGAATCCAATTATGGGGCTGTACAAAGAAAGAAAAAACTGAAATCATCCAAAAGTTCCAAAACAAAGTCATTCGTGGAATAGTAAATGCGCCATGGTATATAAGAAATAGCGATTTACATCGTGACCTACAAATAGAAACGGTTAGAGAAGTTGTAAGAAAACATGCTGTATCACACAATCAGCGACTGCATAGTCATATCAACTCTGAAATAGAGTCCGTATTAAATACGAGAGGCAATGTAGCCATACGAGCTAATGGTCTAAAAGTCATGGGAAGCATTCAAAGTTTAAGCTTTCCCTAAAGCGATTATATTATTGAGAAAGAAAAATCTGTTGTCGATCGTTCATAGATTGGTTCTGATAAAGGTTCTGAAAAAAAAATTTGTACTATTTTGGTAAATCTAAATAATTAATCATTAGATATGTTGTGGTTCAGTTAGATGGGAGATAATGTCATTGAATGTTAAATCAGGTTTAAGACGGGATACGAAAATTTGTTTAGGCTTGGGAACTGATTCGACTTGTTTTGGAATTGGATATTGTTCAGTTGGAGGATGATTCACATTCATGGTTTCGGGAACTGATTCAACTTGTTTGGAGATAGGAGGTAGTTCGGTAATTTGATTAACAACACTAGAAGGCCAGCTAGAAACAACAGCTATATCGACAGTTGTCGTTTCATTGTTATTATTTGTAGGACCAGTACAGCTTCTAAGACATAAGCGTTTTTCGGAAGAATGAGTATCTTGCCTTTTCTTTTCAGACTTATTAGGTTTAGAAATATCTGAAGTAGATTGCATTAATAAGTCGATTGTTTTTGAAGAGACGTAAGGCTGAGGAGTATCACAATGGACCCTTGCGGCCTAAGCGTGTCAGGCAATGTACTCATTGGCTGACAGCCACTTCCACCTAACCTAAGGCTGAGGAGTATTCAGCACTTTAAAATCATCAGTTGATGTGGATATATCAACCGAAAACTTGGGGACTGAAAAGCTATTAAGGTTCGAAACCGAGTCGTTAAAATTATTAGAGAGTTCATCTAATCCTTTCTTGATTTTGGACAAAACCAGATAACCAACACTATGGTAACCAGAGCTGCCACCAAAAACGCATTATATTACAGTATAATGCGTTCATATAGTCAGTGATATGCATGAATCCTCTCTTCACTCAAATTTTGAAATATTGTTAACGAGCTTCGTCAATTTTACAACATTCCAAATCTTCGAACAGTTTTAAAAAAGATTCAAAATCAGTGTCAGATGTGCAGGAACAGGAAAGCAATTGCACCTATTATGGCAGGGCTACCTTCATCGCGATTGAAACCATTCACAAGACCATTTTTGTATGATGGTGTTGATTACTTCGGGCCAATCCTAGTAACGGTGGGAAGGAAAAAAGATGAGTGCGGCTTTATCACGAAAACCAATCAGAAGTTGCCACGATCGAGAAGGAGAAAAATAAAATTATCAGTTTTCTAAAGATTAATAATTGAAATTTAAATGCAAATAAAGTATTGTTGAATTATTAAAACTAAATTTTTTTCAAAGTTGAATCTTGATTTAAATTGTTCTGGCAACAATTATCTTAAATAAAATCGTAGTTATGTACATTTTATTTTTCAGATTTCCTTGGATTTCGTTAGCGCCAAATTAAAGTCAGCGTGTTAAGAGAAAGTGCCGGCTCTTGTTAACATCATTCTAACTTTAAAATTAGGTCATTATAAACGATTTATAAACACCACACCAACTAGTGACAACTTTAAAATGAATTCAACGCACCGAATGCGAGCAATCTCTGTGATTATAGACAAATTTGTCAAATAAAGTAACAATAAAAAAAATAATAACAACCCAATTATTTTCCTAATATCAACTCAACTCGCTGTCACGAATAAGTAATTTTATTTTCAGCAAAAAATTAGTTATTATTTTTCATATTTTTATTTTTGAACTTCTCATAACAAATTAAAACTACATTGCGCTGAACAATGTGCCAAAAGTCAACAGCTATATTCGACAGTTTCACCAATCTTGATCTTAGGATGTGCAGAAAACGCTGTGTTCTAGACAGGCCAGTGAATGAAAAAAGATAAAAAAAAAAGAAGCACTCCGGGAGTGCCGACAGAAGTGAAAACAGAATTGAATTTTTAGTAAATATTTTAATGTATACAGGAAAATCTTTTATAATATATGTAGATGTACATATAGAAGAACATCAATGAAACTTATGAGTTTTCATTCACAATTTCATCTCTTCTATTATCATCTTTACATTCATCGTATTCTAATACTGAAATAATAGGACTATGGTAACTTAAATAGGAAACGAACAATTTTGTCTCGAATCTATTTAAATATATCGCAAAGACTGCATCAATTGTCGCTTTACATTTCGTTGTACTAAGGCTGCGGTCATTCGTCATTGTAAAATAGTATTCTTCTTTTAAAAATTGAAAAAGTGGCAAATTTGTAGCATCGGCGAAGTTGATGTTAAAATTACCACTCAAAATCATATGCAAATCATCAAATCTCTCCCCAATTTACCTTGAAGGTATGCAAAAGCGTCTTCAGACTAAATAAATAAATTTTTATATAAAAACTGTCGTATTACACTTGAAGACGTATTCGGTGAATTATAAACGCCTACTGTTATAACTTGCTGTCCATTTCCAGAGTGGCAACGACAAACACACAAATCGCCGATATCAAAAACATTAGTACTTAACATACTAGTGTACCTCGTATGCAAATCCATATGATTTGAGCAAAATATGGCAGTTGTATCAGATAACCTTTTACAGATAGCTACTCCTGCTGCTGGACGATCGTGCCTTCTGAAACTTGAAACTAAATTGAAATCTGGAATATCATAATATCTATATTTCTTCGTCACCCTTGTGAAATTCTGTTAAAATCAATACATTCAATTTTTGACGATAGTGTCTACAGTTCTTGCAACTGCGCTCGTAAGCTTTGACAATAAAATGAAAAAAAGGACAATGCATTAAGTTTAGAAACGAAATTAATTAATATTTGAGTAATGGTTTTCATGCAACCATTTCAATTCCATCGATAAATCATCGCGATGAGTTGTTGATCTCTTTTAATTTGTTGTAAGTTCGAATCATCGACCAGTGCGTCTCCTACTCTGTCATGATAAAATTTCCAGCTTCACTCATCCACTTCATTGTAATGGTAGTAAATTATTTGGTGCTTTTTATTTTTTCTGCGTTGCATAAATTTTTCTTCTCTGTATTTCTCCGAGTCGGTAAGTAATATTACTAGGTAAAGTTGCTATTACATTCTTTTTAGTCATTTAGCAGCATCAAATTTAAGATGGTTCTTGCCTCAATGGCAGAGTCGTTGGCTATCAGTCGTTCAGCAACAGCTATCGTGTGTAGACGTGTTGACGACTTTAGCTGTGTATATTTACAAGTGGAGTGTGATTTAAAAGTTTAAAATCAGTGATTTTTCAATAAGGCAGTAGCCGAGCGAGTAGCGCAGCAGGTAACCAGTGTGGAGAAACGTGGGTTCAACTCCCAGCCGGGGCCTCAATTTTTATTCTTGCTTTGAAGCAAATCCCGTTAATTTTGTTTTTTTTTGCATCTCAGAGACTTAAGTGGCACTGAACTTAGAGCAAGCTCATTTGTACACACTTATCTACGCTCTTCATCATTAATGCAAGTGTTAGTGGTTAGTAAATAACGCCAACACAAGCACAAAGGGAACGTATACGAGGAAAAATAAAAAAAAAACATTACAACATTTACAAAGTAAAACTTAAATTATATTAAAATTAACATTAATAGAACAAACTAAACTAGTGAAACAATACTAAACAAGGTTTATAAATAAAAAATTAAATTAAACTACTGTAATAAAAAAACTACTAAACATGAATCATGCTGATGGTAAACTGGTTCTTAATATTAATTTTAAACTATTTTTACTGATGTTGAAATCGGCAATAAAAGGATTGGAGTTTAATAACCTACTCATGCGAGCTAATGGCTCATGCATGCCATAGTTAGTTCGGTGGTGGGAGCGATGTATAAACTCTAAATTGCGTAGTTGGTGAGTTCCTCCGCGATAGTTGAATCCTACGTGGGAGAGCAAGTCGGGAGCATCAATAATACCGGTTATTAATTGATGAAAAAACACTAAATCATTGTTGATTCTTCTCTGTGAGAGGGTTTGAAGATTTAATAAGCGGATACGATTTTCATAGGGAGGAAGATTGAAAGGATCTTCCCAAGGAAGACCTTTGAGAGCGAAGCGTATGAATCTGTGCTGTATTGCTTCGATTCGAGATTTATGAATATCATAAAATGGTGACCACACCTGAGAAGCATACTCTAGATGGGGACGAACATAACAGTTGTATACAGAGAGGGTAACATAAGGGTCATTAAATTCCTTAGCCCATCGCTTAATAAAGCCAAGCATTGAATTTGCTTTGTTAATAATGAGGTTGATGTGTTCATTAAATTCGAGGTTGGTACTAAAAAGAACACCGAGGTCCCGGAATCTAGAAACTTGAGATAGGGATTGATGCGATATTGAATATTCTCCAATGCTAGGAGATCTTTTACGGGAAAAGGTCATACTTTGGCACTTGGAAGTATTTAAAATTAGTCCGTTCATTGAACACTATACAACAAAACTATCAATATCTTTTTGTAAGAAGTCGCGATCTGAAGCATTTTCGATGATTTTAAAAATTTTCATATCATCAGCAAAGATTAAAATGTCGCTATAGGAGATGCAAGAAATTACATCATTTATTGCAATAATGAAAAGCAAGGGGCCGAGATGACTACCTTGTGGCACGCCAGACATAGCATTGAAAGGTTTTGACAAAACGTTACGAAATTTGACTTCATAAGACCTATTTTTTAAGTAGGAACTTATCCAAGCAATAAATACTGGGGGAAATCCAAAGGCTTTTAGCTTATAAAGTATGACGTTATGAGACAGTTGGTCAAACGCCTTAGAGAAGTCAGTGTAAATGCAATCAAGCTCGTTCCCACATTCAAGAGCATTGGAACACTTATGATGAAAGGATAGGAGGTTGGTAGCCGTCGATCTTCTTTGCATAAATCCGTGCTGCTGGTGGCAGACAACATTCCTTGAAAAAAAGGATACGCTTTCGCAGACTACTTGTTCAAATACCTTAGGTATACATGAGAGCTTTGAAATAGGTCTGTAGTTTTTTATATCGGATTTTTCACCCTTTTTGAAAACAGGTATGATAAAAGATTTTTTCCAAAGAGTGGGGAATATTCCAGATTTTAATGAAAGCTTGAAAAGATGTTCAAGTGGAGAGGATAATCGTGAGGAACACTTCTTTAAAACAATTGGCGGAATACTGTCCGGACCAGAAGAAACGTCATCTTTGAGAGAAGAGAGGTAGTAAGTAATTCTGTCTCTTTGAATAGGGATATTATTAAAATTCACTTGCGAGCAGTGAGTTAAATATTCAAAGTATTTTTCATCAATTTCTAGATTTGTATCACAAAAAGAGCCATTAAATTGGTCTGCAAAGGCATTGCAAATGTCGGAAGTATTTTTTAAAGATATGGTATTATAAATAAAGTTGGCTGGATAGCCATCTGATTTTTTTTTAGAATTTACAAAGGACCAAAAGCTTTTTGGATCGTTTTTCAGAGAACACCCCATTTGGGTGACATAGCTAGAGTACAGATTCTGAGAAAGTATTTTGAAGTCTTTAAAAAAACTTATAAATATTTGGTGGTCAGTTGGAGAAAGAGTAATTAAATAGGTCTTCCAAGCCTTGTTTCTTTTATTCCTGAGAGCCTTTAGTTCCTTGGTAAACCACGGTTGGCAAAAACTATCATTTCTGAGCGTCTTTTTGGGAATGGTTTTTTCCATGCAATTTTCTAAAACGGAGTAAAAGCAAGCGACTGCTTCGTCAATATTTGTAAGGGTTGATATATTTTCAATACCAGCCCTGCTTAATTCATTCGAGAGCAAATCGAAATTCGCTTTTCGAAAGTCAAAAGTATATAAACAGTCATTTGAATTATTAATAACGTGAGATACGTTGCTTAGTTCAACAAAAATATCTAAAGGGGGATGAAGATCATCAATTCTAGTAATGCCTGAATTAGATTGAAGAACAACCGTGTTAATAGCTTCGGAAGAGAAAACAAGGTCTAACATACGATTTTGGAAATTTCTAATACAGCTTACTTGCTGTAAGTCAGTAGATATAACATTATCTAAACAAGAAAGCTCACGCTGCGGTGAAGTTAGAGAGGGTTTTTGGAATGATCCATCGTCAGAGGGTAACCATTGGACATATGGTAAATTAAAGTCACCTAGTAACAGAATTTGGCTTTCTAAGTCCGACAATTCAAAAATATGATCCAAAATTAGCGACAGTTCAGCATAAGCAGAGGCTGAACTTTTTGGAACAATGTAAACGTTAACGATAAAAATATTTTTAGACAGTGTACAGACTTTCACACAAACAACATCAATAGACAGTTCAAACGGAAAGAGTATACGAGACGACATATATGTGTTCCTGACCGAAATCAAAACACCACCACCGACCTCATCTGGCCTGTCTATGTGCCGATCTTTACGGTAGACCGAGAACTCAGGGCTCAAGATTTCGGAATTCAAGAAACTTGGACTTAGCCAAGTTTCAGTCAAAGCAAACACGTCATGTTTGAAAACGTGGGAGTTAACATATAAATCAGCAGTTTTACTGCGAAGACCTCTTACGTTTTGATAAAAGAGGGAAAATCTAATTAGTTTTTTGGAGCAGTATTGGTAACCAATTTGTTCTTAACTCTCCTGTTGATGGAAAATTCTTTAACAAGAGCACCACCAGGCCAAGAGTTAGTGTCACAAATGGATTCGAAAGACGAGGGCGGGACAAGCAATTTGAACGAAGACACAAAGCTATCAGTTTTGCTTATCTTACTGCATTTAATAAAATTTTCATCAGAAATCAATTTCTTAGAAACGAGATAATGCAAAACATCGTTTGCATTAAGATCTGGCCTAAGTCGAGACACAAAAATTAATTTCGGTTTTGGAACCGTCTCTATTGGTGTGAAAGATGCACCAGACTCTGGTTCAGAACTGGGATTAGTTGATAATGATCTATTTTCGAGATCAACTACTTCAACCACTAGTTCTTTCGGGACAGACGGACTTTTAACTTTGACGGAGTTGCTTCTCAATGTCTTTCGCTTTGAAGGAGAGCTCAAGTTTTTGCTAGCTACTGTTCCTTCACGGTTTCTTTTAGTGCCCGTATTTGGAAGCGTGACAGAGCTTTTAGTTCCCGATGGCGAAGGCTGAGCATTAAGATCCTTCAAGTCAAGAGTTTTTTTGGAAATTGGAATTTCTAAGTCCTCCGTAGATGTAGACATGTCAACAGAGCTACAGGGAGAGGAAAATGATGCTAAGTTCAAAACGGAGTTATTAAAAACTTTGAAAAGTTGGTTAATTAAGGAGAAAATCCGGAAAGAAGGCGAGAAAAAAGCGACACAGTCGTCTGTGATGGACCATAGCGGTCCATCAACAACAAAAAAAGTGTTGGATGAAAATCCAACACTAAAATCAACAACAAGTAAAGCAGCGGCAACAACCGCAATGGAAATTGCGGTGCCAGCAACAGCAGCAACAACAACTGCAAAAAAGAGGCGGCGTTTAAAAGTTAAGCCGAATTTGGTGTCCCGCAAACAAAAAACAGCAAAAGATAAGGAGGTCGACGATGACGAGATGTCGACCAGCAGCGATAGCATCGAAAGCCTAAATTCGACATATGAATACGAGTCCAACGGTGGCGAGGGCCGTTACACCGGTAGTGGGAACTCGTTCGCTGCATTGGCAGACGAAGGCGACGGTGTGGACGAGGAGCGGAATGATAACAATGTAGAAGACAAGAGACTTCGTACGATATCTACAATCTTGGAGAAATTGTACAAGGAGATCGAAGAGATCAAAGAAAAACAGGTGGCCCGCAGGAAAGCAGACAGCGAGGCAAAACAACAACTGTTGGCAAAGTCAGACAATGCCAAACAGCAACAGCCAACAACAACAAAGGCAAATGCAAAAACAGCTCCCGTGCAGCAACAAGGCACGACAGATAATAAAATAGCTGGGGAGCAAAATGCAAGAAAGAAAACTGCTACCCAAGAGCAGCAACGGGGGACCGCGGCTAAAAAAGCCGCGCCATCGAAGCAGCCAGGGGAGACGGTGCCAAAGCAGCAGCAGCAGCAGAGACAACAACAACAACAACAGCCAGCACAACAACAGCAGCAGCAAAGAGCAACTAAGAGCAAGGTGCCCCCCATCAACACCCACAGAATGGATCTGAAAGCAACATTAAACCTATGTAAGTCCGCCATAGGCGATAAATTTGTTATTAAGCGTTTAGGACAAGATCGACATGCGATCCAATGTGAAAACATTGGTGACCACAAGATCGTTCGGGCGTTGTTGCAAACAACAACCACCGAACATTTCACTTTTACTCACAAAGAGGAGAAGCCCAAAAGTATGCTTTTGAAAGGGGTAGAGCCTACCTCTGACCCAGAGGAGCTCTTAGCGGAACTCCGCAGGTTGGCGAGCGACGATCTCGAGTTTATCGGGGTCAAGTCGTTCACCAAGGCTAAGGCTAGACGGGAGAGGCGGCTATTGTCGATGTTCCTCGTCACCCAGTAGCCGTCTGGAGAGTCTAAGGAAAATCTCCGTTCTAGACTACCAGATGGTAAGATGGGAAAAAATAAATAGGCACGGGGACATTTTACAATGTCTTCGTTGCCAAAGTTTCGGGCACGCCGCATTCAGCTGCCAAATGCAGTCGAGGTGCGTAAAGTGTGGAGAGAACCACAAAGAAAAAGAGTGCAAGCTCGGTGAGGAAAGGGTCGAAGATAAGACCCAATTGAAATGTGTTCTCTGTGGTGGAGATGGACACGCTGCTAACTATCGGGCATGTCCTCGATATCAAGTTATTGAAAAATCATTAAAAGCTGCTCCAACAGTAACCAAGGACGAGGGAAGGCATACAGCCAGACCGACTCCAAGGGCAGTCGTTCCCCAAGTTTCCTACGCCCAAATGGCCGGTGGAGCTGGGAAAACGGTACAACCTCCCCAGAAAGAGGCCGCACAGTCATCTGTGTCAATGGCAGCTACTGGGGAGTCAGAGGTGATAGTCGCTCTGCGTGTCATTCAGGCACAAATGAGTGAACTATCACGGCAAATAAGTGAGCAGGCGCGTAGGGTGGACTTGATCTACCGTGCAGTGCCGTCGCTTGCGCAATTTTTAGGTTAACGGGCGCGCTGCCGGAGAGGCCTTTTAAGATCCTAGCCGTGAATGTGAATTCGCTAGTTAGGATAGAACGACGAACCAACTTCCTTGAGTTGTTAAAAGACCAACGTCCTGATGTGTGTATGGTTAGCGAAACTAGGCTAAATCAGCATCACAAACTGACGGATAACAATTACATTATCATAAGGAGGGACCGTACCAACTTGACTCTCGCGGGTGGGGTTGCGATCTTCTTACGTAAGGGCATTGCGCATAAGGTAATATATAGCGGTGAAGTACGTCGATTCCGGTTGCTGGAAACGTGTATCATATGCATCCCTCTCCAACAGGGGAAGCGATTGTATGTGGTCGCGCTCTATGCACCGCCGGAAGCTTCTCAAACCTCATGTTTTGTAACAGAGCTCGAAACGCTTTTTCGATGTCTGAATCTGAACTCGGATGAAAACTATTTCCTTTTGGCCGGTGATTACAATGCTAAACACCAAGATTGGGGAAATCAATTAGCCAATCCAAGGGGGACCCAGCTATTCAATTGGCTGGGGCTCTACAGCATTGAGTGTAAAGTCGATTTGCTAGCTACTGACAGGCCTTCATATCCTCGAAGTGGCTCTTAATTGGATCTATTGCTTTTAGACTCAAGACTGAAACTGACCGACGACATTCTTCGACGGACGAAAAATTGTTTGACGACGGTTGAGTACGACAGTGACCACTGTGGACTTGCCGCCGTCATACTTCTTCCGAACGACCTTGTGGAACTGGAGGAGTACGTGCCAACGCACTCTTACAACTACGGTAAGACACGTTGGCCGCGCTTTTCCGGTGCCGACTCAAGAGAACTTCGTTCGAACGGTATTGCACCGCCATGCAACAGGAATCTGTCGAACGTTGAGATCGATGGATACCTGCAACGTATGGAGGATGCAATCCGTAGTACAATGGACAGGACAATTCCTAGGTATAGGCAAAATGATCCAACGAACATGTACAGAAAAGCGACAATAGACGCACTTTACAAACAAAAAAGTAGACTCCTGTCAAGACTCAAACTCTTGCACAGGAGGTTTACTGACCGACACGATTTGGAGATTAGAACTCTGAAGTCACAGATCAAAAATCTCCAACAGTTAATAAAAGAAAATTACAGAATATCTATATCTCTTTTCTGGAACAACAAAATTCGGGCTGTACAATCCAACAACCCGAGTATGTTTCCGGAAATAAATAAAATTTTTAGGAGAAAAGATCAAAATGACCTTCAGGATATTAAACTCCAAAGGACGACAGAGAACAAAAACTTGCCATCTTGGATGATGACCACTTTATAGTGGAAGATGCTCAGGAGAAGGTAGAGACGGTGGGTGCTGTTTTTGAGCAAGTATATAAGGTGAATGAGTGCATTCGCCCGAATTACGACCTTGAGAACAGAGCCTTCGTTGGACACTTCTATCTTAGAGATGAGATCTCGCATTGGCGATCCGAGAATCATGGTTTCACTAGGTTCAATGACGACCGACTTGCAAATGCAGTCATCGCCCAGCAAAACGGGGATAACACCCTGTTCGCTAAGATGGACCTCTTGGACATCTTTCACAAAATAAAGAAAAAGAAGTCAGCAGGAGTCGACGGCATACCCAATGTTGTGCTGCGAAACCTCCCTTCGGAAGCGGTGGACATATACACCACGTTGTTCAACAATGCACTGAATAATGCATATTATCCAGTGCGTTGGAAGACGGCAGTGGTTCATCCTCTCCTTAAAAAAGGTAAGGATGGTTCCAATCCAGCAAATCTCCGGTCAATTAGTCTTCTTCCGAGTATCAGCAAGGTATTCGAGAAAGTTCTCAATAGAGCTCTGTCCACATGGGCTGAGGACAAACATATTATTCCAGAAAATCAGTTCGGTTTTAAGGCGGGCCATGATACGACACATGCCGCGTCTAAACTAGTATCAGATATTCAATGGAACAAAGCTAAAAATCAGTGTACGGGTGCATGTCTGGTTGACTTGGAGAAGGCTTTCGATACCGTTTGGTTAGACGGTCTTTTCTATAAGTTGATCAGATATGGCATGAATAAACCACTGCTATATATTCTAAATGAGATGCTTCATGGTAGAACGTTTGTTGTGAAAAGTTGCAATATAACTTCTACCAGAACTTTTAAAATACAGAACGGTCTACAACAGGGGGCGGTGAATTCGTCTATTTTGTTTAGCATTTTCACCGGCGATCTAATTGGTTCCCTTCACCATGCTATAGCGTACGCCGATGACCTTATCGCGTACAGAACAGGTCCAAAGATCGAGGTCATAAGATTACTTTTGCAGCGTGACTTCGATAAGATTCAACAATATTGCGATGACTGGAAGTTGAAAATCAACTTTCAGAAATCGGAAACAATTGTGTTTAGAACCCCGTTGGCTCGGGCCTCATGGGATACGAGAAAGAACTGGCGAAAGCTGGTGATCGTTGATCTACATGGCCACCCACTGCCAAACAAAGTAGTAGTCAAGTACCTCAGCATCTGGCTAGATCAGTATCTATATTTTAACAAACATATGGATGCAGCTCTGACCAGGGCTAGAGGAGCTTTTGCTCTGACAAGGCGACTGTTTCACAGCAGTCAACTTGATAGCAGAGTGAAGGTGATTTGCTACATGGCCCTCGTAAGGCCAATGATTGTCTATGGGTGCCCTGTGTGGTTCAATGTTACAGCGTCTTAGATGGAAAAGATTCGGGTGTTTGAGATACAGTGTCTGCGTACCTGTCTTGGATTGCACAGAACACCAGAGTCGGAGTACAGAAAATATTATCCTAATGAGGTCCTTTACAACGGGGCTCAAATAAACAGAATCGACAACTTCTTGATAAAACTGACTCGGGGTCATACTGCAAGGGCGATGTCTTCGAACAATGGCCTGATATTTGGGGCTTACTACCCCAACATAGAATATATGGAGAGAACACGTGTCAGTGGATTCGTCCCACCGGAGGCTTTCCTCTATTTTGACATGATAGGTTTGATACAGGACAGATTGGCGGTTCCGTTAATCTACCACGTCTGCCGTAAGTCCGTAGAACGACGGCTCCTTTACAGCCGGGACGCAGCCGCAGTAGACGGAGAAGTTGAAGAGCTCCTCCGGAACAGTAGGGCGGTTTCAGATCGCGATCGACGGGACGTTATCAAAACGTCGAATATGTTCTGGTGGTTGTGTGAGCAACAAAATGTAAATGTTACTGATAGCGAGTCGCCTATGGTTGGCTTACAAATGTTTAGTGTGTAAGACTTAGGGTATAGGGGGTAGGCATAGTGGCAACCAAAAAAAAATTATAAAAACAAAAAAAAAAAAAAAAATTATAAAAATTAAAGCGGCGTCGAAAATCAAAAAAAATTGTAAAAATTACTGTGCGTTCCCAAAATTCAAAAAAAAAAATAGAAAAAATACAAAAACCCCAAAAAAAAATTATAAAACACAAAAAACAAAAAAAAAAATTATAAAAAGCTACTATGGCTGCTCTAGTTTTAAGTAGTTTTAATTAGTTTTAAGTAGTTTTAATTAGTTGTAAGTAATTTTAAGAAAAAGAGAAAAAATTGATCAATGAAACTAAGTTTTTTAAACTTTCTTAGTTATTAAAATTAGTTCTAGGTTGAAATAGATATATTGTATCTTTAGGCCGAAAGGCATTAGAAATAAGTTATTGTGTAATTTAGAGTACCCGCCTAGGGTCAGTAAGTTAATTAAGTTATTATGTAAGTTAGTTTAAACATTTTTGCTAGCAAGTAAGTAGTTATAAGAAAGAAACAATAAAAATGAAATTAAAACTGAAACTGAAACTGAGTCGTTGGCTAACAAACTCAGGGTCTCAGGTTCGAATCCCAGCCGTGGCGACAATTTTTATTTATGTTTTCACTTTGTTCACAAGAATCGAGTGTGAACACTGCCACTCCCTTACTCTCTTAATTTTATCACTCTAGGTACAAAGCTAGTACTGTTCGCTTTTAAAGTAGTTCGTCGCATAGCGACGTCTATTCATTAGCTTGTCAACCACCAACCTATCAACATCCATTTTTTCTTTAATCAATTGCTTTTTTTTGGGCCTTCCGCCATCGTGGTTGAGTTTTATACATATATAATTAAATTTTCTTCAAAATTATAAATTTTTTGCCCTTCTGGCCTAAGTAAAATCTAAAGCTAATAAAACCAAAACAAAACAACAAAGAAAATCCTACGTGCTACGTATATTAATAAAAAAAGACGAAAAGAAAACCAAAAAAAAGACGTCCCTTTTTTTTTGTGGATTTGCTGGAACAGGGAAGCGAGTTGCCGCCACAAGAAGATTTAAAAAGTGGTGTTCCTCGCTGGCGATCATCGTTGGAGGTAAGTGTGGTTCATTGGCGGGCGTAAGACCTTTGGCTTCACCATCATTTGGTCCATCCGAGCGGATAATTGCGAGCCACACCACGCTGCATAGCGCGCCACACCACGCTGTTACCGCGCCACACCACGCTGTTTGCGCTCCACATTGCGCTCCACATTGCGCCACACATTGCGCTCCACTGCTTTACGAGGCACACCACGCTGCTTGGCAAGCCACATCACGCTGCATAGCGCGCCACACCACGCTGCATAGCGCGCCACACCACGCGGCATAGCGCGCCACACCACGCTGCATAGTGCGCCACACATTGCGCTCCACTGCTTTACGAGGCACACCACGCTGCTTGGCAAGCCACATCACGCTGCATAGCGCGCCACACCAAGCTGCTTTGCGCTCCACATTGCGCCCCACTGCTTTGCGAGCCACACCACGCTGCTTGGCGAGCCACACCACGCTGCATAGCGCGCCACACCAAGCTGCTTAGCGCTCCGCATTGCGCTCCACATTGCGCTCCACTGCTTTACGAGGCACACCACGCTGCATAGCGCGCCACATCACGTTGCATAGCGCGCCACACCACGCTGCATAGCGCGCCACACCACGCGGCATAGCGCGCCACACCACGCTGCATAGTGCGCCACACATTGCGCTCCACTGCTTTACGAGGCACACCACGCTGCTTGGCAAGCCACATCACGCTGCATAGCGCGCCACACCACGCTGCATAGCGCGCCACACCAAGCTGCTTTGCGCTCCACATTGCGCCCCACTGCTTTGCGAGCCACACCACGCTGCTTGGCGAGCCACACCACGCTGCATAGCGCGCCACACCAAGCTGCTTAGCGCTCCGCATTGCGCTCCACATTGCGCTCCACATTGCGCTCCACTGCTTTACGAGGCACACCACGCTGCTTGGCGAGCCACACCACGCTGCATAGCGCGCCACACCACGCTGCTTGCGCTCCACGTTGCGCTGACCAGCGCTCGACATCACGCTGCTTTGACCATCCTAGCCACGCGGAAGTGTGCCCATCGTCAACGTGGGACCAGAGCGGAGTTTTCCTGTTTTTTTTTTTGGCATTTTTCTTTTTTAACACCGTGTAAAGGGTAAGTGAACATTTTTTAATTGGCAATTTTTTTTTAAAATATACATTTCAATCTCTTTGTGTTGCACCCTGACCACCAAACGCGTCATTTTCCTTTTTTTTAACACGCAAATATATATATACGGTAGTTCTTTGTGTTGAAGTGGTTCCTAGGTAATCGCTTTCCATCGCGGTAGTGGTAGTTTTTTGTAGCTTCGATATTGGCAAGTGGTTTTGTTCCCCAGCCTATTTTTTGGTTTTTTGTGATTTTTAATAGACTGTCTTCCTCTTGGAAGGAGTCTGCGTTTTCTTTAACATTTTTTACTTTTGAAAAGCCGAGGTGGTTGGCCCCCTGTAGAATCTGTCAAGCCATTTGAAGATTCTAGAGCTTCGAAGTTTTGATTTTTTTTTAATATTTAAATTTAAATTTTGACTTTTTACTTTTGAAATTTTTTATCACGTGCGTGCCGCACATACCGCTCGTAACGGTGTATTCAAGCCGGGGTGGTTGGCCCCCAGTAGAATCTTCAAACCTTTTGAAGATTCTTGCGCTTTAAAATTTTAATTTTTTTTTGAAATTTTTAGATTCTCTCAAAGCCGTTTGAAGAGTCTTGCGCTTTAAAATTTTGATCTTTTGAAATTTTTTTTTCCTCATTCGTGCCGCACACACCGTTCGTAACGGTGTATTCAAGCCGGGGTGGTTGTCCCCCAGTAGAATCTTTCAAACCTTTTGAAGATTCTTGCGCTTAAAATTTTAATTTTTTTTTTGAAATTTTTAGATTCTCTCAAGCCTTTTGAAGAGTCCTGCGCTTTAAAATTTTGATCTTTTGAAATTTTTTTCTCATTCGTGCCGCACACACCGTTCTTAACGGTGTATTCAAGCCGGGGTGGTTGGCCCCCAGTAGAATCTTTCAAACCTTTTGAAGATTCTTGCGCTTTAAAATTTTAATTTTTTTTTTGAAATTTTTAGATTCTCTCAAAGCCGTTTGAAGAGTCTTGCGCTTTAAAATTTTGATCTTTTGAAATTTTTTTTTTCTCATTAGTGCCGCACACACCGTTCGTAACGGTGTATTCAAGCCGGGGTGGTTGACCCCCAGTAGAATCCTTCAGGCCTTTTGAAGATTCTTGTGCTTCAAAATTTTGAATTTTGAAATTTTTAAATTTAAATCTTGACCTTTTTTGAGAGTCTGCGTTTTTGAGTGCTGTAAGCCACGAGTTAGTTTTAAATTTTCTTGGTTTCGTGTCGCTTTCTTGTCATTTATACAATCTGAAAATCACTTTCTGTGATGGCTTTGATGGAAGACTTCATTTTCTCGTCTAATCAATTGGTCAAGTTTCACCAAGCGGCGAAAGAGGTGCCAGATCACGGGCACACACTTTCCGCTCTCGAAGTCAGAAAGTCAGAATTAAGAGAACGGTGGCTCGCAGTCAAAGAAGCGTATGCGCTATGCATAAAATTCAGGCCAAAGACAAGAGAAGCCGCCTTAGACATTGAAGCCATAGAAACCAAGTATAAACTGTGCAACGAAAATTATGTGGCATGCTCAGCTTTTTTCTCGATCACGAAGCACGACTGAAACCTGAGGGTATTGGCAAAAATTCGATATCTGAACAAACATTCGCTCCTCGCCACCTCAAATTACCTCCATGTGAGACGGAGGTATTCAAGGGGGATTATATTTCCTGGCCGGTTTTCCGAGATATGTTTGAGGCAGTCTACATTAAACACCCCCAGTTGGGTGAAGTAGAAAAACTCTTCCATCTTAGAGCCAAAACCAAAGACGAGGCTTATCGGATTGTCAGCCAATTTCCGCTAACCAATGCCAGCTTTTCACTAGCCTGGGAAACGTTGCGGGCTACGTATGAAAATACTCGAATCTTGGTCAACAATCAGGTAAAAAATATCTTTAACTTGCCAACAGTACATGAAGAGTCGGCCAAATTGATCCGAGCCCTTCAGAGTACTGTAAATGATTCGGTATCAACGTTGCAAGCGCATAAGGTTATAACGCAAAACTGGGATCCGATTCTCGTCTTTGCGTGTTCAAGTAGACTGCCCAAAACTACATTGACTCTATGGGAACAATCCCTGGAAGACCCGACGAAAGTTCCGACCTGGCAGCAATTAGACTCGTTCTTAACGTCTCGCTTTCAGGTGCTGGAGTCCATTTCGGACACCACGTCGACAAAAGGCACAGGGCTTAATAGACTTCCCAAAAAGGATACGAATGTTCGAAACAACAATAGAGTCAACACATACCTTGCCAAAACAGGGGGGGGGGGGGGGGGGAATGCAAAATCTGTGCGGCTGCGCACTCCATTTATGAGTGTGCCAAATTTTCGGCAATGTCAATCCCAACGAGAATCAAAACGGTACGGCAGCACAAACTGTGCAACAACTGTTTAAGCGCAAATCATGAAAAGGTTGCTTGTACGAGCAAATATTCTTGTAGCCACTGTAAAAAACGGCATCACTCACTGTTGCACCTCAACGCTAACGAAAACGGAAATAAAATACAGTCCACTAATCTCCCTAGTGCAACAACAGCTCCTCAAATATCGGCGTCGTCACTTCCATTCGTGCCTCAAGCGTCGTTTCAAAACTTTCATGTCGGGGCTCCGAAGAAAATATTGCTTGCAACGGCACTAGTTTGCATTGTTGGCAAAGAATCCAAACACATAGTTCGCGCTCTTATCGACCCTGGTTCCGAAATATCCTTTATCTCAGAGGCAGTACAAAAGCGTTTGAACTTGCCCGTAACGGATAAGAATACAACCATTTCCGGAATCAGTGGTAATCTCGCCATAACGTCGAAAAAACTCTGTGCGTTTGCAATCACGTGCTTAGATGAAGCCCAGATCACCATTTCTGCCCAGGCAATTGTGCTTCGATCATTGACGAACAATCTGCCAAGTTCATCGTTTAGTATCATCGATCCTAACCTTTGTGGCGGCCTCAAACTGGCTGATCCCACGTTTAATAAATCGTCTCAGGTCGATCTGCTGTTCGGTGCGGATTTATACCCATCAATCATAAGGAACGGTCTCCAACTTATCGCAGATTCCCTCGTGGCTCAGAACACAATGTTCGGCTGGGTACTGTCCGGACCAGTTCCGGAGTCGTTCCAATCGTTCAATACATTCGTAGTATCGAACAGTTCGAGTACTTCCAATCTGGATACTCAGCTACGAAAATTTTGGGAGCTCGAGGAACTGCCGTCCACAGTCATTCGGTCAACAGAAGACTGCTACTGTGACGAATTTTATAAAAACACAACTTCGCGACGTTCGGATGGGAGGTATGTTGTTCGTCTGCCGTTCAAGGCACAATCGTCAAAGGGCAAGTTAGGGTTCTCTAGGCACATCGCACTAAGGCAGTTCTCTAGAGTCGAAAGATCGTTAGCCATGAAGGCGGAGCTCAAGTCTCAATATTCAAGCGTTATTTCGGAATACCTCGCCCTCGGCCATATGCGGAAAGCGCCTCCGGTCGAAAAGATTTCCAGAGGTCAAGTAAACTCGTTCTATCTGCCACATCATGCGGTCATAAAGCCTGAAAGCACGACCACCAAAGTGAGGGTTGTTTTTAATGCGTCTCAATCGTCGTCGAATGGGGTAAGTTTAAACGATTTGTTGTATCCAGGGCCCATATTGCAGCACGATTTACCATCTCTCATTCTCCGCTGGAGATTTTATAAATTTGTCTTTAATGCGGACATTGAGAAAATGTACCGCCAAATCTTGGTCGACCCTAGAGATACTCCATTTCAACGAATCCTCTTCCGCAGTTCGCCAGAGTCCGAAATCGAAGACTTTGAACTTCAAACCGTCACTTTTGGTGTAAATTGTGCTCCATATTTGGCCATCCGCACCCTCTTGCAGCTGGCAAAAGAAGGAAGAACCATGTACCCCCTCGCGTCTAGAATCATACAATCGGAGTTCTATGTCGACGATGTTCTGTCTGGTGGGCATTCTCTCTGTTCGGCTAAACAGGCACAAATCGAACTTATAACGTTGCTTAACTCAGCTGGGTTTCCACTACGTAAGTGGACAGCAAATTCGTCCAGCTTACTTAACCATTTGCCACCAGAACATGTGCTGAACGAAAGTTTCTTGAAGCTCGATGCTGACAGCACCACAAAAACACTAGGGGTACGATGGAATGCCAAAGGAGACAATTTTTACTTCACCACGCAACGCATTCCACTGTCGACAAATCCGACCAAAAGAGAGGTCTTCTCTCAAATTGCTCGTCTTTTCGATCCTGCGGGGTGGTTGGCCCCCGTAGTGATAATCGCCAAAACATTGATGCAACGCATTTGGGCTGAGCACACTGAGTGGGACGAGCGTATCAGCCCTGAATCATTTGCCACTTGGAAAGAGTTTGCAGAGTCATTACCTGAAATACAGGTTATAGAAATCCCACGTTGGGTTGAATACTCGCCCACTGTGGAAATTCAGTTTCATGGCTTCTGTGACTCTTCCGAGAAAGCATATGCGGCTGCGCTTTATATACGCGCAAGTCACCCTAATGGAGAAGCATCCTGCTACTTGATGTGTGCGAAGTCCAAAGTTGCCCCTCTAAAGACGGTCTCTTTACCGCGTCTGGAGCTGTGTGGAGCACTTTTGCTTTCAAAAATGATAAAATTTTACTTACCCAATTTTCCAGTCCAGACATATCAAATCTTTTTATGGACAGACTCATCCATAGTTTTGGCCTGGCTCAAAAAACCTCCGTGCGTTTGGAAAACCTTTGTTGCAAACCGTACCAGTGAAATACAGGACAATGTCGGCAACGCAGTTTGGAAGCACGTCAGATCTGCCGAAAATCCCGCGGACTTGGTCACTCGAGGTGTAATGCCATCCGATCTGAAGCAGAATCGTATGTGGTGGCAGGGCCCATCATGGCTCTGTGAACCAGCCTCTCAATGGCCGGTGGCATTACCAGACGCTCCACGTACTGAAGATCTAGAGCAGAAAGAGGTTTCCTCGTTAGTGGTCCAGCCAAATTTTCAGAGTCCTCTAGTGGGACTAACAGGCATTTCTCTCGACGATTCTGAGCAAAACACCAACTCATTGGTAGCTCAACAAGAACCAGAAGATTTTCTTGACCGTTTTTCGACGTTATCCCGCGCTATGCGTGTATTGTGCTATGTTTTTCGCTTCTTCGGGTCTGTCTCAAAGCAACAGCCCAGCAAATACAAGTCTCGTGACATCTCGCAACCAGAAATGGAGTTTGCGAAAATTCGTCTAATCCGATTGGCTCAGGAAGCTCACTTTTCGACAGAATATTCTCTGCTTGCAGCTGGCAAGCCAGTGTCAACGAAAAGTTCTATTTTGTCCTTTAATCCATTTGTTGCCCGTGCACAGCCTAACTTAATTGTTGCCCATGTAACCGAACAGCGGATGCAATAAAAACTCGACGAAACGCCATCGTGTAAATTCGGTGAAAACACCGCACGCGGGAGAAATTGCTTTCTTTTGGCTTTCGACCTCTGGACTGGCTGCTACTAAAGGATAGGTAAAAAAGAAAAAGACTAATTTTGTAACCCTCTCTATGAGAATTATTAATAAAAACAAGTTTCTAATTATATGGTAAATACTTGTGGTTTTTTCTCATAAAGGTTAACAAAAGTTTTTCCCTACAGCAAAATCTGCGCTGACCTAGCGCAACATTACAAAATTACTACAAAATTATCATTTCGAGAAGTAGCTAAAGGCAAGTACAAGTACCTATTTCAAGTCAAATTAAATATATTTGACACATCATAAGCTAAAGCAAAGCCCAATCGTGTTTCATCGATGGATTCGCCAGCCCCAACAACGGATTTTAATTGCCAATTATGCAGCGGTGCTGACTCGGACGATAATATGGTGGCGTGTGACCATTGTGAAAACTGGTTCCACTACAGGTGCGCTGGAGTAGACAGCTTCGTCGCAAACCAGGATTTCACTTGTGAAGCCTGCGCAGGTGCTACCACACTGCCAAAAGGGCACTCCACACCCACATCATTGTCCACCGCCACAACAACGTCGATGCCAAACACACTCTCTGTTACCAGCACATGCAATTTGACGAACGTGGGTTCTACATACACGTCCACTATTGTAAGCCTAACAACACAGTTGTTGTCTGATGTGAGGACCACGTTGTCGTCGAGAACAACAGATAGAGACGTCGCCGTGGCAAGCAGTAATCCCTTAAATATAGTGCACCAAAGTATAACGCAACCGCTGTCGTCATACGTATGCGGAAAACCCACTGATCCGTCTAAACGCGCATCACTTTTCATAGAAGTCTCTCCTTCTAAAGGCAGACCGTATGATGAAAAGGCAACAACATCACATCAATATAAGTTCCCTATCATAGCACAGTTGCCATTGGTTCCACCTCAAGCACATGCGGATACAGCTCACCAGTCAACCTATGAGCCATATGCAAACGCGCCACATGCGCTTCCCTCCGGGCACATATATAATGTGCTAATGTCAACCAACAGCAACACTCGCAGTGCAGCTGAGGCTAATTATGCCGCATTGAACTTGCAAACGTCAAGCGAACCACGTGCCGGGTCCACAACCTCAAAGCAGAGAAGTGCTAAGTCTTCGAAAGGCTCAGCAGCTAAAAGGCGTGTGAAATTTGAACTGCGTAAGTTGGATGAAGAAAAAACATTAGAAAAAGAATTTCTCAACCGTAAGTACCAAATATTATCCGAAATTACAGAGGATACCTCTGATAGTGAAGTTGATGATGGTAATATTTCCTCAGATACCAATAGCAAAGTGGAGGACTGGTTAAAAGACACACGTTCATCAGAAATGCGCAAGGAGAGAGAACCAAAACCTGTTCCCGAACCATTACATCCTAAAGGTCATGGCCCAAACCTGAGCTATACATGGCTGGGTGCAAATGCGGTTTCACAAACGCCAATACAACCTCTGCCAGTACAACTGACGTCTAATCCTTGGTACCCATCAGTAACTTCATCTCAACAAAAGCTCACTCATTCGTCTGACATACCAACAACGCAGCCTATTCACTCTAGCCACCACCAACAACGAGAAGAAACAGCCAATATACATGAGCAGTCACCACCAGGCCACCATCAGCAGCAAAATAGCTCCACCACTTTCATTTACCACCAACTACCTAATAAAAGAGTAACAAGTAAGCAGATTGCAGCACGCCACTCAATTTTAAAAGATTTGCAGAGCTTCAGTGGGAATCCAGAGGAGTGGCCATTGTTCGTTTCCAACTTTAACAGGACAACGGAGCTATGTGGATTCACAGACGAGGAAAATTTGTTGCGGTTGCAGAAGGTCCTCAAAGATAAGGCCAAGGAGGCAGTGGAAAGCATGATGTATAATCCGAACTGTGTTCCTCGTATATTGTCGGTTCTGGAAATGCTCTTTGGGAAGCCGGACAAGATTTTAAACGCCTTGATGTTAAAAATTCAATCGACACCATCACCCAAAGCAGAGAAGTTGGATTCTATTATTCAGTTTGCTATTGCGGTGCAAAACCATTGTGCGGCTCTGGAAGCCGCGGGTCTTACATCACATCTGAACAATTCATCACTGCTGCAAGAATTAGTGGCCAAGCTGCCAGTACCCATCCAGCTTAATTGGGCAATTTACCAGCAAACCCTTACTGTCTGCACCCTATCAGAGTTCAGTGCTTGGGTTTATCGAATTGCGAGGCTGCGAATTGTATTATACCAATAACACCGAGATCTACAACAGCTAGCGGGGCTAAAGCTAGAATAAATGGAAAGAAAGAACGAGGATTTTTACATACACATTCCGAGGCTCCAGATGTAACACCAAGTTCCAGTGCACAGTCAACGCATAGCATTAAAGAGCGTAAGTGCTTACTATGTGGTAAAAACTGTTCTTCCTTGGAGAGCTGTCAAAAGTTCAAAGCTCTTAGCTTCTCATCGAAATGGGAATTCGTACGGGAACGCAAATTGTGCAGATGCTGCCTAAAGAGACACAGCGGTTACCGTTGCCGGTCAGCTATACCGTGTGGCATCAACAATTGCACCTTCAAGCACAACCAACTTCTGCACAACAACCAACCCGACACAGGTAAATCACACAATCAGAATAACTCAGTTTCAGCCCTTCTAGCACAACCTAGCAACGCGCACATTCAAAACTCTACAGCGATAATGTACCGGATAATTCCTGTCATTCTCCATGGCAACAAAGTACAAATCGAAACATATGCGTTCTTGGATGACGGGTCTTCCTTGACGCTCATGGATGAAGACATAGCCGCTCAGCTGAACATTACAGGAAATCCTGATCCTCTCTGTATCAAATGGACTGCTAACACCCATAGGTACGAAGGTGATTCAAGAAGGATGAGCCTTAATATTTCCGGTGTAGGCAAAAAGGGTACCGTTTTTCCGCTCACTAACGTACATACAGTGAAAAGTCTGCAGCTTCCGACGCAAATATTGGATGCAGTCAAGATGCAAGAGAGGTATAGACATCTGAAAGATTTGCCTATCGATTCTTATTCCAATGCAGCTCCTCGTCTTCTTATTGGGCTCAACAACTGGCGACTGGGATTAACTCTGAAGTGCAAAGAAGGAAATATGGAAGAACCTGTGGCAGCGAAGACACGCCTTGGATGGACAGTATATGGCTGCTGTCCCCGTGAGCCAATTGCGACAGCTCAAAAGAAACCCGATGCCCATATTAACTTTCACGAATGTGAATGCTGCCGTGAAGGTGAGTTCAAGCTGGAACAACTGGTAAACGAATTCCTGTGCAACGAGAAGTTTGGATCTTCAGATTCAGAGATTTTACAGTCTAACGATGACCAGCGAGCACTTGTACAGCTACAAAAATATACTCATCGGAAAGGTGGCCGTTTTGAGACGAGTTTACTGTGGAAATACGACCAAATTCAACTTCCAGACAGCTACTTGATGGCAAAGAGACGTCTGATATGCCTCCAACAACGTATGCAGCGTGATAAACAACTGTCGGAAGAACTTCACAGCAAAATTAAAGACTATATCGACAAAGGGTACGCCAGAAAACTTTCTCGCGAAGAAGCAGTTGAAAACCGGTCAAATTCATGGTACCTACCCGTATTCCCAGTTCAAAATCCGAACAAACCTAATAAAATAAGACTGGTATGGGACGCGGCAGCAAAGGTTGGCGGAATTTCGTTAAACTCGGTACTCCTCAAAGGACCGGACTTGCTGACATCTTTAGTTTCCGTTCTCCTTCAATTTCGAGAAAGACGTTTTGCACTATGTGCTGACATACAGGAAATGTTTCACAGGATTCTAATCAGGAAGGAAGACCAGAATTACCAACGCTTCCTATGGTTCAACCAAGACAGTCACGAAGTGGAAGAGTATATAATACTTGTCATGACATTTGGTGCTACTTGCTCCCCTTGTTCAGCACAGTTCATAAAGAACAAAAATGCGGAAGATTTCGAGTGTGAGTATCCCAGGGCAGTTAAGTCAATTCGCAAGAACCACTACGTGGACGACCTCATGGATAGTGTAGACTCCGAAGAAGAAGCCGTAAAACTTGCTAGAGACATCACCTTTATACACCAACAGGGTGGGTTTCATATTCGCAACTGGATCTCCAATTCCAAGGCAATCAGCGAAGCGTTTCAATCCATCTCCCCAGAAGAAGTCAATCTCAACACAAAGACGGAGCTTTCACCTGAAAAAGTTCTTGGAATGTGGTGGTGCACAACTGCTGATTTCCTTACATTCAAGATTTCAGTTAATGTGCTAAATTCAGATGTACTCCAGGGCAAACGAACTCCAACCAAACGCGAGGTACTTCGAATTTTAATGAAAGTGTTTGACCCACTTGGATTGTTGGCCAACTTCCTGGTGTATGGAAAAATACTTCTCCAAGAGGTCTGGCGAAGTGGTATTGGCTGGGATGATCCCATTCAAGAAGCGGAACAAAGCAAATGGCTTCATTGGATAAGCTTTCTACCTAAGCTCGCAGAGGTACGTATCCCTAGATGCTATGTTTCAACAAAATTTGTTTTCTATCCAGACTTCGAACTTCACATTTTCGTGGACGCAAGCGAAAACGGTTTCGCAGCAGCTGCATATGCCAGGATGATGGCGTCTGATTTCGTCGAGTGCATCTTGATCGGGTCCAAGACTAAAGTTGCTCCGCTCAAGAGTCTTTCCATTCCTAGACTTGAGTTGCAAGCTGCCGTGTTGGGAGCTCGTCTTGCCAAGATGATGAAAAATTCTCACTCAATTTCATTCCAAAAGCAGTTTTTCTGGTCAGACTCTAGGACCGCTTTAAGCTGGCTTAGATCCGATCATCGTCGTTACCGACAATTCGTCGCATTTCGAGTAAGCGAAATACTTGACACCACAGAGGTTGGCGAATGGAGGTGGGTCCCATCTAAAATGAACGTGGCTGATGAGGCAACTAAGTGGCATAAGGGGCCGAATTTGGATAGTTCCAGTGCTTGGTTTAAAGGCCCTTCCTTTCTGACTTTGCCTCCCGAGTGCTGGCCAAAAGAAGAACCTTCAGAATCCAACACCGAGGAAGAGTTAAAGGCGCAGTTCGTTGGAGTACACTGTCTCGGAGATCGGAATTTGTTCCAACCAGAGCGATTTTCATACTGGTTTCGGCTTCTTCGATTCGCTGGACGAACAATTCGCAATGGTATCAACTGGAAGCTGATTTGCAAACGTGAACCGAGAAGATTTGGTGCCTTGACTAGTGATGAATTGCAGCAAGCTGAAAGAGCTCTTTTTAAGCAGGCTCAATACGATGCGTTTAACGAAGAGATTGCCAGCATGTCCTCTGAAGGTAAAATTAATAAAACAAGCTCAATAGTTTCCTTTTGCCCCCACTTAGATGAATTTGGCGTCCTCCGAGCTAACAACAGGATTAATACGTGTGATGTCATATATGCAGATTTAAGACGTCCTATTATTCTGCCCTCTAAGCATCGCATAACAATCCTTGTTGTGGAACATTACCATCTGCTCTACTATCATCGAAACCACGAAACGGTCGTAAATGAACTCCGGCAAAAGTTCTGCATTGCCAGATTGCGAGGTGTGTTAGCTACGGTTCGTAGAAATTGCCAAACTTGTAAGAACGCCGCCGCACAACCGCAACCACCAATGATGGCCCAACTACCGATGGCCAGGACGTCAGCATTCTCTCGCCCGTTTTCATTCACAGGCGTGGACTATTTTGGGCCAATGCTAGTCATCAACCTACGACGAACTGAGAAGAGATATGGGGTGCTTCTAACATGCCTCACAACCCGTGCTATACACATAGAAATCGCTCATTCCCTGACCACGGATTCGTGTATACTTGCAATCCGCAATTTTATGGCTCGCCGAGGAACTCCCATTGAACTATTCAGCGATAATGGAACAAATTTTAAAGGAGCTGCGACGGAGTTGAAGCAGGCATACCAAAGTGTCGACAACGAGAAGCTTATACAGACGTTTACCTCACCCAACACCAAATGGACCTTTATTCCACCTGGGTCTCCTCATATGGGTGGCAGTTGGGAGCGCCTCGTTCGCTCCGTGAAAACAGTTTTGGATCAAATTGCGCCAAGCCGAACACCGTCGGATGAGTTGCTGAGAAGTATGCTCCTCGAGGTCGAAAACATCGTCAACTCTCGCCCCCTTACATATATCCCCATCGCCAATGAGAATGAAGAGGCCCTCACTCCTAACCATTTTCTTCTCGGTTCCTCTAATGGCTCCAAGCCTTGGGCTGTCTTCAACGACGAGAAGGAGGTCCTCAGGAGAAACTGGCTAATCTCTCAAAAATACGCACAACATTTCTGGAAACGCTGGGTTAAGGAATATTTACCTACAATAACGCGACGTACCAAGTGGTTTTTTCCTGTAAAACCCATTAAAAAAGATGACATCGTGTTGATCGTGGATCCTGCAAGCCCTCGGAACTGCTGGCCAAAAGGACGAGTAATAAGCACGAAAGTTTCTGAAGATGGACAAGTGAGGAGTGCCTCTGTTCTAACCAAGACAGGTATCTATGAAAGACCCGCTGTTAAGCTAGCCGTTTTGGACGTGCGGAAGGACACTGAC
Organism: Melanostoma scalare; assembly: GCA_949752695.1. NCBI lineage: Eukaryota > Metazoa > Arthropoda > Insecta > Diptera > Syrphidae > Melanostoma > Melanostoma scalare. The sequence continues at coordinate 111,962,415 of OX456984.1, read as the reverse complement.
ACTGAGGTAGGCCCACCAATGGACATACCAGGAGGGGGTGTTGCCCGTGCACAGCCTAACTTAATTGTTGCCCATGTAACCGAACAGCGGATGCAATAAAAACTCGACGAAACGCCATCGTGTAAATTCGGTGAAAACACCGCACGCGGGAGAAATTGCTTTCTTTTGGCTTTCGACCTCTGGACTGGCTGCTACTAAAGGATAGGTAAAAAAGAAAAAGACTAATTTTGTAACACTCTCTATGAGAATTATTAATAAAAACAAGTTTCTAATTATATGGTAAATACTTGTGGTTTTTTCTCATAAAGGTTAACAAAAGTTTTTCCCTACAGCAAAATCTGCGCTGACCTAGCGCAACACCATTTTTGGATTCAAACAAGCTTCTTAGAGTCAATGGGCGACTTTCGAACTCAGACATTTCGTACAATGAACGTCACCCTATAATACTACCCTTTGAATCCCGTTTTGCTTGCCTCCTGGTTCAATTCATTCATGAGATTTCTATGCACGGTGGCAACTCTTTAATGGTGTGACTGACACGACAAAGTTTCTGGGTACCAAGACTCCAAATTCTGGTTAAGTCTTGCATCCGTCGTTGCACCATATGCGCGACCAACAAAAGAGACTTAAGCAAGCAGATGATGGCTGCCCTACCGCCCGAAAGAGTTACCTTTTCGCCACCGTTCACATTTACTGGAATAGACTTCGCGGGTCCCTTCACAATCAAGAGTTTCAATGCACGGAATTGTCGTATGACCAAAGGGTATGCATGTGTGTTTGTCTGCTTTTCCACCAAGGCAATTCACCTTGAAGCGGCAAGTGATTTGTCATCTGAAGCGTTCTTCGCGGCCTTTGCCAGATTCACCTCTCGACGAGGTTTACCTAAAGAAGTGTTCTCCGACAATGGAACGAACTTTACAGGTGCCGATGCAATTTTACGCAAGGAGTTTAAGAAGCTTGTAGGCACCATTCCCAAAGAAACGAGTCTTAAGTATGGCGTTCAGGGTTTGAAATGGAATTTTATTCCACCCGGGGCACCTCACATGGGAGGTCTATGGGAAGCCGGCGTTAAAAGTTTCAAAAGCCATTTAAGAGGGCTGGGGACCAGGGCCAAATTTACGTTCGAAGAATTTGCAACGGTTTTAGCACGTATCGAAGCATGTTTGAACTCGCGTCCAATATCGTCTATGTCCACATATCCTTCTGATCTGTTGGCATTGACGCCGGGGCATTTTTTACGCGGCGGTCCGCTTTTATCTTTTCCGGAACCGAATCTGGCCGATGCAAATTTATCGCTAATCAATCGGTGGGAAAAAGTAAAATGCCTCCAACAACAGTTCTGCCACAGATGGAAAGATGAATACCTCAAGGAACTACATCAACGACACAAATGGAAAACACCTCAAACCAACATTAAAGTTGATGATTTGGTCGTCATTAAAAACGAAAATCTGCCATCCACCGAATGGCGTCTAGGCCGTGTTATAAATATACACCCGGGTTCCGATGGTCGAGTCAGAGTTGCAACATTAAAGACCCAAAACGGAGAAATAGTCCGCCCCATAGTAAAACTGTGCCTATTGCCTATTAACTAAATTGCCAATTAAACAAAATTTCACTTATTTTATTTTTTTCCGATAACTTTTTTTTTTTGGCGTATCTCGCCAAGGGGGGCGGTAATGTTCACAAGAATCGAGTGTGAACACTGCCACTCCCTTACTCTCTTAATTTTATCACTCTAGGTACAAAGCTAGTACTGTTCGCTTTTAAAGTAGTTCGTCGCATAGCGACGTCTATTCATTAGCTTGTCAACCACCAACCTATCAACATCCATTTTTTCTTTAATCAATTGCTTTTTTTTGGGCCTTCCGCCATCGTGGTTGAGTTTTATACATATATAATTAAATTTTCTTCAAAATTATAAATTTTTTGCCCTTCTGGCCTAAGTAAAATCTAAAGCTAATAAAACCAAAACAAAACAACAAAGAAAATCCTACGTGCTACGTATATTAATAAAAAAAGACGAAAAGAAAACCAAAAAAAAGACGTCCCTTTTTTTTGTGGATTTGCTGGAACAGGGAAGCGAGTTGCCGCCACAAGAAGATTTAAAAAGTGGTGTTCCTCGCTGGCGATCATCGTTGGAGGTAAGTGTGGTTCATTGGCGGGCTTAAGACCTTTGGCTTCACCATCACACTTTAAATAAATAAAAAAAATGGAAGTCATGGCTGGGAATCGAACCTGAGACGCTGGGCCATGACGACTTTACATACAAAATTACGATGAGCCAAAAAATGGTGTCGGTCGCGAATTCATTGCTTTACCCCCATCGCAAAAGTGCCAAACGCGCCTAAAGAAGTTTTCACTTCAAAAAACCAAAATTCCAAAAGCTTTACCACATTTATGTTATAAAAAAAAAAGTAAAGAAACACGTAGCCTCGAATGAGTGAATACAGAAACAGACCTAATTTACAAAAACTAAAACCTTTGTGTACATTTAAAATCTATCATAGAAAAATGAGTCTCAAAGAAATACTTTCTTAGATAACTCAAAAAAAAAAATTATGTTTCTAGTTAACAATCAATTAGAGAACATTTTAAAGAAGAGAATTATTAATCATTATCAAAACATTTAATGCTCACTTGGTCTTTGTCGCCAAACGGTACTTCGTCCTCAGAGTAGTCTGCTGCTCGGAAACGAATACGGCCGGGCAATGGGTCGCTGGTTTGACGAGCTGGATTATTACGATCTAATGGTTTCAATACTTGTCCTTTAAAGATTGACGTGTCAACGTCCTCAAATATAACTGATCCCGGAGGCAGACGAGTTATATTGCATGCGAATTCCCTCCCCTATTAGTGAAAACAATTAAATTAATTTATTTCAGTAAGTTGAAATTTTTATCTAACGTTTCTAGTTTGAATAGTAAATTCAACATCATCGCCTGGGCGAAGTTCAACATTTCCTTCAGCCTCGGAAAAATGGAAAAATATTTCTTTCACAACATCAGCCCTCTCAATAAATCCAAATGACTCTTTCATTGAGCAAACAACTCCGCGATATTTAACGGGTTGTGCCGGGTTCTCCAGACGAATATGACAAGCACCTAAATTTCCTCTAAAAACGGGAGGAATATATCTTGCGATCTATTTAACTAAAAAAAATTAAAAAATGTTGTAACTATTTACCTTTGGTTTGTAGCAATTTGAAAGCTGACTTTGTCCCCAGCTCTCAAATTGACATTGCCCTCAACATCGTCTTTGGTATAGGGTAAAAAGAAACATTCACCACGGTTCTCATAACTAATACGACCAGTGGTCTCGTTTGAAGCCAAAAGGTTGTTGATACAATCTGTACGAAGTTCGGTTGTTACAGTTCCAGTAACACGCTCTTCCGAAAGAACCTTTAAATGAAGCATTTTTTTTAACTTAAACATGGTCTGTTTGAAAAAACTTACAACTTCTGGTGCAATCTTCGACACTTGACTAGCTATTGGTTTTCCAGTACGCCGATCATAAGTCATTTCAAACTCAACTGGATCACCAATCTTTAGATGGTCAATGTTGCCACTAAATTGCGAAAAATGAAAAAACAGACGAGCCTGACGTTCACAGCATTGGATAAATCCATAAGAGTGCTGAAAATATTTTTTTCTTTAATATGCATAATAAATTAATCTGCGTTCTTTTACATCATACCAAGAGTTTTTCAATAATTCCTGTTTCGCGGGTCGCTTGACTAGAATCATTGTTTCCAGTAGTGCTTGATGCACCGAATGAGGACGCAGACGAATTTCCAGTTGTATTGATACCGTTAGATAGAACGCTATTTGATGAAAACACTCCAATAGTAGTATGCTCCTCATTCGCATCAAATATTCCGATAGTACTTTGAGACTGTGGTGGAGGGCCTAAAGTTGAGTCAAGGGTGAAAGTTCCAATTGGTGGGAAGCTTGTTGGCATATTAAGATTTCTCATGGTGCTCATAAAAAAAGCATCATCATTTGGTCCATTATCGTAATTTTCATAAATTTCTGGGAAAAGCAAAAGAACTTTTTTTATTTACTTTGATAACAAACTAGAATTTAAGACAAATGATAAATTAAGACAGATTTATTTTGTCAAAAATGACTAGTTACGATATAATCGCAAAAATATATTAATATAACAAACAAGGTACCTTTTGAAAAATGAATACAAAAACATAAATTATTCCACACACACATTAGGCGAGTTTTTTTTTATGCTAGTATATAGTACAATAAAAATTTCCCTTGGGGAACAACAACAAATCATTTTACTGTCGTAATTTTCCACAGTGAAAACAGGGCATTGCAAACATTGCTTTGGATTGATAGTTTCCAGCTTTGAAAATAAGATGGCACCACCATTGATTTCAGTTCATCAAAGCTTTTTCCAAAGGACGTGTTCAAAAAAAATGTGGTATTTGCAAAGAAATTTTTTCTCTCGATTAAAAATTAAAGAAATAAAAACTATATTCATATTGAATTTTCGCCCTGTTTCTTACCTGGTGGTAAGTGTATATAATACAGGATTTTGCACTAGTTTTTTTTTGCTGAAGCTAATAGCTTTTCTCATGGAATTATTTGACTAAAAAATATAGCCCAATGCATTGTATATAAATTCTATAGTACTATTACTTTGACCCGTTCCGGTGACAAAGTGGGAATTGAACGTACGCCACAAAAGTTGGAATGTATTCCAAAAGACTGTATTTGAAGAGGAGGAAAATTATATGCGTATGAGCAGGAAACAAATATATATTTTTTTCTTTATAACGCACGCTAAAAATAAACATTCCACATCAGCTGATTCGCGCTTCCCCACGCGATGTTGCGCCACCTAACGATCAATGCAGGAGATGAAAAAAGGTGTCCAGTAAAATTACTATAGTTTAGATATACAATGCCCAATGTAAGAAAAAAACAAAATCAAACAAACAAACAAAGCAGTAAAAAATGATCAAAAGGGAAAGATATATGTATGTATGAAAATTAAACATTCTTCAATAGAAATTCAAGTTTGGGACTAGCAGTACGTGTTTCAACTTAATTTAATTTGGGTTGTGTTTATTTGTGCGGTAGTATTATAGTTCAATTTCACGGTTTTGTAAATAGAAACAACTTATTTTCCTTCTTAACCTATCGAAAAGACTGGTCAATAGCGTAGAATTGCTTTCCCAAAGATTTGGATAAAAAATAAATTGATTCTGTTTGCCAATGGAAAATCTCATCAAAGATTAGTTTTTAATATCTTTTTACATACTCCCCGAACATACCCGAAAGTTTTTTTCAAACAAAACAGCTGACTTTGACATAGAGCTTTCTTCACTGCTGGACGATGCCTCCAAAAATAGTAAAAAAAAGAGCTGTAAGAGAGAATCTGATGTATTGAAAATAAGAAAAAAAATACAAATTCATACCTGGCTTTGTATCGTTATTCATTTGATAGAACAATTAACGAAACAAACCTGGTATGAATTTGATTTTGTTTCATCTTGAATTTCACAGAGAGCTTTGAAAAGTAACAGCAAGCTTTGACGTTGAGCTCCATCTTGTTGCTGAAAATAGAACTGAAAATACTGTGGACAGATCGTTTTTTTTTTTAACTCGAATGCTGTACTATATACTAGCATAAAAAAAAACACGCCTATTGTCTAAGATTATAAAGCACAAATGCCATCTCTGCACTCTGACGTACCAGCAATTTGACTATTGTGCAGTCCTATTTACATCTCACTTTTATCTTATTATACTATCACTTTTTAATTCTTGAATTGACATGGCTGACTTTTCTTCTAGTTATGTATTTTTTGGTTACAGAAGAATGAAGACGTACATTTTTGTAATCGAGTGTTTTATTTCTATTCCCCTGCAATTTTTGGTGCCTCCTTTGAGGAATCGGGTTACGAGAAGCATTCATTTGATTTAGTTTAATTTCTTTTGTACAATTTCATGAGAAAAATGGCTCAATTAATTTACGAACAACGGTTACCAATGCAATTCGTCGTGCTCATAATCGTGTGGCTGGAGCTGATCTTGATGGTGCACATATAGCGCAACTGGAACTAGAAGTTAGGGCTATAACGGCGCATTACGGCAGATTTGTACGACACCATAAAACCCTTTCGGGCTCAGCGATGGCTACTGAATTAGACGAACACGGCATTCTTTGGGACCAATTGGTAAAAGTGTACAAGGTAACGTGCGTAATACTAAATCGCAAGCTGTTGCAACTTCGAACGTTACAAGTTGCTGAGCAAAACCCTCATTTGGAACGGGGCAGCGCAAACGCCAATTCATCAAAAATTGGAAAGACCATTACGCATAACTTGAACGTGAGACTAGATCACGTGAAAATCCCATCTTTTGACGGTGCGGTTTTTTTCTAACTTTTGAAAAAACTGAATTTAGAATAGGAGAATTTTAGTCATATGACTTAATTTATAATAGGTTAATTAAATTTTAATTTGTAACATTCTATGTTTTTGTTTACTTTTATTATGATAAACATATATTGTGGAGTGCATGTTTTTAGTTTTCATTATTTTGGCTGTTGTTACTTCTACACATTCTCCCGCCTGCAAACGTTCCAAATCTACATCACCAATTATGGAACATCCAGTTCGCAAGTCTGAACTGTTGTACCGACGTGGTGCAGCTATTCCTCAACAGATGGCCTTTGATATTTGGTTTTCTTTAATTGCTCGCGTTCTCCACACCGGGACTTCAAAAACTCCTGTCAGTTTTCGTCGCTCTGATTGGTCAAAAGTGTCAGACGTTTCAGCTGACATTTAGCTGACAGTTAGATTTTTCAGATTTTCGAAAATAGATTTTCAGGTGGAAAAAACAGTCTGAAAATTCTTAAAAAAAGATCTAGCTGTCAAAACAAGGAAAACAACGTATATGACTGTTGGGTATTAATATTTTATTAATATCGTTAAGCTATTACAATTTAATGTACTTAAGAAATATCTTACTTGCTAGGCAAACACGTCTTTATTCGTTGGAGGCTGGAGCAAAAAGAAAGCGAACCAAATACGTAAAGTCATTATGACATAAGCTAGTAAGTGCTCAAAAAGTAGATACATTAAGGTGATAGCACATTGCATTACGTTATCGAAATATATAACAACTTTTCCCCTTTTTCGCTCAAGCCTTCACATCATTCAACAAATTTATTTTAAAGGCGGTATTACACTATCATATAAATATGGCAAGTTGACAAAAAAAATATGGCACGACATCGTCATATAAGTGTGATAGTCATATATGTATGGCAGTATTTGTATGTCTCCATATATATGACAATGATTCTAGAGCCATATATATATGGCGTAGTGTAATACAAAATCATAATTGTCACCATATAAGTATGTTCGTCATATGTATCTATATATATTTCTTCTTTTTTTTTTCATTATTATCTCTGTTACTTTTTATTGAAATTTACATCTATGTACGAGTATGCATGTGTAATAACATTTCAGATTTCACATAAGCACTCTGTGCATTCAACGTACAAATAGAAATAAAGAAATAACTACAAATATAGAGAAATAAAAATAAAAAACATAGGAGGCCGATTGTATGACAAGCGCAAGTCATATTTTTTATATGGCTAGTTGATTATATTCATGCTTGCCATACTTTATATGGCACAGGTTGTCATATAAGTGTGATAGCGATACTTTTCTTTGTCATATAATTATTGTTTGCCATACAAATTGTTCATATATATATGGCATAGTGTAATAGCACTTGCAATATTTACAGAAAGTGTGCCATACATTATATGACAACTTTGTTTATATATATATGATAGTGTAATACCGCCTTAACTTTTGTTTCTCTCAATCAGAAAAAGTGAAACATCTAGGTTTTTTCCTAACTCTTTCAGATCTTCTGACTGGAGGACGTCTTTTGCAACTGATTCGACTTTACATTTCTCTTTCCTGTTTTTATCCAACTTAAGATCCGTACTATAAATTTCATCCTTTAAATTTACTGTTTTAGTTCTTAGATATACCTTATCTTTCAAATGTTTTTTTCGTATTTGATTTTGGTGAAAAAGGCGGATTCTATCGCTAATGTTTGCTAAACAAGTTAGCTAACTGATTACCTTAATAATCTTTGCCGGTATCCAGCGAATAAAATGTTTAAAATGATACTGATACATAACCTCTTCCCCCTCTATATAAACAGATTTAAAACTTCTATTACTTCTTCTACCTTAATTTTTTTCTTCAATATTAACTTCATCATTTCCAAAATTAAAATTGACATTCCAATTATTATCATTCTTAATTCTATCTAAAATAATTTTCGGTTTATACGAGAAAAGCATTTCCGATGGCGTTTTTGAGGTAGATGAGCAAATAGTATTGCGACTGTGCTGTAAATACTTAAAAATTTGTTCTTGAATCGGTAATTTGTTTCCATGATCTAAACAAAAACGCTTTAAGACTTTTTTGGCACTTTGAACACCGCGTTCTGCTAACCCGTTAGAAGCAGGGTGATGAGGCGGGGAATGAACTAACTGAATACCTTTACACTGACAAAATTTTTTTAAAACAAACGAATTGAATGGTGGACCGTTATCAGAAACTAGCTTATCTGGAAGACCATATGTTGAAAAAATTTCATTTAAACTTCTTATTAACGAATCAACATTTGTAGAGTTCATAACTTTCTTGAAATCTATCAATGGCTCTTCAGACTGAAAGAAATTGATAGGAGACTCTTCAACATCTGATATTTCAGAAAGCGGTAGACGCGACAGAGCATCTGCGTGACACATCTGGAAACTACGACGGTAAGAAATTTTATATTTATACATGGAAAGTAATATTGACCACCTTTGAAGACGAGCTGCAGCTATAGCAGCTGTACCTTTTCTTGGATTGAAAATTTCCTTTAAGGCTTGATGGGCTGTGTAAAGCGTAAACTCTTGTCCATAAATATAGTTATGGAACTTTTGCAATGAAAAGACGATGGCCAGAGCTTCCCTGTGCAATTGAGAATAATTCCGCTCTGCTTGACTCAGACTACTCGAAGCGAAAAGCACGGGTTTTTCGACACCTTCATATTCGTGCGACAAAACAGACCCCACACCATAGGGACTAGCATCCGTAGCGACTATAATTGGTTTATGGGGATCATACAAAGCAAGAATATTATTACTAAGTAAGAGTTCTTTACTTTGCTTGAAAGCTTCAGAGCACAAATTAGACCAAACAAAAACTGAATTCTTTTTAAGTAGACTATACAACGGTGCCAAGGTTGTTGCTACATTTGGCAAAAATCTCCCGTAGTAATTAAGAAGCCCGAGGTACGATTGCAACTCGGCAACATTTTTAGGAGCTGGAGCTTCCACAATGGCTTTAACTTTTTCTTCATTTGGACAAACTCCTTTTACCGAAATTGAATGACCCAAGTATTTAACTTTGACTTTTCTAAGTTTTTTTCGAATGTTATGACGACTTAAACGACTGAGTACTTCAAACAACTTTTTACGGCAATCTTCCTCATCAGATCCGCCTATTATTACATCGTCTAGATAGCAAAAAACATATTTCAAATCAATTAAAATCCTATCCATCACCGACTGAAAAATAGCAGGAGCCGAACTGACTCCAAGAATTAATCTTGTATAGGCGAAAAGCCCCTTTAAGGTATTAATAACAAGAAGCTCACGAGAACTCTCTGAAACTTGTAACTGTTGATATGCCCCCGTCAGATCCACTACACAAAAAACCTTGCAGCCTGCGAGCTGGGCAAAAATGTCTTCTATCTTCGGAAAATTGTAGTGAACAGTTTCGATACACTTGTTGATGGTAACACGACAACCCACACAAATGCGAATGCTACCATCCGCTTTGGGAACAATTACAATTGGGCTGGCCCAACGACTTTGTTTGACTGACACTATAATTCCTTCACCCACCAACCTGTCCAGTTCCTTTTCCACAATTTCCCTTAACCTGTACGGCACATTATACGCGGAATGGAAAATCGGAGTTTGATTTTCTTTTAGCACGATATCAGCTTCGTAACCGACAATAGGTTTGCTTAAATTCGTATTAGTTATACCCGGAAAAGATTGTTCTAACTCATTCACTAAATTTTCTCTACAACTTACTTGATTAACTGGACTAACCCAAAAAGCGTTTCTCCACTGTGGATACAAGAAATCAATCCATGAACGACCCATAATGCACTTGGACGGTTTATCACCTTCGATAATAAACAACTGTAAATTATGCTCTCTACCGCCAAACGCCACCTGAACCTTCACCGTACCGATCTCCTTAATAACACTACCTGTAACTGTACAAAGTTTATTTTGCGATTTTTCTAAGTTAAAATTAACAAATTTTTTCCTGTACTGCCCTTCACTCATGACTGACTCAGTAGCCCCCGTATCCACCTCCATCTCGACTTTGACTCCATTGATTTTGACTATGCTGAACACTGACTGCTTTTGCTGCTCTTCTTGGACGCTGTGTATGACTTTAATTGACTTGTTGTTTCGGCAGACGACTGATGTATGGCCCATTTTCCCACATGAGAAACATTCCCACTGCTTTGCTGGACAATTCGACTCTTGGTGATCTCGACCACATCTGTGGCATCGCTTTTTGTCTCTTACATGACTTTGGACAAAATTTGTAGACTGCTTCTTCCATTTAGAATTAGGCACGTGATTTTTTTGACATGCTTGTTGATTTGTAACGTTGCTATGCTTTTTGAGATACCGGTGTGTGACGTGGCTTGATTGAATATTATGAAATGCACGTGGTTGCATATTTTTTGACGCTTTTTCTGAGGCTTCCATGTTCAAGGCCTTTAGACAACACTTTTCAAAATTATAGCTATCGTCATTAAGAAGACACTGCTGGATTTTTTCGTTTCGTAAACCGATGATAAAACGGTCGGTTAAAACATCTTCCAAAATGCACGACTTATATCTTCCTAAGTTACTAATCACTGTGGCGTTAGTTGTAGTTGCGGTTTTATCGTCTCGTTCTTTGTCCAGAAAATCTCCAAACTGACATGATTGCACTAGCGACTTCAGACGGACTATGTATATATTCTCCAATAGGTTCTCCTTCTTCTTGACACGACTTGTAGAATTTGTACCTTTCCGCTTGTTTATTTTCTGCCGGAGCAAAATGTGTACGAAGAAGTTTGATGAGGGTTTCGAAATCTTTGGAACTTGGGAGATCTGGAACTGTCAGGGACGTGAGAATCTCATATATCTCCGCACCAATTACAGTGATGAGCAATGGCGTCTGACCTTCTTCTTGAATATCATTGATTTTAAAAAATTGACGAAGCCTGTCCTCGTATGCTTTAAAATTGCCTCCAGGTAAAAATGGTTCAATACTCCAGACTAATGGGGCCATTTTGTATTAAATTTACTCCACACGTGACTTAACTTTTGCAACGATTTTACAAAAAAAAACTTGTGCTTCCTTTGACGTGGTTTTTTAACCAAATTTTTTTTATTTTTTTTATTTTTTTTTCAAGAGTTTTCCTCGTCGCCAATTGTTGGGTATTAATATTTTATTAATATCGTTAAGCTATTACAATTTAATGTACTTAAGAAATATTTTACTTGCTAGGCAAACACGTCTTTATTCGTTGGAGGCTGGAGCAAAAAGAGGGCGAACCAAATACGTAGTCATTATGACATAAGCTAGTAAGTGTTCAAAAAGTAGATACATTAAGGTGGTATAGCACATTGCATTACGTTATCGAAATATATAACAATGACAATCGGACTTTACCCGGTATTCTTGGATTAGTTTTTTGTTTTACTAGTTTTCGCTTACTTGTTGAATTGAAATTGATTATTATTGATGTTTGGATATTCTGTTTTGTAATTTGAAATTGAAAGTGACAACGAAAATATATTTTTGAGGGTATATGATTTTAATTTTTTTTTATCAAAATTGACTGAAGTGAATTTAATTTGCATACTACCTTACACAAATACTTGGAAATCGAATTGCTTAATTTCGAACTGGGAAAATCTGTATGTTTTCCAATTACTTTTACCACTAACTATGTAGAACCGAGAGGTGAATCACAGTACCATCTCGAATCTGACACAGAGCTTAAATTGCGTTATTGAACTGACAGATTGAACTTTTAAGATTCAAAACTGCTGAGAACGCGAGCATTGGTATAAATACCGACTCATGAATGGTGCTACTCTTCTGATCCAACGTCACCGATATCAAAGACGATCTTCAAAAACTCAACAACTTTGTCAGTGGAAGGACATACGGACTGATAGGCGGTGACTTCAACGCTCGACATACCCTATGGATGGACACCACATGCAGTATTGAAGGAATGGCCATTATCAATTGGTTGGACGTTAACAGCGAGAATCACAATCTCGTTGTTATATCTCAACCAAAGCCGACCTTTCCTAGGACACCTTCAACTCTGGACTTCTTCCTAGCAACATCTAACCTAGTGCATGTACTACCCGAGTTAAGAAACTTTGTTTGCACGGCAATACCTAGTGACTCCGACCACGAAGCGGTACAAATATCTGTTAACCTTAATGAACCTTTTATCATTTGAGAACCACCACCAGAATATTTCATCAACTACTCGAAGTTGGATGTTGAGAAGCTTCAAAGAGATGTCGAGGACGGCATAACCATCCCACCAACCAACAGAAACCTGCAAAACACGGAAATTGATGCTGCCATCGAGGACCTGGAAACAGCCATCAGAAATGCTTTAGATAGCCAAAAGAAGCCGAAAACATCCAAAGATAGATACCAGCACCTACCAGCCTACATTCAGAACCTGTACCACCATCGACAACAACTGAGGAAAAGACTTCAGAGGATTCGGCAACGTGAACTCAAAACAAGCAATTCCGATTACCAGTCTTGGCTGATCGAGCTTAACTGTACCAACACAATGTTCAGGAATGCAAGCACCACAACAACATGCAATTCCAAAAGAGACTGCAAAACATCAAACCTGGTCCGGATACCTTCAAAAACATCAACAGGATAGTCGGCAAAAGGCCAGATATGCCAGAGAAGATCACCACCAACAGAGGAGAAGTTTCATCATCCGAGGATAAAGCAGAATTTTTTGAAGAAAATTTGGTGTCAACTCCACCTTCTGACCCTGCATTCCTAAATGATGTGGACTCAACCATCCAGCTGATTGAAGGAAGCACAATCGAAGAAACCGTTTTCAGTGACAAAAACCCTTCATGTGATCCCAGTGAAGGCACCATTTTCACAAACCCAGAAGATATTCTAGATTTGATCCAAAGTGGGCGCACCAAAAAATCAGCTGGGCCGGATAAAATTTCAAAATTCGTTTTAAAGATACTTCCTCAGACAGTGATGATCTTTCTGGCCATTGTGATGAACAACTGCCTCAACAACTGCCACTTTCCTGAGCGATGGAAGAAGGCGAAGATCGTGGCCATTCCCAAAAAAGGAAACCGAAACATTGTGTCTGGTTACAGGCCCATATCCCTACTCAGCAACGTCAGCAAAATTCTGGAGGATCTGGTTCTCCGAAGGCTCAAGGCATTCTTCAATGACAACAGCATCTCCCGAATATGCAGTTTGGATTCCGGGAGAAACATTCCACCATTCATCCGCTCCTGAAGCTCCAAGGGGACGTTATAAGGAAACTCAACAACCACCGAACAACAGTTGGATGTTTCTTGGACGTTGAGAAGGCATTTGATAGTGTCTGGATAAACGGACTTATCCACAAACTAACCATTTAACGCTTTCCAGGTCCATTAATAAAAATTTTGTTTAATTTTCTTCATTCCAGATCTTTCTACGTGCAAGTAGACAACACCGTGTCTTCAACCAGACCAATCCGAGCAGGTGCTCAAGGACCGAAGCTAGGTCCCTTCCTATACAGCATCTTCACCTCGGACCAACCTCAACCAGAAAACACCACCAACCTTCCCTTTGCGGATGACTCATTGACCTACGCGCACTCACTGTCACCTGTGATCGCTGCTCGTAGAGTTGAAGACCACATAAAGAAGCTCTTCGAGTACTACAAACTATGGGGAATCAGAATTAATTCAGCAAAGTCGGAGCTAATTTGCATAAGAAGACCAACACAAGGACGGAGACGTTCGAGATCAGCCACAAACTGCCACAACATCTGCGTAAACCTTCCCGACGGTACACAGTTCAGGCCGAAAAAGCAGGTCAAGTATCTAGGAGTCCACTTCAACGAACTGATGCGTTTCAACCCGCACGCCACTGCAGTCGTCAAAAAAGCTAACTTTGCTTTCCATCGCGTCCATCCGATGATGCGCAAAAGAAGTGGACTCAGCCAAAACACAAAATTCTTGCTGTACAAGCAGCTAATACGACCCGTGATCACCTACTGCTTCCCCGTCTGGTTTACAATATCCAACACTAGAATGCAAAAACTGGCTGTATTCGAGAGGAAGGTTCTGCGCATATGCACAGGGCTTGGCTACGATCCGATACGCAGGAAAAACGTCAGCAATAGAAAGCTCTATGAAGAAGCAAGGGTCATCCCCATAGACAAATACTTGGTGCAATCTGGAAGACGCCTACTGGAAAACCTGGCCAACCATCCGAACCCCTTAGTAAGAAGGATAGCAGAAGAAGACCGACACCCCGACCCGAGATACATCGATGCGATGACACTAATGGAAGACGACACATTCAACAACGATGAGGCAATGGCCTTCTACGCTGAGGCAGCGTCAACCCACCACCGTGGCTAGCTGCTCCATCACCACATCACCCCCTCCCCCCTACTCCCTCTACTACACCACCGTCCTCCGCCATCCTTAACCACAACAGGAACTGAACACTCTTACCGTTATTAAAAACTAACAATGTATTCTATTCTTTAATAATCATTTACTTAAGTTCTATTCATAATCTAAATATCTGACAATGTATATCTTTAGGCCCCTTATGTGCCAACACAGAAAAATTTAAATTAAGAAACGTATAGTTAATGTCGATTTCCTTTGCAAAAACAAAAGCACTCTAAAAAAAGTGATTTTTTTGTGCTCACTGGAACAGAAAAAACAAAATTCTTTTTTTATCATTGTATGTGTGCTATTTTTGACAGCCAACTCTTCCCGTTTGTTTTGTTCTGCAATTTATATAGCAAGGAATTTCAGAATTTTAAACACTTCTTCGTAAGAATCAGAACTAGATGACGACTCATATATATTTTGATAATTTCATCTAAAATAGAGCGATCCATTTTCACAAAATAGTTTATTGTTTATTTTTATTATCTCTTTTTCACAGTCCTTTAACCAAAAATGCAAAATAATCAAACTGCAAACTGGTAAACGTCAAATGTTTTGTGTTGGTGTACGTGAAAGTGCGTTTAAATCTTGCCTCTAAATCGAGATTCATAAAAGTGATTTTTCGGGGCAAAAAAAAATTGATCTAGTGTCTACATGAAACGTATTTCGAGCAAAAAAGCACTTTTAAAAGTGCTTTTGTGTACCACTGGAAATCGACATAAGTATCAATTGTAAATATCCTTTTGCTCAATAAAAATCGTTAAATCGTGCTACTCTTCTTTCTCATTGCTTGCATGTAAAGAGACAGATGAGATTAGTACATTGAAATAAATAACATAAAATGACAATACGAAAGAATAGTACAACAGATACCCAAATAGACACCCAACACACAATGTTGCCTTTCATTTTGACTTATGTACTGGATTGGTTGTGTGCATCGCATGCGTAAGTTGTATTTTTCCATTCAGTGGTGGGCGTCGTGTTTCATATTCATTCTTTCCTTCAGTTGCGTATGCGTGGTATGTAGAGTGTAGTACTGTAGAATAGATGATAATTATTTCGTTTTGTGAGCATGGTGCCGGCATGCTTGAATTCATTTGATTGTGGTTTTATTAAACTAGGTGTTTTTTTTTTTTTGTTTTATTATTGTTATTCGTGGTTTTATCAAACTTGACTTTTAGTGTGGAATAAGTGCGTCGCATTTACCACACTACGAATTTTGAAAGATGTTTTGATGGATGGATGATGGCTGGATTGAATGTGTGCCTACCCACACATTAACTCAATGAGTGTTTTGTTCCATTTTTTATTCATTTCTTTTATTTCTTTATCAAATATTAATGTTCATAAGATTTGTATCGTTTATCGTTTTTATCAATTCGCGAAATGCATTAATTTTTGATATATGTTAATATTGTTGTTGTTGATGGCTTTGTCCGTTTCCGGCAAATTTTTGATAATAGATAATAGAAAACACGAAGTGATTTCGGTCTCTTTCTAGTTGGACATTTTCGGTTCCAACTAGATTTTTTTTGCGGTGTAAACAAACGCGTATTTATTTCGTGAATTTTCCGAAATTAATAAAAAATGTAAGTTGCGTGGTGTTTATTTATTTATTTATTCCGTCTTAAAAGTTACAACACTCTATAGAGACTACAAATTTGATTTTTATCAACATAAACATATTTTAAATATACAAAATTACAATAAATTAATATAAAGTTATAACAATTTAACCAGCTTATTTTTTACTTCGTTTCTGTCAACATTGAAATCAAATTCGTTGAAATCCAAACAAGCTTTAGCAATAGGATTATGCCTAGCATAGTTGGTACTATGGTAAGGAACACTAAGAAAATTCCCATTTCGGGGGCGCAAATATTGAGATGGTGCGTAAATATTTAACATAGATAACAAAACCGGACAGTCAATTACACAATTCAATACATCGTAGGAGAAGAAAATATAATTTAATTTTCTCTTTTGGGCAAGAGGTTTTAAGTCAATTAAAATACATCTTGTTTCATAGGATGGAACGTTCAAATAACCAAAAGTTTTTCGCAAGGCCATTTTTGTGGATCTCTTTTGAATTTTTTCAATACGGAAAATACTTGACCGAGTGTAGGGATTCCATACAACGCTGCAATACTCTAAATGCGGCCTAACAAGACTTCTACATAAAGTTTTTAATGTGTAAGGGTCCTTAAAATTTTTCGAGTTACGAATAACAAAGCCTAACATTGAGTTTGCTTTCGAAATACATAACTTGGTCTATGTGATTTGAGAAGTTTAATTTTGAGTCAAAAATTACTCCCAGATCCTTGTGACTATCAAGTTGTTGTAAAATATCGTTGTCGAGTTTATAACTAAATTTCAGAGGATTATGAATTCTTGAATAAGTAACTACACTACATTTTTTTCTTATTTAAGTGTAAACCATTGGAATCACACCAGTTAGATAGATTGTTCAAATCGAACTGTAGTTTATTTGAATCATTTACTGAGTTTATGCAGCTGAAAATTTTTAAATCATCAGCAAATAAAATACATTTAGAATATAAAAGATGCGATGGCAAGTCATTTATAAAAATAATGAAAAAAAATGGGCCTAGGTCAAATGATCATGTCAATTCTGTTATGACATATCAAATGCTTCAGAAACTATGTAGGGAATGTTGGAACACAGGTTACGGATTTTTGGTTATTGACAAGGATAGCGCTTATAACAATGGTCGCTACAGGAAAGACTTTGATTACTTCCTGAAACTATAAAAAGCTTATAACTACAACTGTTTATAGCATTCGTATTGTAATGTTCTTTGAGAGTAGTTCAAAGTGTACAAGTTCAGTTCTCATCAGTACGAAGCAAATCAGACCAACAGATCAAACTACTAAGAAACAGATTCCAGCGATTCAAAACATAATATATATCAAACTGATCAATATAAATATCAAAAATAGTAGGTCCACATTATGACGCACTTAAATGAAGAAATAACAAAAGAATTAATTAAAACTACTGATGCTATTCGAAAAAAATATAAAGCTCTAAGAAATGGAAGGGCCACATTCGATTTTCAAATGGAAGAAGCTTTTAAACCGATTACTAAGCCTCTAAAGGATCTAATGGAGAAATCAAATAGCAAACATTCTATTGATGATCATTACAATAATTTTATGTCTTCACACAAGAAAGTAAAGCAAAAGTATGAAGAAGAAGATGAATTTATCACCAAAAACGATACCACTACCACATCAAACATCAGTGACAGCACTCCAAAAACCTCCATGGTAACACCTCATAGTAAAAGGGATATGCAAGTATAAACATGTATTTGATAAAGGATATACACCAAATTGGACAACAGAAATATTTCGAGTAACGAAAGTCCAACATACAAACCCTGTTACTTATATTTTATAGAAGACTTCCAAGGTCGTCCAATCAAAGGAGGATTCTATGAGCTTGAACTGCAAAGAACGAAGTTCCCAAATACTTATTTAGTTGAAAAGGTGCTTCAAAAGAAAAAAAAAGAAAATGTTTGTGAAATGGTTGAGATTCCCCGCGGAACACAATTCCTGGATATCTTCCCAACAATTATTTCATTAACATCATAAGAACCAAAAATAGAATATGTAATTTTTTCAATTTTAATAAATTTTTTAATAACAATCACAGTTTTTTATGTTTATGTTATGTTTTATTTTATATTTCTGCATATACTTCTTTTTATTTATCAACCCTTCGAATATCGCTCGAAATTCTCTACCTACACATTCTGGCTACCATATCAAGCCACCGAAATTCACAACAAAAAATACCCTACATACAATGAATTTAATTCTACAATAATTTAACCCCCAAAGCAAAAAAATAAAAATACGCAACCAACGACCACTCGCTGTTTGTTGTCAATTCAAGGTCAAGATAAGTTGCAGGGCATCTTCATGACCATACGCAATCTATGCACAATCGAATATCGTTTGAAATTCTCTACCAACACATTCTGGCTACCATACCATATCAAGCCATCGAAATTCACAACAACTTCTGATATTTCACTCCCCCTCCCAGTCTAGCAAACACATTACGGAAAACGATACTCCCAAGTCACAAATCCCTTCAACAAAACCTAAAAATAGAACAACTAATAGTGTGTATGCCTGAAAGAAAGAAAACTCATGATAAGCTGTAAAATGACATGCTGCTCATCCACAAACAATGCACAACCAAAAATCGATCGTGACAAATTTTCTATCTTAAAAAAAAAAAAAAAAAAAAAAAAAAAAAAAAAAAAAAAAAAAAAAAAAAAAAAAAAAAAAAAAAAAAAAAAACCAACCGTCACACTTTTTATAAGCCTCAGCTAAAGCAAAACAAAAAAAAATTCAAACCACCACCAACCGTCACTTTTTTATAATCCTTAACACTCTCTCTATCTCACTCTTGAAAAAGGTTTCTCTCTAAATTCCCAGCCTCAAGTAACCCTATTCCTACTGGCGTCAACATCCCCTTTTCAAATGAAGTCAAACATCTCGGAGTAGTCCTAGATAACAAACTTCTTTGGTCTAAACATGTCGAGTCTAAAACTACTAAAGCACTGTCATTCTTCTAGTAATGCAAAGGAGCCTTTGGCAAGACATGTGGTCTTTAACCGAAAAGGGTCCTTTGGATCTATAAGGCTATGATAAGACCAATCATCTCCTATGCGTGAGTTGTTTGGTGGAATAAACTCTCGCGTAATTACGTTATTGTCTCGTTTGTCAAACTTCAAAGAACAATTTGTCTAGATGTTACTGGGGCCTTCCCCAGGGAGCTGCTCTCGACGCACTGCGGAATCTTCCTTGATACCTCCGTGATGGGATGTACTCTCGAGACCATTTCTCGTTTAAAAAGATGTGGTCTCTGGCACAATTCGCATTGGATCTTTGAGGAACTCGCAAGCAGCATATCTTTTGAATCACGCCTAATGGATATGCCGTCTGAGGTCTGACATGATCATCCCAAGGCTCAAACTGCGTCAAAAATACTCAGTCAGCTTTCCTTCGGTTCAGGACTGGTTCGCTCCAGAATCTGAGCCTAGTAAGAAAAGAACTGGGGCCCTACTCTGTAATTCGTTTCGAAAGCAAAAATTTCCGAAAACGAATATTTTGTACTCTTTATTTCTAAAGCGGATTCGAATCTGCCACTTTCGAAACGGCAAATCCGAAAACGATTTTTTTATTTCATTTATTTATATTTTTACTTGTTTGTAATTTGCTTTGATATTAATTTTTTGCTTGATTTGACAGATATCTTGAGAAATGTTTCAAGACTTCGCAAATCTATTCCGTTAATGAAAATATTAACAAGTACTTTTTTTCGATTCGAAAACGAAATACAGAGTACGAATTCATAATTGGATCGAAAATCACTTTCGAATAGACTTATGATTCGAAACGAAATACAGAGTAGGGCCCCTGTTATCGAATCCTCACAGATGGCTCCAAAACCGGATAAGGGTTTGGCGCTGGTGCCTTTCTGGAGAACGACGGCACACGATTGCGCATACCTCGATAGCATCCGTTTTCCAAGCGGAGGCGTATGCTATTCTAATGACTTTAAGCCACGTTACGAACAATGGCTGGACGGGAAGAAGTATGTTAAAAAATAATTACTGCATGAGTAATTTACTTGTATGTAATTTAATTTTTTGTTTTTTATTATTTTTTGTTGTCAATTATAATTTTATATTTTTCTGATAAATAAATTTTTTATCGTATTAAACCTCGAACAACAAGGTTCGTTATTTAACAACAGGTTATGGGCCCAGAACGATTCTCAAGAAATGATTAATTGATTAAAAAAAAGAAAGAATAAGCATATCAATTATGAATTCAAGAAAAGAAAATTTTACAGTTAAAAAATTGATCAGTGGTGAGAATTTTCACAATTGGAACTTTACAATGTAGAATTACTTGAAATTCAAGAAGCTTGATAAATGTTTATAACCTTCAGATGAATCACCATGTAAATAAAAATGTAATTACTATAGATACGCAATTCGACAAAAATGAAAATGGAAATGCATTCATTGGAAAAAAAATTGGAAATGCTAATAGAAGAAAACAATTAAAAATGTTTAAATGCTATACTTGTGGTGGAAAAGGACATAAAAGCACAGCGTGGCCAACGAAACTTGATAGTGAAAATGATTTCAAGATGAAGACTGGAAAAACTAAATACAGTCGACTGTCGTTAATTCGAAACTGGAGGGACTCTTAAAATACTACGAATTATCGAATGTTTGAATTATCAAATGGTTCGAAATTTGTGAGGGAAAATAAATAAAGCTTCGAATTGCTATGTATTGATCAATAAAGCTACGAAAAAAAAATTGAGTGTACATGTACATTCGTAAACATAAATAAACAAAAACATATTAATAATGTGAATTGATTAATGTTTCGAAAGAACTCTGTAATACTCGTTTGATTCAAAACACATTGCTGCTGCTCAGACGGTTCAATAACTTTTTTTAAGAGAAAAAGTGCCTGAAATGAGTTTTCATCACTTTCGTTTTGTAGACAGAAGCGTTGTAAGGTATCGAATGAGGATCGTGCTTCGTTAACTGACACCTCTGTTAAAGATTCAGATGTATTGTCCTCATCTTCACCGTTGCTTTTTTCATTCGTATCTGTCGCAAAAACAAAGGCTCGTGTACGTTGATATAAGTTTGAACTTGTCGCAAAATGTAATGTAATTACAATCATTCGACCTCTTTCTCTCTGCAACTTCGAATTGTCGAGTGTTGGCCGCCGATGAGTTCGAATTACCGCGTCGTTTTATTATATAGCAATGACTTTTTCGTTCGAATTACCAAGTGTATAAAAATGTACTGATTTAGTTCGAAATATCAAGAGATTTTGTAGGGAACTCGTGATAACTTTGAATTATTGAGAGGTTCGAATTATCGCAAGTTTGAATTAACGAGAGTCGACTGTATGCTTTCCTATCATGTTTTTCAACTTAAAGTCAATATGATGAATGGTACTTGGATAGCGGAGCATCAAATCACATGACGCCTGATGATAGTTTATTGTTTCAATGCCAAAAATCAAATATGTATAAACAATATCAAGATTGCAAATAATTCAAGGATATTATTAAAAACTGTGTCGGAAAAACGAATTTGTTTCTAGATAATCATGAAATTGTAGTAAATGATGTCTTACATGTTCCGGACTTATCAGCAAACTTACTATCAGTTTATAAAATTGTGCAAAAGAACAAAAGAGTTATTTTTAACAAAGAAGGTTGCACAATTCTTAACGCTGATGATAGTGTTATGATTCAATGCAAACCTGAAAACGGTATTTATAAGATCGGAAATCAAAAAAATGAAGTAATTGATTTGACAAATTGTAAAATATGTGCCGAAGGGAAGTAGGTTAGACTACCATCAAGTAATAGTAAATCATTTCAGATATTGGAGCTAATTCATTCGGATTTAGTTGGACCAATGGAAAGTAAATCAATCGGTGGAGCAAAATATTTGTTGGCCTTTATTGATGACTAGCTGTGCCCGCGAGTTCGCCCGCGTGGAGTAGTGACTTTCGGCAGCATTCTTAATTTTTTTGCAAATAAGACACATTCATGCGTTTTAGTAAAATAGATAGATAGATAGATAGATAGATATATAATTTTATTTCCATAAAAAAAGGTATAACAAAAACATTGTATATGCTGGTATAAAATTAATTATGACAATAACATAAAAATTATTTAACAAAAATGAAAATGAAAACTGAACGACAAATTTTATTGTGTTTTTTTATTTTCTCCTTTGTTTACAATATTTGACTTGAGTTGTTTAAAAGATGGAACATATATTATTTTAAGTTATGATTGCGACGCGTTTCGGATATACTCCATCATCGGGCAACTGTAGTTAAAGCTTTTTGATTGTGTTTCTGCTTGTTGTTGAGTGTGGTTGACTTTTTTGGTTTATTATGTGCTATATTGCTGTCCTGTTTTTATTTATTATTTTGTTTTTGTACTTTATACTGGTGTCATACAGTGCATTTGGTTTTATTGTTAGTTTGTCGTTTAATATTTTGTCTTTATTTCATACTCTTCTATTGTGTCAAGTGTTGTGCTTTTCTTGCAAAAGTGCATCGCTTCTAAATTGGTGTCAAAATCTGTATAATTGTGGTTGTTTTCTATTAAGTGTAGGGCGAAAGTGGATTTTGTTGTTGGTTTTGGTTTATGTTCTATGAATCTTTCGTAAAAGCTTCTGCCTGTTTGTCCTATGTAATATTTGTCGCAGTCATTGCATTTGATTCTGAAAATCTTACTGTTGAGATTTATAATGACTATCACTGTCTTGTTGACTGAGTAATAATAACATTTATTCATTCTCTTATTCTATTTATATCATACCGTAAGTCAGCTCGCAGCAATACAGTTCAAGCTCATTTTGTCTACAGTGCATATTTGCTTTATTTAAACTAGTGACACACAAAATGAACTTGACTGCATTGCTTGCCTCATTTGCTTACGACATATAAACTGACTTATATTATGACACTAATTTCTTATGACCTATTGACTTAAATAATACTTATTGCTATTTGTTGATTGTTGTTGATTTGTTACTTTCTTGAATAATCATGTACTGACATATTTGTTGATTTCGTCAACATTTTGCCACCTCCGCTTACGGGAGCAACTCGAAGGTGAGGTTTCCTGGATCTGCAGTACCGGTGTTCTCGGATGTCTTGATTGGTTTCGTATTTGGTTTGAAGCTTTTGGTGTATAACCTTCGAAGCAGGAGAATCACAATGATGATGGAAACTAGTAGTCCCAGGTAGCCCACTGCAAATTGATGAACATCATTTGTTGAAAGATCGTTAGAAGGCAAGGCCATATTGAGGTTCTGAAGTTGCTGTTTTAGCGTATTCAGTTCTTGTAGATGGTTTTTGACTGAAAGCGGATTATGTGTTAATCTGTCAAAATGATCTGGAACAAGTGTGTTAGATAGATTGGTGTGAGGGGAAACGGAAGTTCTGGAAAATGATGGGTAGATGGAATGACCACGTAAGGTAATAAGATTGGTCTTTATTACGCAGCTCGGATCGATACGTAGTTTTCCTGCCCCTTCTAGTGTTGTTTGGGTAACAGTTCCATTGCACACAATATTTAGGGTCGTCCGCTCTATCAATACGTAAATCCATTCGTTAGGATTGCATAGTTGTATCCAGTGAGGCCCCTTGCTGGTTATGGTAGGTTGACAGTCCGGAGATTGCAATCCTTGACTTAGATAAACAAATTCGCATGCACTGATTTCTGCTCCTTGCTTGTAAATGGGATGATGCTGGTTGCATAGATGCCTTTCTGTGGTGTAAGAGACACATTGTTGAAATCCGGCTTCGGATAGGGGATAGTATTGATCTCGATGCAAGGTAACCATGATATACCTTGTAGATGGGTTTATTGTGAAGAAAGTTCCATTTATGAGTGCAGGCACTGGTGTTACCTTGAATAGTTCAAAATCGTCTAGACATAGCAATGGTAAAGTTATTTTAAAGATTATGTGATCCTTAAGTGCTCTGCCGTGGATACTCATAAGATGGTAAAGCGTCAAAACCTCGTCTTGAGAGACGGGAAGTCGAAGTGTTGATGGGAGGCTTGATTTTATGTGGAGAAATTCTTGTCGAAGTTGGGCAGGAGAAATTAGTTAAGGATTTATTTTGCTTTGCTGAGTATCGATTAAAACATCTATCAAGGCAGTCTGGGTCTTTTGTACTTGCGATAATGCAAGGATAAGTTGCACGGCAATTGCATTGAATAGTTGCCGTAATTGGTCCTCATGATACTTCTGCCTGATTCCGTCAAGAAGTGTAGCGAAATGTTGAAGATCCTTGTCTATTTCTAGAAAGTTGTTGGTAGTTTCTTGTTGAGACTGCTGATTCATTCTCATTCATTTTAATAAGATGTAAAAGATGACCATCGTCTTTTTGAATTTTATTAATTGATTCCGACATCTTATCCGCATATTCCGAATCGAGTATTCCGAAAAGACCGTTTGCAATGTTTCCAATGAAGTTAAATGCTGCACGGCGAACTCTCATACTGCTATTTAGATGGGGTGATAGTAATTCGTTTCCTCTTTCTAGATCTTCATTAACTGACATGATTTGTGGGATAGTTGCCTTACATGTCTCATTTTGATTCGGCAGTAACTGACAGATCTTCATCAGGTTATTTTTATATTGATCTATTGACTGGTATTGTGCCCAATATGTTTTCATGTCATAATAGGCTACAATGTCCCAACTGCTAGAAGAAATTGTTGCTGTTCCCAGATTTTTAAAATATGTTCCTGGTTGTGAAGTGAATGGTGACACTTTAATCTGGTTACCCATGACAAGAGGTAAAAATAGTAGTATGGCTATGAATACTGTGGTACTCGTCAAGGTAACACCAGGTGGTTCTCTTCTATCTCTCAGGTTTCTTTTAGGTTCAATGAATACCTAATTTGACTGCAGAGGGTTGTCGTCAGGTTCTTATGTTTTCATCGTTTGGTAACAAGCACACCTTTGTTATCGGTCGCTTGTATATTCCTTTTTCTGTTTTGATGGTCACCACGATGTGAGTTTTATTGATGATCAATTTTGTCAATGGATGTGACGGTGATAGGATCATTGGATGTTTCTGGTTGATTGATAAGTTGGCATGTTTTAGTCGACCTCCAACTCGCAGTATTCCAGTTGAATCGATAAATGGGTTCAATGATGATAATCTGCTTTTTGACGTCAAAGCCCTTGCTGTATTTAGAATTTTTATATCATCAGAAAAGTCTTGTTGAGCACTTCGCACCATTGCTAATTCTGCTTCCTTTAGTTCCCTTACCGTTAATGGACCAAATAGTAATGGTTGCTTATTTATGTTCCGTTTGCAATTGTTTTTAAAATGTAAACAGTATGCACTAATACGTTGAAGTTTGGACATTGATGAGAATCTCAGAAAAATGTCGTCTCCATTTGGACAATTCCGATGTCTCGCCAATATGACGTGAGATTGGCGAACTTCTGGTATATTTTGCATCTCTGTTAGGGAATTATCAGCTGGCCAATATTGTTCATTTCTCTTTAGCCAATCTGGTCCACGCCACCATGTTATGTTTTCAGCTAGTGCATCTCCAAATGTTCCTCTGAACGGAATGTCAGCAGGATTCTCTTTACCTGGCACGAATCTCCATTTTCCCTCAAAATTTTGCTGCACATAAGAAACCCGATTGGCAACAAATGTATTCCATTTCACTGGATGTTGTTTCACCCAGTTCAATACTATTGTTGAATCTGACCATGCAAAAATTCTATCATATTTTGTGTCTGATTCTTCTCTGATGTACTTCAGTAGCTTCGTTAATAGTGCTGCTGCACATAGTTCTAGCCTTGCCAACGATACTTGCTCCACAGGAGCTACTTCGGTTTTAGATGCTATGAGATTTACTGTAATAATGCCATTATTTATAACCTTTTGATATACCACCGCTGCATACGCTGCTTCTGATGCATCTGCAAATCCGTGGAGCTCTATACGAGATCCTTTAGTTTGTTGTGTCCACCGCGGAATTCTTACTTTCGCTAATAATGCTAGCCTTGTTTTGAACTCATTCCAATAGAGATGATTTATTGACCAATTTTTTGGATATAAGTTCAAGTGGAAATCTGTTTTCCGTCGGCTTTTTTGGTCACTGTGATTTTTGTAATGAAACAATTAAGTTACATTAACTTTTCCCAACGTTTCGGCAAAGGTTGCTGCCTTCTTCAGAGGAACTTTATTTAAACAAAAGATATACAAATATATATGTAAATAAGTTAGTTGTTGACAGAATAACAATAAGTACACTCACTTGTATGAAAAGAAATGAAAGAAAAAAGAAAAAATGATATGTTAAATCATTGTTACAGAAAAATTTAAAAAAAAAACACTTCTAATAATGAAGTTGAGTCGGTGTAAACTGAGACAGAGAGATTTAGGATGATAGAAGAGAACAATAAACGGCCGAAATGTTTTGTGTGTCTTGTTTTCTGTTCATGTTGTTGTTGTTGTTAAGAATATGTAATGTTTCTAACGTGTATCGTTTAGAAACATGTTTCTCCGTTTGTAAAACTTTAACGCCATCGAAGTCTGGAGAATGGCCGCTTTCAATACTGTGATACGCCAGAGCTGTCTTGTCCGGATTCTTGAGTCTTATATCTGACTTGTGATTAGACATACGTTGTCGTAGAAATTGTTTTGTGGTTCCAATGTAGCAAAGATTGCACGGGTCATTGGGTTTGCCATTGCAATTTATTTTGTATATGACATCAGTTTGTCTATCCTTTTCTGGTTTTGTTTTCAGTTTTGTGAAGCATTGGTCTAGCGTTTTATTTGATTTGAAGGCAAGACGAGTATCTGTTAAATTTTTAGTAACGGATTTCTTGAAATTTTCAGTCAGCGCTGGGACGTATACCATGCTTTTATGGTATACGTTGACTGGTTCTGCAGTATTGTTGGTCCGTGGAATATTTATTTTGTGTCTCAACAAAAGACTGCGAATAAGTGTAG
Source organism: Melanostoma scalare (assembly GCA_949752695.1). Classification (NCBI taxonomy): domain Eukaryota; kingdom Metazoa; phylum Arthropoda; class Insecta; order Diptera; family Syrphidae; genus Melanostoma; species Melanostoma scalare. Next base: position 111,934,982 of record OX456984.1, on the reverse strand, counting down.
CTGGATAGTTGTTATCCCTAAGGATTTTTATTACTTTTTGCTCGTTTGCAGAGTGGAATTGTGTGTCGCTAATTTTGAACACTTTATTAACAAGATTGAATGCAGTATTAATGATTATATGTCTTGCTTGATTAGAGCGAAAATTAATCAATCTTCCCGACGCTGTAGGTTTTTGGTACCAATCAAAGAGTAAGCGACTCCCATCTCTGTGGATTTTAATATCTAAAAATGGTAGTGCTTTGTTATGTTCGTTCTCAACCGTGAACTGGATTTTTGGGTGGAATCCGTTGAGGATCTGCAGTACCTTATCAACATTTCGTTTATCCATAATGCAAAATATATCATCTACATATTTGGAGATGAACGTGGGTTTTTCCTCCATGTCTTTAAAGCATTCATCTAAAACATGATCTAGAACTAGGTCTGCAATCGTGGGAGATAAGGGATTGCCCATAGGCATTCCAAAAATTTGTTTATAGATGTCATTACCGTATTGTAGATGGTTGTTGTCTTTCAGACAAAAGTTTAAAATCTCAAGAAATTTATTCTGTGTAATTTTGGTCTTTTTACTTATTACGTCCCACTTTAATTTTACTATCGTGATAGCTAGTTGTATGGGAATGTTTGTAAATAGTGATACTACATCAAACGAAACGAGTACATCATTACGACTTAATTTCACATTTTTCGCCTTATCAACAAACTCAAATGAATTTTTTACCGAGTGGCTTGATTTTGTTGTGACGTACTGTAGGATTTTGCCAACATGTTTTGATAATTCATAGCACGGTAGTTTCATTGATGACGTAATGGGACGCAGAGGCATGTTTGGCTTATGAATTTTTGGCAAACCGTAAATAGATGGAAGCTGTGCTGTGTAGGTGGTCATCTTCGTTTTCTCCCGGTCATCGATGCAGTTGTTGTTTCTAAGCCACTTTACTAAATCGTTGTTGCGAGTTTGTAGTGTAGTGGTTGGGTTATTACGTATTTTTCTGTATGTGTTTCGATCTGATAATAATTCGCACATTCTCTCTTCATACTCATTACGTTGCATCGCGACTGTGACGTTACCTTTATCAGCTGGTATATTTTTGTGTTGCTTAAGAAAACTGACTGTTGTTTTGTGTACATAAAGCACATACTTAGCTAATGGATCATTCTTATGGTGCCGTTTGAACGAGTGTAACATGTTGCTGTAATGCGCTCTCATGAGCTCTTGTTGTTTTTCGTCTTGTATTTCTCTAATTACTTCTTTTCCATCGGCTATTAATTGAAACAGAGGAAAACTTTGTTTATCAATTAAGAGTGTGAATTTTTTGCCAAGTGATAGAAGCCATTTGACCTCTAAAGGAAATTGGATGTTGGTTCGATTTTCGAACCATTTTTTGTGCATTTCAATATTAAACTTTTTCCACAGTGATGATTTTAGAGTGTCAATTTTCTGTGCGTTGGATTGCTGTTTTTTGTTATATGTATTTCGATGCATCTGTTTTTGTTTATTTGTGAATTGTATTTACTCGTTTTCAGAAAGGTTGTCTTTGACGCATTGGTCAAGAAAACGAAGAGCATTGTTTGTACGTTTTATTTTATGATACATTTCAGAGATTTCAACGTTTAGAACTTTTTGGAGGAATTTATTCTCAATTTTCTCATAAGTATCAATGGATTCTTTGCTAGAAAAGATTTGTTTTGTGTTTTTCGTGGAGTTTTTTAGATGGTTGGGTATAAGACCGGCTTGTCGACAAATTACCAGGAATTTGAGGTTTTGTTTTTGGGACGCTAATGATTTTTGTGAGTTGCTATATTGTTTTAAATTGTCACATACTTGTAAACCGTACTTGTATTTTATATGTTCGTAGTAGTTCTTCATGATGATGTTCGTTGCTGCTCGGCTAGCCGTCCGATGATTATAATAGAGATGATTTATTGACCAATTTTTTGGATATAAGTTCAAGTGGAAATCTGTTTTCCGTCGGCTTTTTTGGTCACTGTGATTTTTGTAATGAAACAATTAAGTTACATTAACTTTTCCCAACGTTTCGGCAGGGGTTGCTGCCTTCTTCAGGGGAACTTTATTTAAACAAAAGATATACAAATATATATGTAAATAAGTTAGTTGTTGACAGAATAACAATAAGTACACTCACTTGTATGAAAAGAAATGAAAGAAAAAAGAAAAAATGATATGTTAAATCATTGTTACAGAAAATTTAAAAAAAAAAAACACTTCTAATAATGAAGTTGAGTCGGTGTAAACTGAGACAGAGAGATTTAGGATGATAGGAGAGAACAATAAACGGCCGAAATGTTTTGTGTGTCTTGTTTTCTGTTCATGTTGTTGTTGTTGTTAAGAATATGTAATGTTTCTAACGTGTATCGTTTAGAAACATGTTTCTCCGTTTGTAAAACTTTAACGCCATCGAAGTCTGGAGAATGGCCGCTCTCAATACTGTGATACGCCAGAGCTGTCTTGTCCGGATTCTTGAGTCTTATATCTGACTTGTGATTAGACATACGTTGTCGTAGAAATTGTTTTGTGGTTCCAATGTAGCAAAGATTGCACGGGTCATTGGGTTTGCCATTGCAATTTATTTTGTATATGACATCAGTTTGTCTATCCTTTTCTGGTTTTGTTTTCACTGTCACTTGGCAAAAAATTCTATCACTTGGCAAAAAATTCACACTCCCAATTGATAAACAAAGTTTTCCTCTGTTTCAATTAATAGCCGATGGAGAAGAAGTAATTAGAGACATACAAGACGAAAAACAACAAGAGCTCATGAGAGCGCATTACAGCAACATGTTACACTCGTTCAAACGGCACCATAAGAATGATCCATTTGCTAAGTATGTGCTTTATGTACACAAAACAACAGTCGGTTTTCTTAAGCAACACAAAAATATCGTCATAGTACCAGCTGATAAAGGTAACGTCACAGTCGCGATGCAACGTAATGAGTATGAAGAGAGAATGTGCGAATTATTATCAGATCGAAACACATACAGAAAAATACGTAATAACCCAACCACTACACTACAAACTCGCAACAACGATTTAGTAAAGTGGCTTAGAAACAACAACTGCATCGATGACCGGGAGAAAACGAAGATGACCACCTACACAGCACAGCTTCCATCTATTTACGGTTTGCCAAAAATTCATAAGCCAAACATGCCTCTGCGTCCCATTACGTCATCAATGAAACTACCGTGCTATGAATTATCAAAACATGTTGGCAAAATCCTACAGTACGTCACAACAAAATCAAGCCACTCGGTAAAAAATTCATTTGAGTTTGTTGATAAGGCGAAAAATGTGAAATTAAGTCGTAATGATGTACTCGTTTCGTTTGATGTAGTATCACTATTTACAAACATTCCCATACAACTAGCTATCACGATAGTAAAATTAAAGTGGGACGTAATAAGTAAAAAGACCAAAATTACACAGAATAAATTTCTTGAGATTTTAAACTTTTGTCTGAAAGACAACAACCATCTACAATACGGTAATGACATCTATAAACAAATTTTTGGAATGCCTATGGGCAATCCCTTATCTCCCACGATTGCAGACCTAGTTCTAGATCATGTTTTAGATGAATGCTTTAAAGACATGGAGGAAAAACCCACGTTCATCTCCAAATATGTAGATGATATATTTTGCATTATGGATAAACGAAATGTTGATAAGGTACTGCAGATCCTCAACGGATTTCACCCAAAAATCCAGTTCACGGTTGAGAACGAACATAACAAAGCACTACCATTTTTAGATATTAAAATCCACAGAGATGGGAGTCGCTTACTCTTTGATTGGTACCAAAAACCTACAGCGTCGGGAAGATTGATTAATTTTCGCTCTAATCAAGCAAGACATATAATCATTAATACTGCATTCAATCTTGTTAATAAAGTGTTCAAAATTAGCGACACACAATTCCACTCTGCAAACGAGCAAAAAGTAATAAAAATCCTTAGGGATAACAACTATCCAGCTACACTTATTCGCAGTCTTTTGTTGAGACACAAAATAAATATTCCACGGACCAACAATACTGCAGAACCAGTCAACGTATACCATAAAAGCATGGTATACGTCCCAGCGCTGACTGAAAATTTCAAGAAATCCGTTACTAAAAATTTAACAGATACTCGTCTTGCCTTCAAATCAAATAAAACGCTAGACCAATGCTTCACAAAACTGAAAACAAAACCAGAAAAGGATAGACAAACTGATGTCATATACAAAATAAATTGCAATGGCAAACCCAATGACCCGTGCAATCTTTGCTACATTGGAACCACAAAACAATTTCTACGACAACGTATGTCTAATCACAAGTCAGATATAAGACTCAAGAATCCGGACAAGACAGCTCTGGCGTATCACAGTATTGAGAGCGGCCATTCTCCAGACTTCGATGGCGTTAAAGTTTTACAAACGGAGAAACATGTTTCTAAACGATACACGTTAGAAACATTACATATTCTTAACAACAACAACAACATGAACAGAAAACAAGACACACAAAACATTTCGGCCGTTTATTGTTCTCTCCTATCATCCTAAATCTCTCTGTCTCAGTTTACACCGACTCAACTTCATTATTAGAAGGGTTTTTTTTTTTTTAATTTTTCTGTAATAATGATTTAACATATCATTTTGTCTTTTTTCTTTCATTTCTTTTCATACAAGTGAGTGTACTTATTGTTATTCTGTCAACAACTAACTTATTTACATATATATTTGTATATCTTTTGTTTAAATAAAGTTCCCCTGAAGAAGGCAGCAACCCCTGCCGAAACGTTGGGAAAAGTTAATGTAACTTAATTGTTTCATTACAAAAATCACAGTGACCAAAAAAGCCGACGGAAAACAGATTTCCACTTGAACTTATGAACTCATTCCATTAATTTTGTATATTTATTGGAACCTTTTCGTCCCAACCGATGCCCAAAAGCCATAGTTTTTGAATAAGAATTTTTGCCTTGATTGTTATTGGTGACAGCCAACCAAATGGATCAAAGATTTTTCCAGCATCACTCAATATTGCCCTTTTGGTGCCCTTTGAGTTGAACTCCAAATTTAGTTTAAATTGAAAGTCATCTGTTGTTGGGCACCATGTGAGTCTCAAAATTTTAAATGTTCTATCATTGTCAAAATCATGTTCTGGCTCCATTTCTATAATGTCTTTTGACAAATTATTGATAAAGGTTGAGTTGTTTGATGTCCATTTACGAAGGTTGAATCCACCTTTTTGAAGTAGAGGAATTAGTTCTTGTTGGAGATTTATACATTCGTGTATCGAGTTTGCACCTCCTAAGCAATCATCTACATAGAATCCTTTGAGCAATAATTTGCTTGCCTTTGGGTACAAATGTTTTTCATCTTCTGCTAACTGATGTAGGGTCTTGATTGCTAAGTACGGAGCGGCTGTGGTACCGTATGTTACGGTCTTAACCCTAGATGGTCACACGTCAAAATAATCACACAATGGTCACACGGGGTCATTTTGACCCCAGCGTATATAAACGTTGATAACTTTTGCAATTTTCAAAATAATGTCTCCAAATTTTTTTTATACATTCCTGAATGTCAAAACTAAATGTTTCAATAATAATTTGTGCATATTTTAATGTTTATTATATCGAAAAAAAATGTAGATATTGGGAAATATTTGAAAATCGGAAGACTTCACAAAAAAGGCCTGGGGTCATTTTGACCCCGTGTGACCATGTAGGGTTAAGAATGTATTCCTTTATTGGATCCTTGGTACTTTCTCTCCACAGGATGCGTTGTAAATTTTGATCGTTACTGTCAACCAAAATCTGCCGATACATTTTTCGATGTCAGCTGTGAAGACGATTTTAAAAGATCTCCATCGGAGTATCACCGAAAATAAATCCTTTTGAAGTGTAGGACCCGTCATCATGATGCTGTTTAAAGATTATCCAGATGTCGTCTTTGCTGAAGCGTCGAATACAACTCTTAGTTTTGTTGTACTGCTGTCATTTTTTATCACTGCATGATGTGGAAGATAATACGTTTTGTCAGTATTTGCGGCTGATGCCTCCTCCATATGGCCAAGAGTTATATATTCCTTGATGAATTTTACATAGTCATGTTGAAGACTTTTATTTTTTGCCAATCTTTGCTCCAAATTAAAGAATCTTTTTAACGCCATTTTGCGTGAGTCCCTCAAGACTATGATGTCTTTAAACAGTGGTAATTTGACAACATAACGTCCTGTGTCATCTCTATAGTGAGTACGTCTGAAGTGGTCTTCACACATTTCATCTTTTGTGGATTTAATTTCTGCTGTGGGAACTTCCTCTAGTTCCCAAAATTTTTTCAGGTCGTCATCCTCACAACATACACTAATAAATGAAGTTAGTGTACTATAACATGTTTTTGTCGAGGTTGTCACTACTGGTCCCGACAATATATAGCCAAACCTTGAGTTTTGTGCCATAGGAGTGTTATTTGGTCCCTTGATTAATCCATCGGTAAGCAATTGTGGTAATATGTCTGATCCAATCAGTACATCAATATCTTTTGGTTGGTGGTACCATGGGTCCGCCATAACATAAGAGAGCTTCAACTTCAAGACACAGTTTTTTATTGTGAAAGGATTTTAGCTTGAAGTTACATGATGCAATAATTTCTGTTGAGTGCCCGTTAATACCCTTGATTCTTGATTCATATTTGGTTAGTGGAATTTTTAATTGGTAAGCTAATTTTTCTGTAATGAAACACGATTGAGACCCTTGATCAATCAGTGCGCGTACGGTTGTATTTTTCCCTCCAACACATAAGTTTACCATAGCTGTTGCTAAAAGTACCATCCTGTTGTTATGACAGACATTAGCAATTTTAGTAGATGTAACGTTTGTTATTGGATCTGCAACATTGTCACTTTGGGGAACATGAAGTAGGGTGTTATGTTGTAGTGTAATAACATTCATTCGAAAAGAGCCACAACCAAAATACGAGATACAAACAAAAAGCACGTTCATTGATACTTAATATCATAGTAAAACGATTTACACAATTTTGTTGTCCCCTTTGGCCAACAAAAGCTAAGTTCAAAGACATCGTTTTGACTACGTTGCTTTGTGAGTGGCACTGAATGTATTTTGTTACACTACTCCCGAATGCAAGTTTGTCAACATTAGAAATGAGACGACTGCCCCAATAAGTAACTTATGAGAAGCAGAATGCTGATGCATTCTTATTTGTAATATAGTTCATAAGAGGGGATATCCCAAATAGATGTGTAATATAATTTAGGTATAAATAGCTGTAAGAAAATGTAAATAAAATCAATTCCATTCCTTACACTGTGAATTCATTATTAAACTGCGGCTCTCTAGCCATCAATTTGAAGCGAGCTGCGCTTATACAGCAAAAGTAGGAAAGTTAACAGTTAGAACTTAACATGGCGATCCTGCCAACTTGTTCGGTTAATTTTTAATTACCAACAAGAAGCGGACCAAAAATAAGTTAATTTTCAAACGTACAAATTTCAAACTAAATATGTCTGCACCAGCATTTAAAGATCTTCCAAAAGTTGCCAACGAGCAACGACCTTAAAAGCCAACTCAAAGATTTCAACACCATCATCATCTACATTACATGACGATCTTTTGTGGATTTCAGTACACTAAGAAGACCATCAGAGAAGAAAATGAAGGCAAAGTAGAGTAAGAAACGCATTCGTAGGTCGAAGCATAAACGCAGGAGGATGCATAGGATGCATGCAAGGTTGCTTTTAAAAGTAACTTTTGAAAATACGGATTGCTGATATTTTTTTAATATTTTAAAAGAATCTTGAAGCGAAAAAGAGATAAAATAAACAAAAAAAAAAAATTGTAATTTCCGTTCAATGAATAAAAAAAAAATATATATATACATATACATTGTGAAATATAATATCGAAGTCAACATTCTTACTATAAAAAAAATGTGTACGCAAGCTAATTTTAAGAAACAAACAATTTCTAGAAAAGAAATCACTATTACTATTGTAAAACAAAAAAAAACTTAACCTAAAAAAAATGGCAGAATTTAATATGATAACAGCTACAAAGCTAATTACAGAATTTAACGGTGAATCAAAAAACCTTTCAAATTTTTTTGGGCTTATTGAATTCTATCATGATACTTTAGGTGGAGAAAGTGAAAAGAAAAAATTAATTAAATTTGTTATAGCAACTAAAGTAACTGACAAAGCAAAAAACAGGCTTCTGACTCTAGACAAAGAACCTGACAATTTCTCCGACTTAAAGAAAGTTTTAACAGATATTTACAAAACAAAAATAAACCCATTGAAACTACATAATGATTTAGCAAGACAGCATCAGGGAACACAAGAAGTTAACAAATTTGCAGAGCGGATAGAAGTACTAATTTCACAATTAAATGAGATTCAGATAGCTGAACAGGGTGAAGCCAATAAAAGAATTATAATAAAGTTAAATGACCAACTAGGATTAAATGTTTTTAAAAATGGATTAAATGACGCATGTAGACAGGTAGTACAAGCATCAAGAGTAGCTACATTTAATGAAGCTGTACAGATAGCAATAGAGGTTGAAGCGTCTACACGACAAAATAACATCATGCAATTTAGGACAAATCATAGTGCTAGATACCAATACAACCATAATTCTTCCTATCCAAAATTTACAAATAATGATAGAAACAACAATTATAATAGACAGTACAATAACAACAATTATAACAATGGTTATGAAAGGAACAAAAATAACAATAGAGGTAGAGGTATTGCAAGGGGATACCACAATAGTAACACTAGGTCGAAAAACTTAGAGATCCCCGGTCAGCAGAATCGGGGAAACCAAAGAAGGTTCTAAATTTCTATGGGGAATGTGACACAAATTTTGTTAACATAAGGATAAAACATTTAAACAAAACTTTCAAATTTTTAATTGACACGGGAGCAGATATTTCTGTTTGTAAAGAGTTTCTGGTAAAAGATTTAAATGAATATTCGTCATGTCAAATAAATGGCATAACAAATAAAACAATATTTTCGAAAGGTATAACAGAACTAGAACTCATGCTTGGAGAAACAAATATAAAACATCAATTCCACGTGGTTAGTGAGGAAATAAATATATCAACTGATGCAATACTAGGTAGAGACTTTTTATTACAATATAACTGTAAGATTGATTATGAAACATGTGTACTAATAATTCCATTAGATGGGGAAGAAATGGTATTACCAATGAATATGAATACAAGAGACATTAAAAATAATATTAAAATTCCAGCAAGAACAGAGATAATTCATAAAGTCGATTTAGACGTAAAAGAAGAAAGCGTAATACATGGAAAAGAAATAAAAAAGGGAGTATTTTTAGCAAATTCATTAATACCAGCAATAGGAATCAAACATGTGAAAATACTAAATACAACTGATTCAGAAGTAACGCTTAAACATATCTCATTAGGAATAGAACCAATCTCGAGTTATGAAATATTACAATTTAAAAATAGTTTAGTAGATGAAGATCGATTTAAGAAAATAGAAAAGGAAATAAAAGTAGATAGTTTAGATGACAACGCTAAGACAGAAATACTTAAATTATGCAAGCAATTTCAAAATATATTTCACTTAGAAAATGAAATACTAACAAAAAATAATTTTTATGAACAGAAAATAACAACTATAGATAAAACACCAGTATACATAAAAAATTACAGACTTCCGCATGCTAATTTGAATGAAATCAAAAACCAAGTTGAAAAGTTGATAGATGATGATATAGTTGAACCATCTATAAGTCCTTATAATTCACCTTTATTAATAGTTCCAAAAAAGGACAAAGAAGGTAACAAAAAATGGAGATTAGTGGTTGATTTTAGGTTTTTGAACAAAAAAGTAGTTGATGATAAATTCCCACTAACTCGTTTGGAAGACGTATTAGATAAATTAGGAAAAGCGAAATATTTTTCAACTTTAGATATGACAAGTTCATTTCACCAAATTCCATTACATCCGAAATCCAGACCATTGACAGCATTTTCTACGGACACTGGTCACTTTCAATTCAAAAGATTACCTTTTGGATTAAAAATTTCGACAAATAGCTTTCAGAGAATGTTATCAATTGCACTTAGTGGACTGCAAGCATCTGCATTTCTATACGTAGATGATATAATAATTTTTGGATCAAATCTTAGAGAGCATAATAACAATCTAACAGAAGTTTTTAAAAGGTTACGTAAATATAATTTAAAACTAAACCCAAGCAAATGTAATTTTCTACGTCCAGAAGTAGTTTATCTTGGACATTTAATAACTGCAAAAGGTGTAACTACAGACCCAGATAAATACAATGTTATTAAAGAATATCCTAAACCAGATAATATAGATGAAGTTCGAAGATTCGTAGCTTTCTGTAATTACTATAGACGTTTCATACAAAATTTTGCAGAAATTGCAAAACCACTAAACCAATTATTAAAGAAGCTGGACACAAAATTGTCAAATTGCTTTTGAAACACTTAAATTAAAACTAATGTCACCACCAATCCTATCTTACCCAAATTTTTCAAAACCATTCATACTAACAACAGATGCATCAAACTACGCACTAGGAGCGATTTTATCTCAAGGAGAAGTAGGTAATGATAAGCCCATTGCATATGCCAGTAAAGCATTAAACAATAGAGAAAGAATTACTTGGTATTCATTGGGGAATAAATCATTTTAGACCTTATCTGTATGGAAGAAGATTTATTGTGTACACAGATCACAGACCATTAGTTAGTTTATTGACACATAAGAACCCTTCATCTAAGTTTACTAGAATTAGAGTAGATTTAATGGATTACGATTTTGATATAGTTTTTAAACAAGGAAAAATTAATACAAATGCTGATGCATTATCTAGGATAAAAATAAGTTCAGAAGAGTTAAAAGAAATGATACCAAAACTAAGTATAAATGTCCTAACTAGAGCAATGAAGCTGAGAAACATAGAAAACACTAATGAAAAAGAAGAAAATCCGGAAACAGTCAAAGATAAAATACATGTTGGATACAGTGATAAATCATTATCAGATTTAAAATTGATTCTGAGGAAACTATTATCCTATGCAAAGCATGTGAAGTTAGAAAAGCTAGCGCTAGCAATGAATAATGAAGTATTTGAAACAATATCAGTGCACAAATTTAAGAAGATATTTAATGAACTGCAGAAAAATGAAAAAGAAAATTGTCTAAACATTATATTATACAATGCGCCAAAAAGAGTGCATGATATAAAAGAAATGAATGAAATAATAAAAAGGTATCATGATGATAAATTAGGAGGACATATAGGTATAAGAAGATGTATAGCAAAGCTTAAGCAGAAATATGTATGGAAGAATATGAATAAGATGGTTAGAAATTAATTAATAATAATAATTATTGTAATGAGGTTAAAATAACAAAATATACAAAAGAACAATTCACAAAAACAGAGACACCAAATACATCATTTGAAACAATAACAATAGATACAGTAGGACCACTCAGACCATCAAATGGATACAGGTATATTCTGACAATTCAATGTGAGCTTACGAAATTCATTGAAGCATTTCCATTAGTTACAAAAGATGCCGTTTCAGTAGCAAAGACTATAGTAGAAAAATTCATTTTAAAATATGGTTGTTTTAGGAAATTAAAAACAGATAAAGGCACAGAATTCACAAATGAACTACTAGTAAACATATGCAAATTATTAAAAATAGAAAAAGCTACATCTACGACATTTCACCATGAATCTTTAGGCTCAATAGAAAGAAACCATAGAGTTCTGAACGACTATTTAATGACTATGAACGGAAAAGACGAATGGGAAGAGTTACTACCATACTACACCTACACATACAATACTACACCACACAGTACTACAAATTATGCACCATTTGAATTAGTATATGGAAAATTATGTGCTTTACCTTGTGAAATCATTAAAAATAAACAGGAGCATTTATAACTTGGATAATTTGTTAATGAATTTAAAATAAAGTTAAAGTATGCACATTGCACATAATAGAGCTAAGGAAAACTTAGAATTAAATAAAACTAAAATATGCAACAATCAATTAAATTTAAAAGCATCAAATTTCGAAATAGGAGACTTTGTCTATATAAAAGTAGGAAATAAAAGAAAACTAGATAAACCCTTCAAAGGTCCATATAAAATCATTGCACGAAATGGTCCAAATAGTATTATAAGCATTGAAAACAAAAACAAAGAAGTACACAATAACAATTTAATTAAAGTCAGAAATACAAACTAACAATAGATATCAATAAATAACACAAACCTAAATCCATATATATGTACATACAAAAAAAAAAAAAAACCGAATAATATTTATTTAAATTTTACAAATGTAAACAAATATCATTTTTTTAAAGGGGAGGGATGTAGTGTAATAACATTCATTCGAAAAGAGCCACAACCAAAATACGAGATACAAACAAAAAGCACGTTTTCATTGATACTTAATATCATAGTAAAACGATGTACACAATTTTGTTGTCCCCTTTGGCCAACAAAAGCTAAGTTCAAAGACATCGTTTTGACTACGTTGCTTTGTGAGTGGCACTGAATGTATTTTGTTACACTACTCCCGAATGCAAGTTTGTCAACATTAGAAATGAGACGACTGCCCCAATAAGTAACTTGAGAAGCAGAATGCTGATGCATTCTTATTTGTAATATAGTTCATAAGAGGGGATATCCCAAATAGATGTGTAATATAATTTAGGTATAAATAGCTGTAAGAAAATGTAAATAAAATCAATTCCATTCCTTACACTGTGAATTCATTATTAAACTGCGGCTCTCTAGCCATCAATTTGAAGCGAGCTGCGCTTATACAGCAAAAGTAGGAAAGTTAACAGTTAGAACTTAACAATGTTGTCGTGTACATATTTTGCAGCCTCTCTTCACCGAACATTCCTTTGTTCTGTGTCCACCTCCCAAACAGTTGAAAACAGTTTTGATGCTTGCACTACGTCCAACCGGTTACTCGGCTTCATACTCACAAACTTGTTAAAATTATACAGTTGATGCGCTTCGCTGCAAACAACACATTTTTGCTTTGTTAGGGTGGTCAAAAGATTTTTTGTGGTTGGATATCTTGAGGGTTGATGCTGATGATCATGGTTTCCTGATGAGGATGAGGTTGGATATCTTGAGGGTTGATGCTGATGATCCCGGTTTCCCTCACGGCTACTTTCCAGTCCTCGGAATCTTCCTTCAATGAATTCGAACAAATCACACAGCTTAGGAATTTCTGTAGATGTTCCTCTGGACTGTTGGTAGAGTTTTCTTGACTCATGGTCCAGCTTAGGGCACAGTAACTGAACTATGATTGGATCCCAGGAGCTTACGTCAACCCCTAGATTCTTGATCCCGTATAAGATTTCTCTTGACGAATCCATTAAGGTTTTTAAGTCAAATGCATTTTCATTTCGCACTGACTTCAAGGTGAGTTACTTTTGTAAGTAATTGCTGATTAAAACCGCAGGATTTTGAAATCGCCTTGTAAGCAATTCTATAGCAGTTTCATAGTCGCAAGCTGTAGGTGACAGATGGCTTATAATTCTTGCCGCTTCACCTTTTAAATTCGTTTTTAGGTATTGAATCCGTTCTACTTCGCTCAATGCATCGTTTTGATGAACCAAACGATCAAACAATTGCCAGAATGGAGTCCACTCTTCATACTTGCCGCTGAAGGATGGTATACAGATGGCTGGAAGTTTAATTTTTCGATGGGTTTTTGTTTGTGGGACTATGATGTCTTGATGCTGCCGTTGGCGTTCCGCTTTTTTTAGCTGAATGTATGCTTTTTCGTATTTTTGTTCCAGTTCTATGTAGTCGTCTGCGTGCTGCCGCTTGCGTTTACTATCCTCTGACAACATGATTTCCTCGTCAACAGCCATCAGTTTTACCCAGTATTCTTTTAGTTGTTCAAGTTTGAACGCCAGATATACACCGTTTTGATCTAGGTCTAAGCTACTAGTCAAACGCTTCAAGGTTATCTTGATACCCTCTGCCTTCTTGAATAGTAATGTGTTGCTATAGTCTTCGGCTGTTTTGACCTGTTTCACTGCGGTCTCGTTGAATGTCATGATGAGCAAGATTTTTTTTTTTTTTTTTTTTTTTTTTTTTTTTTTTTTTTTTTTTTTTTTTTATGTAGGCTGTATTTTCTTTCCACTATGCACTTTTGCAAGAAAAGCACAACACTTGACACAATAGAAGAGCATGAAATATATAAAGCAAGCAAAATAGAACAAGACAAAATATTAAACGACAAACTAACAATAAAACCAAATGCACTGTATGACACCGGTATAAAGTACAAAAACAAAATAATAAATAAAAACAGGACAGCAATATAGCACATAATAAACCAAAAAAGTCAACCACACTCAACAACAAGCAGAAACACAATCAAAAAGCTTTAACTACAGTGAGCTTAGAAGTTGCCCGATGATGGAGTATATACGAAACGCGTCGCAATCATAATTTAAAATAATATATGTTACATCTTTTAAACAACTCAAGTCAAGCATTGTAAACAAAGGGGAAAATAAAAAAACACAATAAAATTTATCGTTCAGCTTTCATTTTCATTTTTGTTAAATAATTTTTACTTTCAAAATATCACAAGTTAATAAGTAACATGGAGACAAACACACAGTATTATAATAACATAAAGTTGCCTGTCAGTTTAAAAAGTAACAATTAAGAATTTAGCTTAGTGAGTAATATAAATTAAGAAAATTCATTTAGAATTAGATTTCGATATTTTAGTGAAGATTTCAAAAACTTATACCGCCGTATTAATAAACGCGGAATAGCTGAGTTAAGCCTTATTCCATGGATTAAGTGGAAAATGGTATAATGGTAACTTTAATTAAGTGGAAAATGGTATAATGGTAACTTAATCTATGGAATAAGGCTTAACCCAGCTATTCCGCGTTTATTAATACGGCGGATAGAGATTAGAGTAGCAGCTGCCATTCAAAACATTGAAAAATTGTGTTCGGGAGAGTACGTCATTACCAAGAAATGTTCTTCTATAGCTTCTAAAGATCGGGCATACTCCAACGAAGTGAAAAGTATTTTCAGAGGCATCCAAGTTGCAAAGTGTGCATAAACCATTAGTGTTTCTTTGAAAAGCTCTTCCGTTCAGATTGAGGAGTCCACAGCGAGTTTTTAATATAAGGTAGATCATATCACGTGGGTTGGCGTCATTAAAGTAGTTTGGAACTTGGGTGTAGAGCACATTACAGTAGTCATCGTGAAATTGGGATTGCTTCGTATTGCTGACAAATCCATTCCAATGTTTTTCCTTAAGCTTCGACAAAAGTATGTTATGCAATCCTTTCCACTCATTTACATTTATGTTGAACGCAAAGTCAATTGACGTTTCGTGGAAAAGATCTAACCATTCCTTAGCCCAGAAGATTTTCTTTCTAATAATTGCTTCCGACAGTATTCTGGATAGCCTACCGTTGGAATGATGCAGTGTTTTCCGCATATAAGAAAAATGTAACTCCAGGGTTGTTAGGAACGCTTTAGGAAGTCCGGTCTCGATATGTAAGGCATAGTTGGGCGTTGTATCTGGTAGGAGAAAACATCTTTTGATAAAAAATCTTTGTAACTTTTCGACTTGTATATGTTCGCTACATCCCCACACTTGAGCGCAGTACAACATAGTTGATCGCGTAGCAACATCGTGAATTTTAGATTTTGCTGAATGTTGAACTAATTTATTTCCGAGCAGCTTGGACCAAGTAGCGTTTATGGAGTTTTTGGATGATGCGAGCCTGTTATTTAAATGTTCGTTCCAAGACATGTTGTAGTTGAACACAAAACCAAGATATTTATATTGGTTCGATACCGTTACTTCTGTGTCATTATAAAACCATTTCTCGCAAGCCGCTCTGCATCCTCCGTTTCGAAAAATAATTATTTCGGACTTGCCAAGATTGACTGAAAGGTTCCATTTGTTACAATATACTGTAAAGCTGTCGATGAGCTCTTGTAACTTCGAAGAACTGTCTGATAGGAGTACAATGTCGTCAGCATATAGGAGGGCGTTGATTCCAGTATTATCTATAGATAAACCCAGTGGAAGATTATCGGGCAGGTCATTCAAATAAAGAACAAAGAGCAGAGCACTCAGAACGCATCCTTGTTTGACTCCTTTTTTAGTAGCAAAGAAATCGGACAAAACTTTCCCATCCCAGACAGCAGCTGAAGTATCAAAAAAAAAGTGCTTTGATAATAGATACCATTTTTGTAGAGATTCCTAGTGCGTTATTTTAAAAGCTTTCTTGTAAAATAACGCTTCTCTGTTGATATTATCAAAGGCAGCTTTGAGATCGATGAAAAATGCATAGAGTTTCTTCTTATGACTAAGTTGAAGTTGTATTATACAAGATAGATTATAAACTTGATCGACGGTAGAGTAGTTTGATCTATATGCAGCTTGAAAATCGTTAATTATGTTGTTTTCTTCTAACCATGTCGTTAGTCTACTAAGAAGAACAGTGGTAAATAGTTTATAGAGCGTGTCGAGGAAAGACAGTCCTCTATAATTAGACACCACATTTGTATCTCCTCTCTTAAACAGTGGATATATGATCGATTTTTTAAACGAGTTTGGAACAATTGCAGTTTCAAAAATTTCAATGAATAGCTTATGAATTGCTATGACAAGAGACGGGCTTGCATTCTTATAGAATTCAAACGGTATTCCATTCACACCCGGGGCCTTATGATCCTTCGAAGACGATATTGAAGAATAAACTTCACTAAGCTCAATGATGCGGTCTAACTGAGGCGTAAGGACTAGAGGTGAACAGGAACTGATGGAACTATAGTTTGGCGATGAGGACAGCAGATCTAGGAAATAAATTTTGAATTCAGCGGCTGATAATTGAGCTGGCGTATTAAAAATCTCTGGCAATCTTCCACCACTCTCTGGCTGTGTTTAAATTTTTTAAACTGTTTGCAAGATTTTGAAAATACGATTCCTTTTTCATTTTACATAAATTCCGGAATTTCTTATTAGCAGCGTTGTCATTATTTCTACAAATATCAAGGTTGAGTTTTCTCTGCTTATACGCAGTTTTCCTGCCCAAATAAGGGAGCGTTCAAGTATTACGTAACGCAATTTTCGAAGATTTTTGACCCCCCTCCCCCCTTGTAACGCACCGTAACGTTTTATGTAAATGTATGTTTTATTCCCTAATTAAAAAAAAAAAGTGTTACGTAGCGTGTTTTAAGAAATGTGTACAATTCTAGATTACTCATTATTGGCACTGGAACACCAACTTGCAGCAACTCCTGATAATTCTAAGGAATTGAGAAACTCCATGGGGTATGATGTGACCTGCTCAGTGTCTACAATATTGTCTACTGATAGATATTCGACAACATCCCCCAATACGTCAAACATATTTTATTAGTTTATATGGTTAACTATCTCAATAGTCGGCAACGAAATCGACTTTTCACACAGTCATTACCGATTGCCAATATTTATTTGAATATCAAGATAGACATTTCTTCTCAGGTTAACTGTGTAATCGACAATTTGACAAAAATCGCCTCACGGTGAAAGAACTTTCGAAATCGGTCCAGTAGCTTCAAGGTTCCCGTTTACGTTGCCGTTCCCGTAGCAATATTGGGATAACAAATACAGCCCACGTCCTTCTTAAGGTTCAAGACTATCTCTGCACAAAAACTCATACAAATAGGTTCAATAGTTCGGGCGGTAGATGGTAACAAAGAAAAACTGACACACGGAGTAGATTTCGGATCTATAATGTTAGTACGTACTTTCGTTCCCATGGGAATATGGGGATAAATTAAAGTTAATGTTGCTTTGAGATAGTGTAGCATTCTAACGGGGAAATAATTCTTGAAATCAGTTCAATAGTTTCTAGGTTCCCGTTTACGATTGCGTTCTTGCGGGAATACAGGGATAACTTATATAGCCTATGTCCATCTTCAGGCTCAAGACTATATATCTGTACCAAAATTCATATAAATAGGTTTAATAGCTTTTGGGGGTTTTTGATAACAAATAAAAATAGACAGACAGATTTCATTTCAGACTTATGATATTAGTAAAGACTCCCATTCCCGTGGGAATATGGTGACCGTTCCCGTAGGAATATGGGGATAACTTACAGTTTGTTACTCAGGGATAGTGTAGCATTCTAACAGTAGAAGAATTTTTCAAATCGGTGCAATAGTGTCAAAGTTTCCGTGTGCGTTCTCGTTCCCGTGGTAATATAGGGATAACAAATACAGCCTATGTTAGGGATGCTCATGAAAAAAAAACATCGATGTTTTATTCGATGTGATACATCGTAACCATACATCGATGTTTGTCGATGCATCGCATAAAAACATCGATGTTTTCGATGTATCGATGTTTTTTGAGCAAAGCGTACTTGTCGCGTGTGTAGCTGCACATCGTGTAGTCTGTCTCTGGATATATAAAGTAAAGGAGAAGAGAGCATATATTATGTATGACATCTTTGAGTTTGAATACATAGAGGAACCATGCTGGCTTGCGTTAAGACGCCGATAGATGTCACCAAGTAAATAAATTGAAATTTGAAATTTCAAAGCAACAGTTTTCTTGTGCATTTCCATACCTTTGACATTTTTCCTGTTTCCCTTCTCTGCTGCCTTTTTTAAATCAAATTTCTATGGAAAGCATTCCACCAAAAAATTTCAAAAGTCGATTTTATTTACTTAGTGACATCTACCGACGGCGACGTCTTAACGCGAGCTAGCAAGGTTCCTCTCTGTATACAAACTCAATGATGACATGAATTAAACAGAAATAGAACACTGAAATCGATTTGGTTAGGTACTGTAACTGTGAGTTGTGAGTGTGTATTGTACGATGCTTGCTTTATTCAATACGGATCGAATGAAAGACACCATCCAACTGATATGAAATAAATTCAACTGTTTAGATTTGGCACTTTGATTGAGTCTTTTCAATGCTTGCTTCATTCGATGCATCGAATAAAAAAACATCGATGCATCGGTAAACATCGAAAGGGTGCGAAACATCGGATTTATTCGATACATCGAATAGTAAACATCGATGTTTTCGATGTATCGATGTTTTTTGAGCAACCCTAGCCTATGTCCTTTCTCAGTTTCTAGACTATCACTGTTCAAAATTTCATTTAAATCTGTTCAATAGTTTGGGCGGTAGGTGGTAACATAGAAAGGGGAACAGACAGAGCTACTTTTGCATTTATAATATTAGTGAAGACCGGTTCCCGTGGGAATTTTCGAATGAAATGAAACCTTTGTCCTTCTTCAGGTTCTAGATCATCTCTGTATAAAATTTCATTTAAATCGGTTCTGTAGCTTGGGCGAAAGGTGGTAACATAGAAAGACGGACAGACAGAGCTACTTTTGAATTTATTATATTAGTAAAAACTCCCGTTCCTGAAGGAATATGAGGATGTGTTAAAGTTTATGTTACTCGGGGATAGTGTAGCATTCTTAGGCCGAGGCCACGCAGTCAGCGATAAGCGAGCGAGCGAGCGACTGAACGACATGAAAAAATTAAAACAAATGAAATTTCATTGAACTGGCCATGCATTGAGCGAGCGATGAGCGATTTTTTTAAGCGACTGAACGACGTCGCTCTGTCACCAAACTTGTTCTAATTTTTAGTTTATCGCTTAGCGTCAAGAGCAACAGATGGTTGGTGGACAACAAATATAAACGTAGTGCTCTTGACAACGGCATTTTAACAACTAATCGCTAAAGAAATGTCGCTCACGAAAAGGCCACTTTGTCGCTTAATCGCTGATCGTTCAATCGCTCGCTCGCTTATCGCTGACTGCGTGGCCTTAGCCTTATGGTGGAAGAAATCTTGAAATCGGTGTTGTAGTTTCTAGGTTCTTGTATACGTTCCCGGTCCCGTGGGAATATAGGGATAAAACATATAGCCTATGTCCTTCCTCAAGTTCTAGACATCTCTGTACAAAATTTCATATCAATCAGTTTAGTAGTTTGAGCGGGAGACGGTAACATAGAAAGTCGGACAGACAGATTGACTTTCACAATTATAATATTAGTTAGGATTTCTCAAAAAAAAAATTTGTGTATTTTCTAAAGAAAATAAAAAAAAAAAATTTAAAATTTTGGAATTTAAAGCGGTCGTTGAGAACCAAACTGAAAAAAAAAATAATAAAGTTGAGAGCTGATAACGGCACCGAATATTGCTCTAAAAATTTTCAAAACTTCTGCAAAGAAAACGGAGTTCAACATCAGTGGTCAAATGTCTATACGCCACAACAAAATGGAACTGCTGAAAGAGTGAACAGGACAATAATTGAACGTGCTAGATGTACATATGTTATTTGAAGCTAAGCTTGATGATATTTACTGGGCTGAAGCTTGCAATACCGCAGTTAATATTATCAACCGTTCGATATGCTCATTGCTCAGCTTGGAATGACAAAACACCGGAAGACCTATGGTCAAATATTAAGGTTGATTTATCAAATCCTCGAATTTTCGGCTCGGAGGTAATGGTGCATTTACCAAAAGAACGTCACAGAAAATGGTGCCAAAAGTCGACACAAATGATACTTGTCGGTTATGATAATGATACCAAAGGTTATCGCTGTATTGATCCTGTAAGCAAGAAACTGAAAATAAGTCGAGATGTAATATTTTATGAAAAAAGCTATAAAAATGAGCCCATCCCGACGGGCTAAAATGAATGGGAACAGATTCAAGGGGTTATCTCCGGATACACACCTAAACTCACCGCCCATCAATCATCCACCACTTAAACGATATAAACAATTTACAAACCTTGATCAATACCCCCAAATGCCGGTACTCACCATCCCTAAAAACCCAAAATTTATTGTAATATCTTCAAGTGATGAAAGCAAACCACTCTCAAGTGTGAGTGTATTCCTCTTAAAAAAAAAAGCCATAGACGCAATTAGTAAGGAATATGAAAGTATTACCCAACTCCGCGATGGAAACATACTAATCCTAGCGAAAACAAAAAGAATTGCAGAAAAATTCATAGCGACTTCCACCTTAGCAAATAAATGTTCAATATCCGTAAAATACCACGACCACCTCAACTCAAGTAAAGGTATAGTATTCGCACCATTCTTGATTAACGTCCCAGAAAATGAAATAATCTCAGAAATGTCCGCCCAAGGTGTTACTGAGGTATTCAAGTTCACCAAAAACATCGAAGGAAAACAATGCCTCATTGGCCTTATGCTCTTCACCATTGATTTATACCAAGCTCCAGCCTCGGTTGAAATAGGATTCTACAAAGAAAGAGTTAAAGAGTATATCCCTAACCCAATGCGGTGTCGGAAATGCTAAATCCTTGGACATACAATAAAAAGATGCATCAAAGAGAAAGTGTGTTCTACCTGTAACCTTAAAAAACATGATAATGCCCCGGAAAGTTGCACACGAGTTTCATGTGCAAACTGCCCACCAAACGCAGAACCACATCCATCCTCCTCTATCAAATGCCCCAAATATATAAAAAACAAGGACATTCTAACAATTAAAACGAGAAACAAATGTAGCATGTCTGAAGCGTAACGCCTATATTATATCAAACACAGCTGAAACAAACACAAATGTGACACCTTACAACGAAATAGCGAAAATCGGTAACAGATAATGCCATCGCAAATGAAAAGTCAAAAAATAAGAATATAACTTCTCTTTCTAACACACAAACAGCGAACATGGTGAGAGCTACAGACTAGACGTGTTTTGTAATCGGGCAGTTTTATCTTGCGTTTTCTTCCCTATTTGAGTTCCCAAACTTAAAAGTCTTTTGACATCATTACCATAAAAGTCAATACAAAAAAGTTCAGTGAAAAAAGACACTTATAAATGCATAAGGGCAGCCGAATTAATAACTTTATTTCTTCTTTTTGCCAATTGTGAAACCGCAAATATAGATTCCTTTGTCTTTCCTCGAACCTTAATTGAACCACATTTATATAATTATTTATGTCTGAATCATACAACAAACGAAGTCGCCCATCAGACCACTCGACTAAGTTAGTTACAGACCCCAAAAACTCACCTCGAACGTCGCCACAGCAAAAATCAAAAAAAATGGCTTACGACGATAGTGCTTTATTGTCCAAATTGGATGCCAAACTTAGTGAGCAAAGTCAACTAATAATAACACTCTTATCCCAACAAATGAAAAGTGACAATGAAAATCTTTCAAAAAAGATTCAAGATCAATTTGATTTTGTCAACAAGAACATAAATGATGAAATGAAAAGATATAGACTGGAGATTCACCATCAGATATACCGTACTCTTCGCAACCAAGCAACCAGTAAAATTAGATCCGCAAAAATTGAAATGTATCGAGCAAAGCTAGGAACAGCTAACAAACGTCAATTATGGAATAATCTGAGGGAAATAGGGATAGGTAAGAAAAGCATGGAATGTAAGGAGAATGTCGATGTGGATGTACTAAACCATAACTTTGTTTCGCTTCCGTTTCCACATCTTTCTCATTCTTCATCTGATGTTCATGAACCATCTAATGTTTCCCATTCGGACACGGCATTTTACTTTATTTGTGTAGATAGTACAGAAGTTGTAGAAAGCCTACTTAGTATAAAATCAAATGCGGTTGGCATTGATGGTATCCACCCAGTTTTCGTGAAGGCAATATTGCCATATATTCTACCTCACTTAACACATTTATTCAATACGATAATTATGACTGGCGTTTTTCCAAGCGTCTGGAAACAAGCAAAAGTTCTTCCAGTTCTAAAGGATCGAAACAAGAATGAATACAGACCTATTTCCATATTACCGTATTTGTCCAAAGTACTTGAGAAAATCCTTCAAAAACAACTTAATGTGTATCTAAGGGCGCAAAACTTATTGTCATCCAAGCAATTTGGTTTCCGCGAAAAACATAGCTGTACGACAGCTATATTAAATGTAGTCGAGGATATAAGACTGGCATTAGATGATGATCAAGTAACTTTCTTAGTATTACTAGATTTTTCAAAAGCCTTCGATACGGTAGACCATCATAACTTATGTGATAAACTCTATGGTAAGTTTGGTTTATCATCTCCGGCGGTTCGTTTGATAAAAACATATTTGCAAGATAGACTTCAAGCAGTCTCAGTTGATAATAAAACTTCTCGCTTTCTTCCCACAGTTAGAGGAGTTCCCCAGGGTTCTATTCTGGGACCCCTCCTTTTTTCCCTGTACATAAACGAACTTCCAACAAAGATCTCTGGGTGCCATATTCAAATGTATGCTGATGATGTGCAATTGTTTAGAAGCTGTACCCTCGGACTTATCGAAGATTGTGCGCACACAATTAACAATGATCTTGCGCAAATATTTAGTTGGTCCCAGGAGAATGGACTCTTTCTAAATCCACTCAAGACCAAATGTATTGTTATCAGTAGGACAGTGCTAGACCTAGATTACTTTCCAAGCATCTCCTTGAATGGTACACCAATCAAATATACATCTAGTGCGAAAAACTTAGGTATGTTATTTAATAGGACGCTAACCTGGGACAGTCACATAAATGCGGCGGTGGGAAAGGTCTATGGAGTTCTTAGAATGCTATGGTCTTCGCAACAATTCACACCTTTGAATATTCGGATGATGCTAGCCAAAACTGTAGTAATTCCTATTTTA
Source organism: Melanostoma scalare (assembly GCA_949752695.1). NCBI lineage: Eukaryota > Metazoa > Arthropoda > Insecta > Diptera > Syrphidae > Melanostoma > Melanostoma scalare. The sequence continues at coordinate 111,911,195 of OX456984.1, read as the reverse complement.
ACTTATGGTTGCGAGGTCTTTTGTGATTGTGACGCTAGTAGTAGGAGAAAACTGAACGTTGCTTTTGTTGTGTTGTATGAGAAACGCATTAAGAGTTTCATAAAAAACTCAAACAACACAATAAACCATAACCCACCTCAAAATGATTCAAATAAAATATACGAATCAAGGTCATCAAGAGGTTCGTTTGTAAATAAACAAACGAGCACGCTTGATGGACCATTAATAATTCACAAATGCCCGGTCATCGGTTTGTCGCCAAACCGAAACGGAAGGGCAAAAAGAATAATAAAAACCTAGTTGCTGGTTCATATGACCACCATATGAACCAACAACAGGCCAAAGACCTAATGCTGACGAGTTGAATTGCACTCATGAAAGTCGGGCAGTGACGAAAGTCGGGCAGTGACGAAATTAGTTAACAATTAAAGTAAATTCTTGGCTTAGCAGAAAATGAATTGATGTCGATAACATCGATAACAATTCATGGACAATTAATTTGGTATAAATAGTAAATGAAAAATGAAGTCAATTACAATCAGTAACAGTGAGATACAGTCAATAACAGGCAGTAACAGTCGGTAACAATCAGTTGTACATTTTATCAATCAATCATAATAAAGAAGTAAGTTCTTTTTGTAAACAAATAACCCCTTCTTTAATTTCTCAGGTACATTAAGAGATACCAAATGGTATCTCTGCTAAGTAGGCCTCGTCGCCTCCCATATTAATTGGCCCCAGTGTGCCTTCATCCGCTGGCTTTCCCCCTTCCTTTTCCCCTATAATTTTGAATAATCTTGGATCCATGTGTATGGATCCAAATGTACATTGGTGGTCGGGTGCCCCTGACCAGAACTAGGGTTCTCGCCTTACACGGGCCAAGTAGGTTAATTTCATGTTGTTGAATATCAATAACATAACAATGGCGCAGCCGGTAGGATAGTACGACCAGTTGGAGAATAAACCTGGTTAACTGAAACACCCTCCATGTTTCAGCGTATTATGCTACGAACCTAGTTACCTTTACCAAAGGTTCCACTAGTACGATTCTGTTTTTTTTTTCTTTTTCTATTTTTTTTTTAAGAAAAAGAATGCTTTCAATTTTTTGTCTCTCCATTATAGTTTACAATTTTTAGTTCGGAAGGGTTTTCTTTGCCTACGATTGATTCACTCTTGCCATTCTCCTGTTGCGCGTTTCGTTTGTTTGGAAAAACTTTCTTTTCCTTATTTCTTTTTTCTCTTTTCCTAACTACTGTTTATGGATCCTAAACCCTCTGAGGTAGAGTTATTGCTCGAGGAAATCCAGCAGTTAAATAAGGAAAAGAAAGAGCAAGGACAAGAGATTAAAAACTTCAATAGTACCCTACTAGCAGAGTGGAAAGCTCTTGTGGGAAAAGAAGTTTTTAATCTTAAATACAACCAAATAAGCTTACAGTGGGGACAACTCACGAGGCTGGAAGCAACGGATGCTATACTCTTTGAGTATATAGAATTCGTCAAGTCCCTCGAATCGAAACTTGAAAAAGACATCCGAGACCTCAAGCTTGAGTTAAACAACCACCTAAGAGCTCGTAAAAAATTAGAGAAAAGTCAACAGGAAGCTGAAAATACGAACAGCCAGGCTGAAGAAATAATTTCAGACCTGTCCAAGCGTATAGCTATCCTCGAGGCTAGAGAAGAGAAAGTCAAACAGAAACAAGCTGTTTTAAAAAATAAGGAGACAGAGTTTCAAAGTGGGATAGAAAAATTAAGAAGGCGTGAGGAAATTTTCGAATCTCAAATTCAATCATTGAATAACGAAGTTGTCGGTTTACGAAAAAATAAAACTATTCGTAAAACCATAGTCACTCAAACCTCAGTACAATCCGACACACCCCCATTGGAAACACCTCCATTTGAAATTAGTAAACTCTCAGACGCGAAAAGGGAAGTCAAAATGTCGTTAGGTTTTGAAAAACTCCTCAAGCTCTCCGTCGGCATCCCTGAATTCTCTGGGGGCACCGATTCCAAAGTTGCTCAAAAACTCCAAACCTTCTTAACATGCATAAGGCCCATTATAGAACATATCCCAAACGAAGATGAAAAACTCTTCCTTCAACTTCTCCAAACAAAATTGAGAGAAGATGCCTTGGATTTGATTCAAACGGCAAAACCAAAAGAGTATAAGGAATTTGAAGATGTACTCAACTGAGCATATCTTCCAATAGAAGACTACAACGATCTTGTTAACTGTTTGATAACAAGTCGCCAGAGTCAATTCGAAACCTTAAATACCTTTATTAGCAGGTTACGTCACTCTCTTACACAATGTAGAGATGCAGCCGAAATCAAATATGGGGAAAAAGCAGAAATTGTAAAAACTCAGTTATCTGATTTTGCAAAATCAGCTCTCGCATCAGGTATATCTAACAAACAACTAGGCCAGTATCTGTTCACGTTGGAGAATAAGAACTTTGAAGATTTAATACGAATTGCTCTCAGCATGGAAAAACATGTACAAAGGGTGGAAACAATCCCAGCAATGTCTTGTAATGCAGCTTTCACGGGAAGTGAGTCCAATTCGAGTAACCCCCAGACACCTCAGATATCGAACGAGAAAGCAAACATCATTTGTAACTTTTGTAACCTCAAAGGCCATACATATAGTGAATGTCTTAAAAGACAAAATACCCCTATATGCCAAATCTGCAAGTATTATGGACATGAAGCTATAAATTGTAGAAGAAAAAATTATCAAAATAATAAAAACTATAATAATAATGGCCAAAGTTACAGTGGAAACAATAATAACAAAACTCAGGATCATGCTCACAACAATAGAAATAGTAATACACAAAATCGAAATTTTAATAACAACCAGAATTCCCAACAACACAAGGAAAATCCTTTTAGACGGCATTCCCAGAATAATAGTAATAACCAGAGCAACAATGACGCACCTGGAGTAAATACTCAACCAGGAGTATTTCACATGACGACAAAATGTGACTGGTGTGGGAGGTATACCCATTCAGTAGACCAATGTCATTTCAAAAACAAATGGCAAAACAGTAGAGCAAAAAACTCCCAATAGTCGATCGAAAGATCCCCGACTCGACTCAAAACAAATTTAAAAAGAGAATCTCCGGGCACCTTTTCAAACAAGAGAAATTAAATAAAATTTTGAAATTGAGCTAGGCGGAATAAAACACATCAAATTATTAGTAGATACAGGATCAGAAGTCAGCCTCTTAAAAAAGAGCGCTATTAGAGATATAAACCTCCTCAGACCACATAAAAGAATGACTATTAATACGCCTTGTGGTGTTGGTTTTACGTTAGGAGAATGCATTGGCACTATACAAATGCCTTCATTTCCTCGTTGCGCTTTTCAAGTAGTGGAAGATGACCTAGCCACCCCTGGAGATGGAATACTAGGATATAATTTCCTAGGGAACTATTGTAACATAGACGGCCCTAACAAATTATTAACCTTCCCAGCACTACCGGCGCGAGACACGAAGGTGTATAGCATACCACTGGTACATTCTTTCGAACACAACATATATGAGTCAACTATTTCGCACAATGGATGTTGCTATACAGGGCTTGACACAAATGTGGCAACCACAAACTGTCAGCAAACTCATATAAATCACGAAGAAAAGGTAGGACATGAATTGAATATTAAGGATTCACAAGAAGAAAAATGTAAACTGCAGTATAAAAATGCAAGTCAATGCACTAAATTCGAATCTTTATCCACTTCAATGAAGGATTGTTCAAACACTGAAACCGAAGCATCTCAAATTTCACCTCGCAAAGTGGAATCAAGGGAAAATCTGCGAAAGGTCCAAGTAAATGACGAAAGAGTAAAACTGCTAGATTTCAATTCAAAGAAGCAGGAAGAACTCAAAGTCAACAAATCCAATAAATGTCCAAAAAATAGAATCATTCTAAATGACTGTGAGGAAATTGTAAACATAAATAGCAATTCGAATAACAATAAAAAAAATACTGAGTATAAAGCACCAGCCCAAAATTTAAAAGCACACTGTCCAATAAAAAATAAGGACAGCTTAGAAGTCAAGAACTCGGAGGTAAACCCGATTCCCAATGGAGAAATTATTACAGATTCATTTAGAAATACATGGAAAATAGGACCACTAATAGGTCTAGGAAGTTTTGGTCAAGTATACTCAGCATGTAAAGCCTCAAACTCAAAAAAGAAAACATCTGACTATAAATACGTCGCGAAGATTGAACCACACGATAGTGGGACACTCTTGGTGGAGATGCATTTCTATATGAATAATACTCATTCAGAGGACATTACAAAGTTCAAAAAACTTCACGATATAAAATCTTTAGGAATACCCTATCTAGTAGGTACTGGATCACACGACTATGATAATGTTTTACATCGTTTTTTGGTCATGCCACCGTAGGGAGATAGTATCTGGAAACTTTTCTTTGAAAACGGAAGAAAAATTCCAGAACATACCATCTACCGTTTAGCGTTACAGTTATTAGATGTGTACGAATACATTCACGGCAGAACCTATGCTCATACAGATTTAAAAGGAACAAACATTTTATTAGGTTGTGAAAAAGACAATACCACTCAAGCGTATCTGGTAGATTTCGGCTTAGCAAGCCACTACACCCAAGAAAATTTCAAACCAAATCCTAAGAAAATGCACCACGCACGGTACAATTGAGTACACCTCTAGAGATGCTCACCTAGGTGTAATCACCATGCGAGGAGATTTCGAGATCCTTGGATATAACCTTATCGAGTGGTCAGGAGTGATGTTGCCTTGGGAGCAAGAAAATCTTCTTAAAATTCCTTTAAGGATCCAAAAGTCAAAAGAAACCTTTATGGGTAATGTTACATTAAGTTTGAAAAAACTATACCACAATCAGACACCAAATGCAATTCTGGAGTTCATAAAATATGTCGCTTCTTTGAAGTACAATGAGACACCAGACTATAATAAATGTCGACAAATATTCCAATCAGGACTAAAAACTCTTAAAGCTATTAACTCAGGTGATCTAGAGTTCAAATTAGGCTCAACACAAAAATTTGTATCTTTACCAAGATGGGAGTCTGACCAAGAAAACAAAGACGAAAACAGTAGCATAGTTGAAAAGAATACCTCTGAAATAATTTTAGTAATAAAAAACCAACCAAAAAGCAATAAAACAATTCAACTCAATCTAAAGGAAGGGTTGAAAATTCCCTCTAGATCGAGAATGACTGTAGAACTACCGTACAGAAGTGAAGAAGCCATGATCTGTCTATCCAAACAAATTGAGGACGGAGTGTTCTTGGGTAGCTGTTTGATAGGAGACAATAAAAGACACGTTGTAGTACCCATAATAAATACACATCAACATGAAATCAAAATAACACATATCGAGCTGGAAATGGCCCCCCTAAAAGATTTCGATGTAGTAGATATTAATACCCACCAAAAAGATTTTGGTACTGACAAGGTAGAATGTTATCATACAATAACCCAAAATAGTTTCGTAAACAATAGAATACAAGAATTAACAACCAAATTGAACAAAGATGATAGCCTAAACGAAGAAGAAAAAGAATCTATAGTAGACCTTTGTTCAAAATACAATGACATTTTTCCTACCGGGTGACAGACTCACTCACACTACAACCATGCTGCATAAAATCCCAATTAACCAAGACCAAGCCCCTATAAACACCAAAATGTATAGGCTCCCTGAGAAGCAACGGGGAATAATAAATGAACAACTTGCTGAAATGTTAGAAAACGACATAGTCCAACCCAGCAAAAGTCCTTGGAACTCACCACTTTTAGTGGTACCCAAAAAGGCAGGACCCGACGGAGAGGTACGTTGGAGGGTAGTAGTCGACTTCCGTAAGGTGAACGAATGCACGATAGGAGATGCTTTCCCGCTACCTCGTATCGAAGACATACTTGACCAACTTGGTCATGCTAGATATTTCACAACACTGGATCTTGCCAGTGGTTACCATCAAGTTCTTGTCCATCCAGAAGATAGGGAAAAAACAGCTTTCAGTACGGCCTATGGCCACTACGAATTTAAGCGAATGCCTTTTGGACTCAAAGGAGCTCCAGCGACATTCCAAAGACTTATGAACTATATCCTTACTGGTCTACAAGGACTAGAATGCTTTGTCTATTTAGATGATATAGTCGTCTATGGAAAAAATCTGGTAGACCATAACAGAAAATTGGAGTTAATTTTCGAGAGAATGCGAGAACATAACTTAAAATTGAACGTAGAGAAATGTCAATTTCTCAGACGAGAAGTAGTATATTTAGGACACAAATGTTCCGCAGAAGGAGCACTTCCCGATCCAGGAAAAACTAGCTGTGTGCAAAGCTTCCCTGTACCTCGCACGATAAAGCAAACACAATCCTTCCTTGGTTTGGCCAATTACTACCGGAAATTTATTCCAAACTTTTCGAAAATAGTTCGACCACTGACAAATCTTACTCGAAAGGACGTTAAATTCACTTGGACAGACAGATGTCAAGAAGCATTCCAAACAATAAAGAACTTGCTAGTAACACCCCCGTTATTAATTTATCCCGATTTTAAAAAACCATTCATTCTCACGACTGACGCTAGCAATGAAGCGATAGGGGCAATTCTCTCGCAAGGAGAAGTAGGGAAAGACAAACCTGTTGCATACGCTAGTCGTGCATTAAACAAAGCAGAAAGAAACTACTCCACTATAGAAAAAGAAATGTTAGCTGTTGTTTGGGCGACTAAAAACTTTAGATGTTACTTGGTAGGAAGAAAATTTATAGTATACACAGATCACGAACCATTGACAGGTAATTTTAGAGTAAGAGACCCCACGTCAAGGTTAATAAGGTTCCACCACAAACTATCCGAGTATGACTGTTGTTTAAAATATAAAGCAGGTAAAACTAACGTCAATGCAGATGCACTGAGTAGAATACCACTAATGGTATCTGATGAGGACAAGAACCAAGAACGTGAGAAAACTTGTTTAGCCGTAACAAGAGCTCAGAGAGCTTTACAATTACTAGATAAAGAAGACACTAATATTAAACGACACGACTCTGACGAATCTTGTAGTGACGTGAATATTACCCAACAAAACACATCGACAATAAATGAAATTGAAGACTTCAAATATAACAGACAGAAGATCGATAAGCCCGAAGAAATATTGAATGTACTCAGAGATTATCATGACTCTCCGTTTGGCGGACACCAAGGTGTCATAAACACATATAAAAGAATCCGAAAGAATTACGTTTGGCCAAAAATGTTCCAGGACATATCCAAATACATAAGGAAATGCCCAAAATGCCAAAAAATGAAATCAAGTCCAGAAACAAAAATGCCAATGATAATTACTGAAAGTACATTTTGACGTTTCAAGACAACTTGACTAAATACGTAGACTTCTACGCAATACCTAACCAGGAAGCCGTAACAATAGCCCAGATATTTTTTGAACAAATCATAACAAGATACAGAATACCCAACAAATTAGTTACAGACCAAGGGACAAATTTCTTAAGCAAGTTATTTAAACAAGTATGCAAATTACTTAAAATTGAAAAACTGCAAACTACCGCCTATCACCCTCAATCGAATGGTGCATTGGAAAGGGCACATAGACCACTAGTAGAATATTTAAGAACGATCTGCGATGAAAACCCAAGATCTTGGGATCAATTTCTTAGAACCGCCGCGCTTGTTTATAACAACAGCATTCATGAGGGGACTAAGTTTACCCCTATGGACTGTCTTTTTGGTTTCATTTCCGACATACCTTCAAACCTTAAAAAAGAACCCGAACCCATATACGACCACGAAAATTACTATTATACTTTACGGTATAAGTTACAGAAAATACATTCTTTAGCTAGGAAAAATTTGATTATTAGTAAAAAGAATTCAAAAAATTATTACGACAATAAAATAAGAACTATAACTTTTCACGTAGGAGACAAAGTACTTTTGAAAAACGAGAATAGACAGCACAAATTATCTGAAATATGGACAGGACCATATCCTGTGGTACAAATTACGAGTCCCACAGATAGTGTAATATTAATTAAGAACAAACAGGTAACCATTCATAATAATCGTCTCAAACATTATTACGAATAACAGCTACTCTTTTTCCTACTATAATTTTTTTTTGCTAAGCAACGCTCCCCTAAAACCAAAAATATATACAATGCCTACAAATGCATATTACTAACCCCACAAAGTCTGTATTCATGTTTCCATTTCATTCATAAAGTGAAAATGGCAAGGCAAAAGTAAAAGAAACTGAGCCTACTTTAAAATCGAAAACTGTCGAATGTCGATTTGAAAAAAAAAAAAAATAAAATAAAAAAAAAATATACAGGGTGATTTGCATAAGGTGTGACAAAAAGATAGGGTGTGTAGGTTGGACCTAGACAAGCAAAAAATCGTTTGGAAGGGGGGGGTCCATTTTCCCAAGTTTAGGCGGGAGGGGCCATTTAAGAAAAAAATCACTAAAAATGGAAAAAAAATTATTTAAAAATAACGGTAATACCTACAGAGTCGTGCTATAGTATTTTGAAAACCTAAAAACCTATACATTAAATAAAATCTAAAAATAAGTTGTTCATTTGAATAGTTTTTGAAATATTAGTTTTCAAAGTCAAAATTTTGAAAAAAAACATAATTTTTTTTCTTCAAACCATTTTTTTTTTTCAAAATTTTACGTAATTAAGTAGTATTTTTCTGGCTTATTTTCAATGCTCTTACTTATTTTTGATCAAACACAAAAAACCGGATGCCAAAATAACCTGTAGTTTTTGAGAAAACCAAAAATTACAAAAACGACTTTTCAAAAAAAAATTTTTTTTAAAGTTTTTTTTTCGTTATTGAATTCTTAAGTGAATTTAAGAAGTAAAGGATGAATTTTCTCTTTACTTTTTTTCACTTAAGAATCACTTAAGAATCCAATAACGAAAAAAAAACTTAAAAAAAAAATTTTTTTTGAAAAGTCGTTTTTGTAATTTTTGGTTTTCTCAAAAACTACAGGTTATTTTGGCATCCGGTTTTTTGTGTTTGATCAAAAATAAGTAAGAGCATTGAAAATAAGCCAGAAAAATACTACTTAATTACGTAAAATTTTGAAAAAAAATGGTTTGAAGAAAAAAAGTTGTTTTTTTTTCAAAATTTTGATTTTGAAAATTAATATTCAAAAACTATTCAAATGAACAAATTATTTTTAAATTTTATTTAATGTATAGGTTTTTGGCTTTTCAAAATACTATAGCACGACTCTGTAGGTATTACCGTTATTTTTAAATAATTTTTTTCCATTTTTAGTGATTTTTTTCTTAAATGGCCCCTCCCGCCTAAACGGGGGAAAATGGACCCCCCCCCTCCCATACGATTTTTTGCTTGTCTAGGTCCAACCTACACACCCTATCTTTTTGTCACACCTTATGCGAATCACCCTGTATATAACAATAATAAATATCAAGGTCACTACCTAAAACTACTTCTTGAATTTCACATTCATTCAATAACACATGTTTAAATTCATCAAAGAAAGACCGCATTGAAATTAACATGATAAAAATCAACGGCACACGCCAATAATGCGCAACAGTAAACAGTTTCAATAAACGATCAAATTACATTCACGACCACTAAACCTCTTGAACGAAAACCGAAAATACGAAACAAAATTTTTGTATGAATCGGCAATTGTTTTTTTTAACTTTTGTATAAATCGGCAATTGCTGTCTGTTTTCTTTGTAATAGTAGTAACCATTAGCCCAATGTCTTTTTTTTTTGAGTAATGAATCACTACGGAATTTAATGTAGAAATAAAATAGAATCTGCAAACAGAGGAATTGTTACATGTATGGTGGCCAGCTACTTGACGAAGAAAATAAAATTGCCAGCCAAAGAGGACGATGTGAAGAAATTCACAGGAACGCTGAAGGAAGAGATTCGGGATTATCCCGAATTTCGATACAAAATTTAAAAAAAAAAAATTAAAAAAAAAAAAAAAATAAAAAAAAAAAAAATAAAAATAAAAAAACAAAAAATAATAATAATAATAATAAAAGCGTTTTAAAAAAAAAAAAAAAAAGAATTATAAAATACATAAAAAAAAAAAAATTAAGGAAAAGAATTAAAGCGCCACCATATATATAAAAAAAAAAAAATTAAAAGATGGGAGATAGTGAGCCCCAAAACAATTTTACACACCCAACTGATATACAACATACCTCCACTTAAAATACTTAAAGTATACACAACATTTCATACACAAACAAACCCTTACACCCCGTCAAAGCTTTAAACATAATACAAGTAAAAGTTCATCTAAAAGTTATTAAGATTGCTAAAATTATATTGAAAATTTATGACACCCATTTTAAAAACTTAAAAACCATTTTTAAATAAAAAACACAAAAAAAAAATTATTTTAAAACCATGATTCTATGAAAAAATAGACTAAAACTTGAGTTACTATAAATATTTATTCTTTTAAGAAACTTAGTAAGAAATGAAAAATTAAATAAAAAGAAATCAAAAAATAAAGACTACAATAGACTTCTACTACTATAAGAAGAAAACTAATTTAAATAAAAATTATAACATTTAAGCTACAACTACACTAAAATTAAATATGTTATTATTGTACCATATTTAAAAACTTAAAAACCATTTTTAAATAAAAAAAAAAAAACAAACAAAAAAAAAAAAAATTTTATATTTTAAAACCATGTTCTATGATAAAATAAAGTTAATCTTGAGTTACTATAAATATATATTAAGAGATTCTATTAAGAAACTTAGTAAGAACTAAAAAAGCAAAGTATACAATAGACTAATTTAAATAAAAATTATAATATTTAAGCTACAAATACATTAAAATTAAATAAAAAGAAATCAAAGAATAAAGAATATAATAGACTTCTACTACTATAAGAAGAAAATTGTTTTAAAACTTATAATATTTGAGCTAAAAATACACAAAGCAAATACTTTTATATATACAATATTTATAAAATAAATGGAAATTTATGTAAAATCGAAAACTATACATCTAAAAGATATTTTTCCCATTGATGAAACGAATTTTATTAGAGATGAAATACCTCCCAAATTTATGTAAAATAAAAGTTATACATTAAAAAAAAAAAAAAAAAAAAAAAAAAAAAAAAAAAAAAAAAAAAAAAAAAAAAAAAAAATTTATTTTAATGAAAATAGTTAAGAACTGAAAAAAAAAATATATATATATATATATATATAAAATAAGAATAAATAATGATATGTACAAAATTCTATTAATTTAACTATACGTTAAAGCGAAGGAAAACACAATGGAACCGACGGCGTCCAGGTACCATTACACCTGAAGAAAACAAAATCTAGAAACCACTACATGTCGATCCCCCCTGGAAACAACTACATTGACTGGAGGATTACAATTAAGAATTATTTTATAGTTTTTTTTTTTCCTTCCGTGTTAATTTATAAGATTACTTTAAGAGTTTTCAAATTTTTTGTCTGGAATGCTGAGTCAAGAATACCTTCTGTAGATATTTTGGCATATGATAATATTAACAAACATTTTTGTATAAATTCGTCGGACTCTCATGTGGGCGGTAAACTCGATTGGCAATTTTTGTCTCTTCTAAACAAAAATCGCGGTTTTGAAGGGGGGAGGTGTTGTGTTGTATGAGAAACGCATTAAGAGTTTCATAAAAAACTCAAACAACACAATAAACCATAACCCACCTCAAAATGATTCAAATAAAATATACGAATCAAGGTCATCAAGAGGTTCGTTTGTAAATAAACAAACGAGCACGCTTGATAGACCATTAATAATTCACAAATGCCCGGTCATCGGTTTGTCGCCAAACCGAAACGGAAGGGCAAAAAGAATAATAAAAACCTAGTTGCTGGTTCATATGACCACCATATGAACCAACAACAGGCCAAAGACCTAATGCTGACGAGTTGAATTGCGAAAGTCGGGCAGTGACGAAATTAGTTAACAATTAAAGTAAATTCTTGGCTTAGCAGAAAATGAATTGATGTCGATAACATCGATAACAATTCATGGACAATTAATTTGGTATAAATAGTAAATGAAAAATGAAGTCAATTACAATCAGTAACAGTCAGTAACAGTGAGATACAGTCAATAACAGGCAGTAACAGTCGGTAACAATCAGTTGTACATTTTATCAATCAATCATAATAAAGAAGTAAGTTCTTTTTGTAAACAAATAACCCCTTCTTTAATTTCTCAGGTACATTCAGAGATACCAAATGGTATCTCTGCTAAGTAGGCCTCGTCGCCTCCCATATTAATTGGCCCCAGTGTGCCTTCATCCGCTGGCTTTCCCCCTTCCTTTTCCCCTATAATTTTGAATAATCTTGGATCCATGTGTATGGATCCAAATGTACATTGGTGGTCGGGTGCCCCTGACCAGAACTAGGGTTCTCGCCTTACACGGGCCAAGTAGGTTAATTTCATGTTGTTGAATATCAATAACATAACACTTTTAATAACACAGCTCGTTACATATTTGGTCTACGTCGGTTTGATCGGATATCTAGTTTCTCGAATCAAATTTATAATATGTCCCTTGATCATCTCTTTCGGTACAGAACTTTACTACTACTCTGCAATATCATTCTCACACAACAACCCTGCAGTTTATTCAATAGGGTACGTTTCAGCTCCTCAAACAGATCCTTAATGCTAATACACCCTCGGTATTCTTGTCGGACCTCAGAACAACAATTCTTCGTCAACGCTATCCGTCTGTGGAATCTTCTTCCAAGAAACTTGAAAATGAAAGGTGGTCAAGCTAAGTTTAGCATTGAACTTCGCAACTATTTTCAAAGGGACTAAAATAAATTAATACAAAATGCATTGGCTCTTAAAACTAAAGCACTCAACATTAGATGAGATGTATGTATAAGAATTAAATCTATTTAAAATAAAGAACTGAAATGCTTAAAGTAATGTACAGTTTAGTTTATATTTAATGAGTATTTAGATAAAAATTGGAAGAAATGTTTGTAAATAATTTTTCTAAGATGTAGCCTTCTCACTGTTTTTTATATTATAATGTATTCTCTTTAGCATAACACTATCTTATAAGATATTTTTCTTAATGTGTATGCAATCAATGAATAAAAAATCTAAATCTAAAACAGCAACTTCTACTCACCACTCCATATCATCTATTCCCTCTAATTCACTCAATCTTCAAAATCAAAACAAATCAACCATAACTTCAATTCCAAATAATAACACAACAAAAACCACAAAAGAAAATGAAAGTATGAACGTATCTGGCTCCAATTCAGAAGACCTATCTATTCACTCACCAATATCAAATATAACTAGTTGTTAAATATTGTGATACTAGGCTAATTTTTGTTGTACTTTGTGTTAAATTATTTTTTCATATTGTTTTTATTTAATTACAGTGTTGTCCATATTTTACTTCTTTCGCACTTTTTGTGCAAATTTCAATTATGTTTTTTTAATAAGTTATTTTCAAATATAAAATTTCTTTAAAAAAGGTTTTGTTCTAACAATGTATTTAAATATATATGTAGCTAAATAAATCCCCCGAAGAAGCTGGAAACCAACTAGCGAAACGTAGGGCAAAACCAAGATGATTAGTTTTATTTAATTATTAATCGCATCCAACTTAATGATCATTAAAGCCCAAAAAACACAAAACTCAAAGCCTCCTACAGCAAAATGCATACTTTTTGCCCGAAACTTCAAACATCAATCATGAACACATCTTCAAGTAATAAACAATCACCCGCAATTACTAACCCCGCTGATCGCTTGTCGAGATGGTCGGACCACGCAAGTGGTCCAAGCACCTCGACCAGAAGTCAGCGGGGTTAGAACATCAATACCAACATACAATTGACAACCACAAACCCAACAAAACCAATCTCAATAAGCAACAAAAAAACCTTCAAAACTATTAATCACACTCTTCCTTCTGCTAGAAGAAAGAACTTGTGTTTTCAAACCAACCAAATCCTGCAATGGAACATCAAAGGTTTTTTTAATAACTTCGACGAATTAAATTTATTAAAAAGATACCAAAAACAAAAAAATTCATGGAACACGCTATGGGGTTCTCCAACAAACAATAAGAGAGGTAAAACTTTTGAAAATTTTCTTATAAACGGCAATCTCACCCTCCTCAATGATAGATCTCCAACACACCTTTCGACACACAACACTCTTACCGTAGTAGTCACCTGCTGTTCACCCAAACTCTTTACCAAAACCTCATGGAGAACTTTAAAAGCCCTTCACAACAGTGATCATTATCCCATTATTACAACCATAAAATTAGGCGCATCAACAATAAATCATCAAACCCCAAAAATCAAGACTGACCTATCTTATTGGGAATTATTTAGTAAAACTGTAGCTGAATACTTATCGGATAAGCCATTAACACAAGACACAAACAAAGAAGCTGATCTAATCCTAAAAGCAATGCGAACTGCTAGCAATATATCAATACCCCAAAAAAATACATCAAATAACTTTCCAACCAGACCCTATCTTACCACGCTACGCAAAGAGAAAATGAAAAAACAGAATAATTTCCAGAAATCTCCATCACAAATAAATTTAATTTCATACAAAAAAGCCAATGTTAAATTTAGAAGAGAGCTCAAAACAAGTAAAGCAAAAAGTTTTGCAAACTTTACAGCAACAATAAACCCTGGATCATCCATTACCAAACTCTGGCAAAATATAAGAATTCCTCAACCACCCTCATCACGTGACCACCGAAAACGTCTTTGCCCAACGAATCGAAGAACCGATCTCACTAATTGAGTTCGAAGCTTCCTTAAACAAAACCAAAGGCAAAACGCCAGGGAGAGACAGAATCAATTACCCGATGCTAAACAATTTACCAATTGCCGTTAAGCTGAGACTCGTTGAACTATACAATAACATCTTCAACTCAGCAGTAATACCACAAAGCTGGAAAACAGCTACTCTGCTTCCCATACCAATGGGTATCAGTGGCGAGGGGTGAATAATTCCAAAAGGTAACTCGAAGGAAACTTAGTCACCAACAAAAAAAAAGTTTACTTAAAATTTTTTTGTGCAATGTTTGTCTTCGCATCAAGCCAAAAAGTCAAGTATTTCAAACCAACTTTGCTATTAGGTAGAGCGTCATAACTTTTTTTTTTATAAAACTAAGCTAATTAAGACTACTTGTTTCCTCTTAGTGTAAATCAGTTAAGCAAAAGTCAATAGATATTAAGGCCATAATCAAACCACAGAAACTTACTATCGGAAAACTTTTCAGACTTTTTGCACTTTTCAATTTTTAAAGTCTAAACTTGTAGAATTTCAAAAAATCACGAAAAGCACTAAATCAATTTAAATAAGTATTGCACTAAAATACGGTTCATTGGGAACTGAATTCATTTAGGCCAGTTGTGCCACTTTAGAAAAATTCTAATTATTTTTTGCATGTTCTGCCAAAAATATGCTTTATGCTATGAGATCTAATACCCACGCACATTTGTTATCAAAGTGGCAACCTTTGACATATCAGTCCAGTGCGGAGACACATACAAATTCATGAAATAAGTCGGAGACCAGCGGGTTATTTTCTTGTTCTTCAAGCAGAAACCTACCTCTCAATCTGCAAACCTGCCATATACATTTTTGTTTATAAGCATGTGTCCATGGGAAGAAATACGAAGGAAAGCGTTTTTTTCTTTTATAAAACCAATATCATGCAAACACCGAAGTGTGCAGAAGCAATGCTGCAAATGAGTACTGGGCTACTGCGCCGGCGCTATATTCACGTGCTCAGAGCACAAAGAGATAACAAACAACAGATTTACCAAAAAATATGACGCTAGAACACCGGGTTATTTTCTTCCATAAAAAAGCATGTATTGAACAGAGAGGTGCCTAGCGCTAGGCTCTTCTCTGTTCAATACATGCTTTCTTATGGAAGAAAATAAGACGATGTTCTACCGTCATATTTTTTTGGTAAAAGAAAAAAGAGGAGAGAACACAAATTTGTTCTATCCAGCAACAAGTTTTATAAGACGTAATATTTGGGGTTACCTTGTATGTTGCTAAAGTTTTGTGTTTGTTTATGGAGTGAATTGAAGAGCCAACATGTGTGTAGAATAAAACGGAAAGCAGAGTGGTAGTTGTTAAAAAAATGTTGGCAGCGAGTTCATGTGTATGATTAAGTTTGATTCATGTTGCCAGAAGTCTAAGATGTTTCGGATGTGAATTTCAAAGGTAAGTCGGAAATAATCGACTTATATGGACGCTTCGCCACTGATGGGTATGCTAAAAAATTTACCAATTGCCGTTAAGCTGAGACTCGTTGAACTATACAATAACATCTTCAACACAGCAGTAATACCACAAAGCTGGAAAACAGCTACTCTGCTTCCCATACCAAAGCCTAACAAAGACAAGCAACTAATCGATGGATACCGCCCCATATCACTTATCCCCTGCACATCCAAAACGTTAGAAAAAATCATCGCAAAACGTCTGATGTGGCTTGCTGAAGAAAAAAAATTATTATCTCCTAACCAACTAGCCTTCAAATCAAATCGAGGATGCGTGGATGCACATCTCGACCTAGACTACTACATATCAAGATCACTATCATCAAGAAATCATGTCTCAATACTTTCACTCGACTTCGAAAAAGCCTTCGACAGAACCGGCTGCACATTTGGATATGAATATATATATATATATATATATCCACAATGAAATCCAAAAACGGGCTCTGGCATGGATTCAAAACAAAGGAAGGCGCTTTGAGCACTTGTTATAATTGAATTTGTATGAAATACATAAAAAAATTTTAAAAGTGACCATATTATTGTTTTATTCAAACAAACCTCAAAGCAAAAATTTTTTTTAATTTTTTTTTTATTTTACCCATTTTGTATTTTTCGAAGTATCATAAAATGTATGGGTTTTTGAGCTAACTTAATGCTGAGTTTTTTCTTTATTATTGTTTTGCTCATCTGTAAAAAATAAAGAAGCTCTATGTTTATCAGGCCTTTTCTCCAAAAAAATGACCTCAAAGTCAAAACTTTGTTTTGGGAAGAAAATTTGAACACCACTTAAAATTTAAAATCTGGCAACCCTAAACCTATGGAAGCCTAATTTAAATACAGTCTTAAAGGTTATTATTTCTACAAAAAAGTGAGTCTAAGATTAGGTCTCTATCATCAGTATTGACAGAGATATCGAATTTAACACAGGTCAGGGTACACCAAAGTTAGCCTTTTTTTAAACTGTAGAACAATTTTTTTCTTAGAATATGACCAAGAATCATATCCCAAAGTATGTAAAACGAATTACGGGACACCCTGTATATATTAAGTAATCTTAACGACATGAACAAATGCAAAACCCTCTTTGATAATGTTATTAATGATATATGTACTTGAATGGTCTCTTGCCTCCGGATCAAAACTCTCATTATAAAAATGTAAAATATTACATATATGCAGAAAAACCCACTGTCCAGACATTGAAGTAAAAATAAACAACGTAGAAATAGAAAATGTTTATAACCTTAAGATCTTAGGTTTAATATTTAACAACAAATATAAATGGAAACAGCATTGTTTAGAATTGAAAAAAAAACCTAGTTGCTAGACTGAACATAATTAAGTATTTATTTAGTAAAAAAAGCCATGTCCATGCAAACACTCTTTCATATCTCACAAAAACGTTAGTGCTAAGCAAAATTGATTACGTACTCTATATATACAGCAATGCTCCAAAAACAACACTACAGATAATAAAACCAACTTACCACCAAGCAGCTAGAAGAAGTCTCAATGCCTTTACAACAACACCACTGAAAAACATCTTAGCAGAAGCAGGCCTCCCCTCGATCGAGCAACGTTACCAACAAACCACTACAAGTCTTATTGCGAAAATAGTATTCTCTTTTTCTTCACAAAAAAAGACCTCAAAAAGAAAATAAAGAATTCATGGAGAAGTAAGCAACTAAATTAATGGGAACTTTACCACCACCATTACAAGAAAGTAAACGCAGACAAAATTCAACCCCAACAAGCATCTCAAAACACAAAATAACTAACTTCATCCGCCTACGACTCGGTCACACGCTAACAACCCACGAACTCTTCTAACTAAAACAAATCCACCGATCTGCAACACCTGTAATACAACGCTGAATTTCACCCATATACTCGAGAACTGTCAAATATCCAAACAAAGAGTTGTTTCATCAATTTTAAAAGATACGTCAATTTATGAAACACTAAAAGTTCCCAACACTACAAATATTGAAAATGTTAATAAAATAATAACAGCCCTGAACTTAAAATTATAAACACTTATCATAAGCAGAGCCAATAGTCCCCGTAGCTAGGCTCTCTAATTTTACTTATATTACCCTGAAATTTCAATTACTTGATAATAAAATATAATAATAATAATAATGAAGACTGCAGGTGATTCTGATTCAGTTAGGGCAACTGAAATTTCAAGAATATGGATAGATGTAGAAAATAGCGTAGATGTAGAAAAAAGCGTTGAGAAAGATTCAGTTATTGAATCCAATCAAGACCACAGTGCTGCTATGGAAAATCCTGACACATGTGTTTTACGACGCGACGGTGATCACACAAAAATCCAAAACTTTTGACGAATATGTAACTTATATGTCTCAAGAAGTAGATGAAGAAGACGATCCATTAACATATGAGGAGGCGATTTCTCGAAGTGACTCAAGTAAGTGGAAAGAAGCCATGCAAAAAGGAAAGGGATTCACTTCAAGAAAATCAAACATGGAATCTAGTTGAACTTCCAAAAGGTAAGAAAACTTTAAAAACGAAATGGGTTTTTTCTATCAAACGGAATAAACACAACAACATTGAGAGATATAAAGCAAGTTTTGTTGCGAAATGTTGTAACCAAAAGTATGGAATTGATTATGACGAAACTTATTCTCCAGTTGTTAGATATGCATCTATTCGAATATTATGGCTCTTGCTGTAAAAAGAAATTTAAAAGTTGATCAAATGGATGTCGTGACAGCTTTTTTTTTTACAAGGTGATCTGGAAGAGAAAATTTATTTTGATCAACCAACGTAATTCAATGATGGTACAGCGCGAGTATGTCGATTGAAAAGAGCTATATATGGACTCAAGCAAGCGGGAAGGCAATGGAACATAAAATCAAACAGATTTTTTAATATTTTGGAAAGATTCAGTGACTTTGAACAAGTTAAAAGATGCATTGAAATCTTCATTTAATATGAAAGATATGGGAGTTGCTAGAATGTGTTTGGGAATTCGTATTCATCAATCAGAAGGAAAAATCGAAATAGACCAGGTTACATATATGTATGTATATCCGTAAAATACTTCGACGATTTAAAATGGAAGAATGTAATCCAATATCTACCCCAAGTGGTCCAAACCAAAAATTGTCACTAAAAATGACTTCTGAAAAATTGGAAGAAAACGATAACATAAAAAAAATACCATATCAAGAAGTGTACTAGACTTGATATTGCTTTAGCAGTAAATGACATAAGAAAATTTAATTCCAATTTTGGAATAGCACATTGGAAAGCTGCAAAAAGAATCATACGCTATTTGAAAGGGACAATTGAACTAAAACTAACTTACAAAAGAGGTAACTTTCAAGAAATTCATGGATATAGTGATGCTTGATTGGGCATCTGATGTTGATAAACGAAGATCTTGCGCTGGCTATGTCTTTAAAATGTCGAATGCTGCAATAACTTGGTGTAGTAAGAGGCAACTAACTGCAGCTTTGTCAAGTACAGAAGCTGAATACATGGCTTTGTCAGCTGCTATACAAGAGTCGATTTGGATAAAACAGCTGGCATGTGAACTTGGTGGGAAACCAATTAATCCAATTAAACTTATGTGTGATAATCAAGCAGCTATGTATGAAATTAGCCGAATCAGATGGGTATCGACCTCGATCAAAACATATTGACATAAGATATCATTTTTTGAGAGAAGTAATCGGAATAGTTTATACTCCTTCGAATAAGATGGTTGCAGATAAATTAACAAAAGCAGTTGGAAGCTGTCAGCATAACTTTTGTATAAAAGAAATGGGCTTATGTTAAGAATTTAAGCATAAAATATTATTGAAATACTTAAAAAGTGAGGGTGTTAAAAAATAATTACTGTACGAGTAATTTACTTGTTGGTAATTTAATTTTTTGTTTATTATTCCTTTTGCTGTCAATTATAATTTTATCTGATAAATAAATTTATTATCGTATTCAACCTCGAACAAAAAGGTTCGTTATTTAACAAGTATCTGTGTTTGCAGCGACAGCCAAGCTGTTCTTCACGGCCTTCTCAACCCTCTAACTACTTTGAAAGTGATCCAGGAATGCAAGAGCTCTCTGAACGCGGTCGTAAAATTTAATTCTTTGAGTCTCATTTGGGTTCCAGGCCATCACGGCATAACTGGAAATGAGATTGCCGACGAACTTGCTAGGCAAGGATCTCAGACAGCTTTCTCAGGACCTGAACCGTCGATAAGTCTGCCAGCATCCTCAGTGAGGGCTACAATCAACGATTGCATTTGCCAAGAGCACAACCGTGGATGGCATGCCTCCAAACGTATGCTCCCCAAGGATAATAAGAAGACTGCAACATTTTTGCCATCCCGTAGCAGAAAAGACTGTTGAAAGCTTATTGGCGTTGCCAGCGGGCATTTCTATTTTGCCAAGCATTTAAACGTGTTAGGTTTAAGTGATACCACGCTCTGTGAATCTTGTGGAGATGATGAGAACACCGCAGAGCACTTCCTCGGTGAATGTCCTGCTTTTTCTCGCTTGAGGTTAAACTCGATTTCAACATTGATCATGGGTTTTGTCGTAAAGCAATCGCTATTCGAACATGTATAAGGGTGAGAGTCTCACATCCTTACCCTACGGTATGGAGTAAAACAGCCAAATGTACGTACCAACGACCTTTCATGCTAGGCTGTAAAAGTGTAAAACGACATGCTCATTCACTATCTACGCAAAACCAAATATCGGACGTGACCAAATTCTCTATCGTACAGCCAAAAACAAAAAACACTCTCTCTCCAAGCGCCAGCAAAATCTAAAACAAAAAACCATAAAAAAATTCTCAATAGAAACCACCTTTGTCTTTATTGTCACTATTTTCTTTTCTCATATCCCAATCTCAGTCCTACCTATTCAGTTATTTATTTATTTCACCTACGAGCAATAGCTCAACAGATTACACATCAATATTACAACAAAATAGGTTTTAATTTCTTAAAAATAAGTAATACAATTCATTTCGAAATATATCTCTGGAGAAGGCTAAATCAATATGACCACAAATTTCATTAAACTCTCTAATTGATTTTGAAATTGGTTCACTCATGCCATAATTAGTTATGTGCGTTGATTGAAAAAGAAGATTTCTATCCCTCAACGGCCACTCTGGAGCATAAATACAAATTAAGGACAACAAGGAAGGACACTTTATATGATAACATAAAATATCTCGCAAAAAAACTATGTCATGACTGGTTGTACGTGATTTGAGCGACTGCAAACCTAGAAGATTCTGCCTAGCTGTGGAATTTGGATGAAAGCACCATCGCATTTTGTAAAATGCATACTTCGTAAACCTATTCTGAACTTTCTGAATTGGAAAAACATTGTTGGTGAGGGTTCCAGACGATGTCTGCATACTCTAGGTTGGGTCTTACTAGTGAGGTATATAGACACAAGGGTGTTGGGGTTAGTAAAGTCTGTTGAGCTCCTTTTGATAAATCCTAACATTGAGTTAGCTTTTGATACAATAGCTTCTATAGTAAACTTTCTAAATTTAATGTTGAAAGTATTGAACCGATATTGTGGTCGAGGTAACTTAAAGATGAAATTTGATAACTATCCTTTATTGAACACAATTAAAAGAAAAAAATTCAAAATCAAAACAAAAACGCAAATTTTCCTTTTTTCTTTTGAATTTATTATTTTTTCGAATGCATTTCAAGTTGACATACAACTCATCATCAGCAATGTTAAAACGTCTACTAACATTAAACAATATTTTGAACGAAAAAGAAAAGAAAGAAACAAAGTTAAAGTATACAACAAAGTAAAACAGTATAAAAACATTACATTTACATAAATACATTATACTAGTGCAAACAAATGAGACAAAATATTTCCACCATCTGTGTTCACCCTCTCTTTCGTCTTGTGTATTATCAGCGACTCATATGCATCAAGTTTCCTTGTACTTGGTACAGATTTTAACAACCGTACGCTCTCTTCAAACGGTCCGATGGTATGTGGTGGGTCTTCAGCAAACACATGAGCAGCCACAGATGATCGATTCACTTGTTTGTTTTTGATGCAGTTGACGTGCTCTTTGGGGGCCCCGAAATAACTTATACGGAAATAACTTATATAGCTATATACGGTTTCAAACCGTAGTAATTTATATGATAACGGCCATATAAGTTATTACGATATGGAACCGCAATAGCTTATATATAAGTTATTTCGTTTTTAAATCCGCAATAACTTATATATAAGTAATTGCGGGTTGAATCCGCAATAATTCATATATAAGTTATTACGACATGAAACCGAAATAACTTATATACTCGTATAAGCTATTGCGGTTTGAAACCGTAATAACTTATATCGATAAATATGCTGTGTATGTATTTTTAAAATTTTTGGAGCCGCATTTACATGGAATGGTTTACATTCGATTTCATCGGTGTATAACGGTTAACGAAATGTAGCGATTCGAACAATTGTTGTGACAAAATTCGTTGCAATTACACTTCCTCGTTTGGAGAAAAATATCAATTTTCTCCTTTCAACGTGTTTGTGTGCCGTAAAGAGTGCTGTGTTACAAAAGAATGCCGAATAGTTGTTGTGATGTTATTTAGTTTAATATTTTACACCATTGCGTTCAGTCGACAACAGTAAAAATGGCCGAAAATAACATTTTGGAAATTGATACAAATCAATTAAGTGATGAAAATGTAAATTCAATAAATCAATCAAGTGATGAAAATGCAAATTCAATAAATCAATCAAGTGATGAAAATGCAAATTCAGATTTACATTCTACTGGTGATTCTGATATTTTTCCACCTGCTGATTCAAATTCAATCGTCACTGAAGAAACAATTTCATTAAGTGCTCAATCACAAGGAAGTCGTTCTCAATTATTACAGTCATTACAGATTATTCATTTATTCAATTGAAATATTTCGTTTTTTGTTTAATTCAATATAGAAGAACAATGAATGCATTTTCCTTCATAGGAGTGAAAAATAGAGACTTACTGTATTTTTCATCAAATAATTCGGCTGCACTTATATTAAAAGCCGCCTTAATATTTTTTTTTTCGTTCACTTTCACTGAAATTCATATTGAACTTATTCTGTTGACGATTAATTTACAAATGAAAATTTGCGAATTGTGAGATAAATAATAACTGTGCCAATTTTCAAAGAATGAATCTTACATTTCATATATTTTATTACGACATTAGACCGTAATAACTTATATATGAATTATTGCGTTTTCAATCCGCAATAACTAATATATAAGTAATTTCGGTTTCATATCGTAATAACTTATATATAAGTTATTACGATTTAAAACCGAAATTACTTATATATTAGTTATTGCGGATTGAAAACGCAATAATTCATATAACTTATATATAAGTTATTACGATTACAGCGATAGTAGGCAAAGTGATGATAGTAAAAAAAGATTTATCGCCCGCGTGTAAATTATGATATATTTGAGTTATTTCATTTTAATGAAAAATTTCGTCTCTGTCGATGCAAGGCAGAGGAAATAATTTTAATTATTGTACCCTAAATAGCTCACTCGACTGAAATAACTGTGCTTTTTCACTAAGTCAGCAGTTTCTAACAGCTTTGCGTTGGCTAGGGAATGGAGGACAATACCATGGAATTGCCGATATGCACGGGATTTCTCAACCGTTTTCGGATGCGTACATAGAGTTTGCACCGCAGTCGTGTTCGAAAACGTAATATGCTGGACTAACGAACATGAAAATTTCTAGTCTTTATTGATGAGAAGCGCTTGAGACTGCAAAAAATTAAGAATGTTTTCCCATTCTCTTACTTTGTCTGAATGTATCAAGTAATCGGAAAACTTTCCGAACAATATATCTTTTTTGTCTCTTATCAAAGAGGCTACAAATATTATATTTTCCTTGTTCACTTTGATGTCTATGCAGCACATTGTTCAACAATATTGTGAAAAAACTGTTATGATTAACAAGTTATTTTTGATGCCGGTGCAACAGGAATTTTGAACGCTAGTGGCCTACAAATCTTTTTCCTACAATATTATTAGGATCGATCACAAGTTTGTGAACTAAAATCTTGCAATTGGTGAAACAAAAAACGGGTTTACAAATTTGTAATTGTGAACTACAAGTACAAATTTGTGGTTGTAACTTTCATTTTGGTGAAATAGGCCACTGGTCTCCCCTTTATGAAATTCATAAGTCTCGTATTGAGGCAGTTCAACATAAATTTATACGATTTGCTCTGAAAGGTCTTCCTTGGGAGGATCCTTTTAATCTGCCTCCGTATGAGCACCGTATTCAGCTTTTAAGCTTGCAAACCCTTTCCCAAAGGCGTATCAACAATGATCTAATATTTATCCATCAGCTCATTGCTGGTTATATTGATGCTCCCTACTTGCTCTCGTCCATAGGTTTTAACTACCGCGGAGGATCTCACCACTTACGTAATTTAGAGTTAATTCACTGCCCCCATCACAGAACCAATTATGGCATGCATCTATTATTTATCTCATTTGTAATCTGTATTAATTTTTATATTATCTAGTCTAGTATTGTTTAATTTGTTTATGTTATGTAGCTATAAATCTTCTTTGTTTTTATTTGCTTTATACGATCTCTTTGTGCTGGTGTAGGCGTTTTACTAACTTCTAACACTTGCATTTATGATGAAGAGCGTAAATAAGTACGTACAAATGGGCTTGCTCTAAGCCCAGTGCGACTTATGTCTCTGAGATGCAAAAAAAAAGCCTAAGGAACATGCGCAGAAATTTTTCGCAGATTTTTCTTGGAAATATGTTGATTTGACCTTAAAATGACCTTAAACAAAGGCGAAAGGCTAAACAAACTACAGAATCGTATTCGGGGACTTAAAAAACATACGCATGGTTTTTTTTAAATTTTTTCGGTCGCATCAAGTCACTTTGACCTTCAAATGACCTTTTGACCAGACAAACAACAAAATAGAATTCAGAGGCCTTAAGAACATGCGCAAACATTTGATTTGACCTTAAAATGACCTTAAACAAAGGCGAAAGGCTAAACAAACTACGGAATCGTATTCAGGGACCTCAAAAACATACGCATGATTTTTTTTCTGATTTTTTCGGTCGCATTAAGTCATTTTGACCTTCAAATGACCTTGAACGTGATGTGATGAAGGTTAACCAACCCCCTCACCGTAATCAGCAACCTGAAAAACCCCCAGAGCACCATAGCGTCTTTCGTGTTTTTCTTATATCAAATGTTGACCTAAGTTATCTATCTACCACACTAACAAATACCAACACAAATAATACTCCTCTCACATCCTCACCAATATCATCCGTTACACAATCACTCTTGGAAAAAAAAACCAACTATTACATTACACCTCCAGATGACCAAAATGATGTCACAATGCATTAAAAACAATATCAACCAAAAAAAATGACTCTGCGTTGCGGGGATTGGAACATTCAGGCTCCTCGGAGAGCGTGAATGCTCCGACATCCGAGATGCGGAGTCATTCATCTGAACAACATAATTATACCCATCCCACTATTTTACAAAATAAAACAAATAACATCAGAACCAACAAACAAAATCCAAATATTAGGCCCCACTCTCTATGATAAAGCTCTCAGTATTCTTCAATGGAATATAAATGGATTTTACAATAATCTTGATGAGCTTAACATAATAATTAAAGAACACAATCCGGCAATTATATCTCTCCAAGAGACGCATTGCGCTGTAAACCATACACCACATGCACCAAGAAACTATAATGATTACTTCCATAATTTGACAAGCAACGATACATCCAAGCAAGGCGTAGCTTTTCTAGTTAAAAAAAATATTCCACACAAACTTCTTTCCTTGAACTCAAATCTACAAATTCTAGCTGTCGAGCTACAACTTAAAATAAAATTTACGTATATAAACATCTACATATATGCATCCCAAACAAATAATCAATAAAAATGATCTGGATAGCATTATAAGCCAACCACCCGTTATATTTGGTGGTGATGTTGATTCTTGGAATATATTATGGGGCTCTCCAACCACAAACAGTAAAGGGGCTCTATTGGAAAAATTCATTAATGATTCCAACCTAGTAATTCTAAATTACGGGTCTCCCACTAATTTTTCAACACACAACTCTTTAACGCACGTCGACGTGACTTGTTGTTCGCCTGAATTGGTCTTAAAAATTAATTGGAAAGCATTAAAGGTTTAATAGTGATCGTTTCCCTATTATCACCTCTTTAATTATTGACCGAACTACTGAATTGAAAACGTGCAACAGTAAATTCAAAACAGACCATGCCGATTGCAAATTGTTCAATCAAAAAGTAATTGAATATCTGAATAGTAAACCAGTGTCTACAAATAACAATAAAGAAGCGGCTTTACTCCAAAAAGCTATGAGAACGGCTGCAAACTTTTCAATACCACAGACAAATCCTATAACGCGTAAATTAGTAGTTTCTTGGTGGAACCCCAATCTTGCTTTACTGCGTAAGGAGAAAATGAACGCCTTAAAAGAATTTCAAAAAAACCAAAATACGCATAATCTAATAAAATATAAAAGGTGTAATTCAAAAGCAAAAAGCTTTTCTGATTTTACATCCTCGATAAATCCAAGCACCTCCCCTTCAAAAATGTGGCAAAATATTCGAAGGATGACTGGAGAAACAAACTCAATCTTTATAAACAATATAAATGATTTAACAGACCCAACAGAAATAAGCAAATTCATAGCTAAATCTTGGTCCGAAATATCCGAAAATGAAAACTTTTCAAGAGCATTTGTTGACGCGAAGAACAACTTCAATGATACCTTGCCCCCTCAACATACTTCGAATCCGAATGCACGGCGCATTGAGCAACCAATTTCCTTAATCGAATTTGAAGCTACACTAAACAAAGTTAATGGCAAAACACCAGGTCGAGATAGGATATCCTATCCTATGCTGAAAAATCTGACACCGGAAACCAAAACTCGAATTATTCAACCGTATAACAATATACTAAAAACTTCTGTTATCCCACAAAGCTGGCAAACTGCCACAATATTACCCATTCATAAACCTAATAAAGGTAAGACCACAATCGAAGGTTATAGACCAATTTCATTGATCCCATGTCTATCCAAAATCCTAGAAAAAATAGTTGCTAAGCGCCTATTATGGTTTGCTGAAACGAATAAACTAATCAGTCCCAATCAGGTTGCATTTAAAGCTAATAGAGGATGTATGGATGCGCTCCTCCACATTGACTTCTTTGTATCAAAAGCACTTTCCGCTAAGAATCATGTTTCCATTCTCTCACTAGATTTTGGAAAAGCTTTTGATAGAATAGGCCTGCATATTATATCGCGAAACCTCATAAAATGGGGCGTTGGACGCAATATATAACGGGTGAATTTTTAGCTGGTTTGATTTTGGCAACACTGGTTTTGACAGCTGACGTGTGTTTAGTACCTTGTGTCACTGTCAAACAGCTTCAGTTTGGTTTGCAATTTAACCATGGATCGTCTTACAAATCAACAACGCTTGCAAATTATTGAATTTTACTATCAAAATTCGTGCTCGGTTCGAAATGTTCATCGCGCGCTGCTTCCATTTTATGGTCGGCATTCTCGACCTTCTGAGCAGTCTATTCGGAAGATTGTGACCAAATTTCGCACTAAATTTACTTTGTTGGACATTAAACCACCAACACGTTTACGTACTGTGCGTAAGACGGTGCCACATGCCACACAGCACGCGAAACAATGGCGCAATTGCGAGGCTAGTTTGGTGAACAGTTAATTTCACGTTTCGGGCCGGTCAATTGGTCGCCTAGATCGTGCGATATGACACCATTAGACTATTTTTTGTGGGGGTATGTCAAGGCTAATGTCTATAGGGACAAGCCCGCTTCGATTGACGCACTGGAAGCCAACATCCATGCATTCATTCGTGAGATACCGGCCGATATGTGTGAAAGAGTATGCCAAAATTGGACTCAGCGGATGGGCTACCTGAGACGCAGCAGCGGTCAACATTTGCATGAAATTATCTTTAAACATTAAATTGCAAGGTTCAAACTATCGATTCAAATAAATATTTCATTCATTTTTTCGAATTTTTTGTGTTTTTAAAAAAAAAATTCTAAACCTCTTAAAAAATCACCCGTTATAAATACGTTAAAGCATTTTTGATAAACAGAAAATTTTGCATAAAAACCAATAATGTCCACTCGTCCAACCACCCATTATATAACGACATCCCCCAAGGATCGCCTCTATCGGTTGTATTGTTTATAATTGCTTTCGATTACATAAATACTATATTATCAAAACATAAATTATTAGATCATTGCATTTACGCTGATGATATATATATACTTTGTAAGATTAGTGATCTCAATAGAAGTAAAGTCTTATTTAAATTAGTTTTAGAAGATATACTACAATGGTCAATTACTTCCGGTTCTAAATTATCAATCAATTGAAAAATGTAAAATACTTCACATTTGCAAAAAAACAAAACTGTTCAAGTATAGATATTAACCTTAATAATATTTTAATTGAAAAAGTAAGCAATCTAAGTATTTAATAGTAAATACAATTGGAAGCAACACTGCTTACAGCTTGAAAAATCACTCGCCTTAAGAATATTTGGCTTGTAAACGGAGTAATGTACACATTAATACTCTTTCAAATATTACAAAAATGTTAGTTTTAAGTAAAATAGACTACGGATTGTATATATGGACAATGCCTGAAATCAACACTGAACATTATCAAACCTGTCTACCACCAAGCCGCTCGGAGAAGCATAAACGCATTTCCCACCTCACCTATCAAAAATATCCTTGTTGAAGCAGGACTCCCAAGCATCGAGGAACGAAGAGATTCGGCAACATTAAAACTCTTTGCCAAACTCATGTTCTCTAGAAACTCCATCATAGATACCGATATCAATAGAGCAAAACACCACAAACTTGCAAAGAGAATCCCATCCGCAATCGCTACCGTGATTGACAAACCAAAGATAATCAATCTTTCACTAACGCGACACCAGTATGCCGCTCCACGACACCCTCCATGGAATCTCAATCCCAATTCCTTGATACTGACCGTAGCCGAATATAGGAAAATAAATACAAGTAATACAACCTATCGCCAACTATTCGCAAGCGTCTCATCGGAATTAAAATCTAAAGTGTGGAATTTTGTATTCACGGACGGATCAAAGACCTCGACAAATACATCGTATGCTGTAGCTCTCGAAAAAGGTACGCGATCACCTCCATCGGCAGTCTCCCAAACATCGCTTCAATCTTTACAGCAGAAGCTTTCGCAGTTCTGCAAGCTACGAAAACGGTAACTAATAAGCCAGGCAAACATATCATATGCTCCGATAGTATCTCCGTACTAAACGCGATAAAAAATCCAAACAACAATAATGAGCTTATATCAGAAATCCGACACCAACTTACAAAATCACCAAACAGCATTAAACTGATGTGGACTCTTAGTCACGTTGGGATTGTCGGTAATGAAAATGCTGACCTTGCTGCAGACCTCGCCAACAACGCTCCTGTATTTCTATTTGATACATACACAAAACTGGATGTTATAAAATATATACAGAAAGTAACAACATCAAATTTAAAGCATGACTGGAGCCTTTACCACCATCACTACAAAAAAGCAAACCCCCAAAGACTTCAACCACGTTATCCCATAAATACTCCTAAGCAAAAAATTTCAAACTTCGTTCGCTTCAGACTTGGACACACTGCTGCTTCTCACGAACATCTTCTCACAAAAAACAGTTCACCAACTTGCAATTATTGTAATGTCATCTTAGATTTAGTACATATATTTGAAAATTGTTCAGTACTAACTCCTATATTTAAAAACTTATCGAAAAACAAATCTATTTATGATATTTTGAAAGAACCAAACTACACAAACATCGAACTCATTGTTGAATTTATAAGTAAAACCAATATTAACATCTAAGTTGTATTTAATCAGAACCAATAGCCTATGTAGTTAGGTTCATCTAATTTTATATTACCATGTAATTTTAATTACTTGTGAATAAATTATAATAATAATAATAAGTATAAGACCTATTTCTAATATCACTCGATTTAAAACTGCTATTTTTTTTTACTATTTCTCATTCCTTACTTGAACCTACATCTTAGTCTTTACTTTGTTAAATCTTTCTTTTACTCTTATATGATTATCAGTCGATCCGGAGCTTTTGCCTACGCATGACATCCAATTCCGACAACGTAAAAAGTATAAATATTTCAAAGCGCGATAGATCTCCTGAATCTGATGGCAAGTCCTCAGAAAAGAGACCTCGAACCGCAATGAATAAAACAAATAAAAAAAGTATTAAAAACTCTAGAACAAATTACTGGAGCCCATTACAATGTCTCCCAGACAGTGATACAGATAATGAAATGGACGACGAAATTATTTCACCTCCAAGTGCTTCAAAAAAGGTATACATCCCACCTATTAAAGTGCTCCAGAAATCCAGTGACTATGTGCATAATTTAGCTAAATCTATTAATATTTCTGATTACTGCATCAAGAAAATTTCTATCGGTATCAAAATCCAATGTGAATCCATAGAATCCTATAATTCTGTGAATGCTAAGCTTAAATCGGATAACATTCAGTTTTTTTCGCATGATTTTAAAGGTGAAAAAGCTTTTAAAGTTGTTCTGTACGGTATGAGCGATATGGACGCAAACTTACTCAAGAATGAATTAATAACAATCGGGTTAAAGTGTACGGCAATCAAAAAAATAACGAAACAATATGAACAGTATACTGACACAATTTATTTAGTTTCACTTGAAAATGGTTCAACCAAACTAAGTGACTTAAAAAAAAACATTCGTTCCATTTGTCACACACGAATAAGTTGGAGTTATCAAAGAAAACTAAAAGGTAAGCTCACTCAGTGTCACAATTGCCAAATGTTTGGGCACGGAGAGAAAAATTGTCATATCAAAACATACTGTGCCATCTGCGCTGGTCCCCACCATACTGATGAGTGTGCCAATGAATCTTCTCCTAAATGTTCAAATTGCAATGGTCCACACAAGTCAACAGACCCAACATGTGTATACAGATCGAAGTATTTGGAGCTTAAGGAAAAATCCGTAAACCAAAAACAAACTGTTCAGCCGCGAGATTCTAACAATCGTGCTAGTGCTGCTTCCCACGTTGCTTTTTCAAAACCGGTTTCGATTGGTTCATTAACGGAATTGAAACTCAAATCTCTTCGCTGCAAACAAGAAATGATTACGTAAACACAAACCCAAGTCATCAGCATCAAGATGCGTGGGAGAATTTAACCGGCCCACCAAACGTGAGCACAAACGTTCGCAACAATATCCAAACCAACATGTCTACGGATAAAAATACACCTCTCAACACATTGTTCTCCGCTGAAGAGTTAAATCATCTAGCAATGGAAATGATTTCGAAGTTAGCAGTTTGTAAAAATAAGATAGACCAGTTTAATGTTATCACACATTTAGCCACAAAATTTTTGTACAATGATGTTAAATAATATAGTAGATAGTAACCTTAATATTGTTACTTGGAATGCGAGAGGAATTCGCAGCAAAATTACAGAGTTCATGTATTTTTTAAACGCCAATAAAATTGATATCGCTCTTGTGACGGAAACCTGGCTCGTGCAAGGGATAAATCTATCTACTTCCAGCTACAAGTGCTATAGGTACGATAGATTAAATAAAAAAGGCGGTGGTGTTGCCATCTTAATAAGAAGATCAATTCAACATTCGCTTTTAAACATAGTTAAGACTCAATACATAGAAAATGTAGGAATTGAACTTAAACTGAATGATGGTAGGTTCATCAAGGTATACTGCGTGTATTTTCCTGGCGGCAAAATATCACCTGAAAAAAAAGTAGGTCTTAAAGGTGATCTTCGAAAGCTTTTTGCTTTGAATGGGAATTTCATTATTGGTGGAGACTTTAACTGCAAGCATAGAACTTGGGGTTGTCTTCGAGCAAACACTTGGGGCAACATTTTGTCTGATCTCTTAGTTACTTTTCCAGTTAGTCACCTCTATCCACCTAGTCCGACCTACTACAGTTTGAGTGGTCGTCCTTCTGTACTAGATTTCTATGTTACTAACGTGCCTTCTCTTGTAACTCAACCCCTATCGCTAAATAAACTTAGTTCCGATCATAACCCGGTATCATGTCAATTACTTCTGTCAGGGACCGAAAAGACTGAGTATATTCTCGACTTCAAAAAAGCCAATTGGAATACTTTTCGGTTTGAGTTAAACGCCAAATTGCAGAGTTCTTCAACTAACCTAAATAATGTATTGTGCAAGGAACATGTTGATGCTTCTATAGATACCTTTACAAAAAGTATACTAGAGGCTGTTGAAAAAAGTGTCCCAAAGATAACTAAAGATGTTCATACTGTCAAACTTCCGTCAAATATTTTGCACCTCATTAAAGTAAGAAACTCATATAGGAGACATTGGCAAAAATACCGCCAAACATTTTTTAAGGATCAAGTTTCCTTCCTAAACAAAATAATTTCAAAAAGTATATTTTTGCATCGAAATATGGAATGGAATAAGCAGCTAGAATCTCTCGAGAAAAACTCAAAACCCTTCTGGAACATCTCTAAAGTTTTGAAAAATAAAAATAGACACCTGCCATTTCTGAAAGACGAGAGTAATTACTTTTTTACTGATCTAGAAAAAGCAAATGCTTTTGCTTCTTATTTTGAAAAAAACCATCAGCTATCTTCAAATCTCGGAGATAGAGACACAAATATATTAGTACACAACACAGTTAGTAGTGTGATAGAGTACAATAATGAACTCTCGGCTTCTGATTATGTTACTGTAGAGGACATAGAATTCATAATCAGTGAGCTCAAGTTACGAAAAGCAGCAGGGCTTGACACAATCCGAAATCAATTTCTTAAAGAATTGCCGAAAAAAGCTTTATTGTTTCTAACTTTTGTAATCAACGCCTGCATTAAATTAGAGTTGTTCCCCGATGCATGGAAGGATGCCAAAGTCATTCCGATTGCTAAAGCCGGCAAACCTCCCGTAAATGTCAATAGCTACAGACCCATAAGTTTATTGAGTAGTTTAGGAAAAATATATGAAAAAGGAAAAAATTTCTAACATTATCTCAGAATCGAATATATATCCCAACTAGCTGTGCCCGCGACTTCGTCCGCGTGGAATAGTGACTTTCAGCAGCATTTTTAATTTTTTAGGCTACTTATTTTGTTAATAAGAACCATTCATGCGTTTTAGTAAACTATTGTTATATTTTATTTAAGTACATTTTTGCACACGACGTTCTTACCTTTTCCTTCTTTTGTCTAATAAAAAGTTTTTGCGAGTTTGATACACTCTTTTTAACTAAAATGACTAATCAGTGGGAACTAAAGAAATACGGGGAATAAATAGTTTTCTTATTTCGCTGTTCCAGTCATCATATAAAGCCGCATCCCAGATGTGTAATTTGTAGCTGTGTACAGTTCTAGATTACTCATTATTGGCACTGGAACACCAACTTGCATTCACTCCTGATAATTCTAAGGCATTGAGAAACTCTATAGGGTGTGATGTGACTTTCTCTGTGTCCATAATATTGTCTACTGATAGACATTCGAAAACATCCCCCAATACGTCAAACATAATTTATTAGTTTATATGGTTAACTATCTCATTAGTCGGGGCCGAAATCGACTTTTCACACAGGCATTACTGATTGCCAATATTTATTTGAAGATCAAGATAGACATTTCTTCTCAGGTCAACTGTGTAATAGACAATTTGACAGAAATCACCTCACGATGAAAGAACTTTTGAAATCGGTCCAGTAGCTTCAAGGTTCCCGTTTACGTTGCCGTTACCGTAGCAATACTGGGAAAACAAATACAGACCCTGTCCTTCTTCAGGCTCAAGTCAAGACTATCTCTGCACCAAAATTCATACAAATAGGTTCAATAGTTTGGGCGGTAGATAGTAACAAAGCAAAACAGACAGATGGAGTTGATTTCGGATCTTTAATGTTAGTAAGTACTTCCGTTCAAATGGGATAATAGAGATAAATTAAAGTTAATGTTACTTTGAGATAGTGTAGCGTTCTAACGGGGAAGTACTTCTAGAAATCAGTTCAGCAGTTTCTAGGTTCCCGTTAACGTTTGCATTCTTGTGGGAATACAGGGATAACATACATAGCCTATGACTATCTTCAGGCTCAAGACTATATTTCTGTACCAAAATTCATATATGTAAAAAGGTTTAATAGTTTGGGCGGTTTTTGATAACAAATAAAAATAAATAGACAGATATATTTCATTTCAGACTTATGATATTAATAAAAACTCCTGTTCCCGTGGGAATATGGTGACCGTTCCCGTAGGAATAATGGGGATGACTTACAGTTTATGTTACTCAGGGATAGTGTAGCATTCTTACGGTGGAAGAATTTTTGAAATCGGTGCTGTAGCTTCTAAGTTCCCGTATACGTTCCCATTCCCGTGGGAATATAGGGATAAAATATATAGCCTATGTTCTTTCACAGGATCTAGACTATGTTTGTACAAAATTTCATTTAAATCTATTCATTAGTTTGGGCGGGAGATGGTAACATAGAAAGGCGAACAGACAGAGCTACTTTCGCACTTATTATATCTGTAAGGACTCCCGTTCCCGTAGGAATATGGTGACCGTTTTCGTGGGAATATGTGGATAAGTTGAAGTTAATGTTACTCCGGGATTATGGAGCATTCCAACGGTGGAAGAATTTTTGAAATCGGTGCTGTAGTGTCAAAGTTCCCGTATACGTTCCTGCTCCCGTGGGAATATAGGGAAAAAATATATAGCCTATGTCCTTCCTCAGGTTCTGAACAATCTTTGTACAAAATTTCATTTAAATCGGTTTATTAGTTTGGGCGAGAGATGGTAACATAGAAAGGTGAACAGACTGAGCTACTTTTGCATTTATAATAGTGAGAACCGGTTCCCGTGGGAATATTCGAATGAAATACAGCCTATGTCCGTCCTTATGTTCAGAACAATCTTTGTACAAAATTTCATTTAAATCGGCTTATTAGTTTGGGCGGGAGATGGTAACATAGAACGACGGACAGACAGAGCTTCTTTCACACCTATTATATTTGGTAGGACTCCCGTTCCCGTAGGAATATGTGGATGAATTAAAGTTTATGTTTTATGTTACTCTGGGATAGTGAAGCATTCTATCGGTGGAAACATTTTTGAAATCGGTGTTGTAGTTTCTAAATTCCCGTATACGTTCCCGTTCCCGTGGGAATTTATGGATTAAATATATAGCCTATGTCCTTCCTCAAGTCTTAGACTATCTCTGTATCAAATTTTATTTAAATCGGTTCAGTAGTTTGGGCGGGAGATGGTAACATAGAAAGCCGGACAGACAGAGTGACTTTCACATTTATAATATTAGTTAGGATGAACAGTTTGGCTTTAGACAGTATCATAGCACGTCCCACCAAGTTCTGAGAATATGTAACCACATCAAATCAAACCGTACGATGGGCAAATCTACAGGAATGATTCTACTAGACATTGAAAAAGCTTTCGACACGGTTTGGCACGAAGGTCTTATTCACAAAATGAAAAACTTTAATTTTCCTGCTCATCTATGTAAAATTATCTACAGTTTTTTGTCTGGTCGCTCTTTCAAAGTGCATGTTAATGATAGTGTGTCAAATGTTGTCAATTTTTGTGCAGGTGTTCCCCAAGGCTCGGTCCTTGGTCCTGTCCTATATAACTTGTTTACTTCAGATCTTCCTATTATACCAAATTGTGACTTAGCAATATTTGCTGATGACACTGCAATATTTTCATCACATGAATTTGCTCTCGACATTGAGAGAAATCTACAAAATGCGATAAAAATATTAAATTCCTATTACACTAAATGGAAAATTAAACTGAACCATGAAAAAATTCAAGCCATCTTTTTTACTCGAAAAAGAAAATCTTGCTTCCTCCCAAGTAGTCAGTTAGAAGTGAACGGTTGTTATATTAACTGGGAGCCCTCTGTAAAATACTTAGGAATCACCCTAGACAAAAAACTAACCTTTAGTGAACACACTTCAAATACACTGAAAAAAGTCTCTATTACGATCAGGATATTATACCCCCTTATAAATCGGAAATCTTCTCTTACAAAAAATAATAAAATTATAATACTAAAAGTGATTTTCCAGGCTATTCTCCTCTATGGATGCCAAGTATGGGGAAAATGTGCAATGTGTCACCTAAAAAAATTACAGGTGTCACAAAACAAAGTTCTTAAGATGATGTTAAGTTTACATTGGCATCACTCTACCTTAGATGCGCATCAAAAAGCGAATGTCGAATTGATTTCGGATAGAATTGAAAAGCTGAATAGACGCTTTATAGAACGCTGTACGTTTGCCGATAATCCTCTGGTAAACAAAGTGAGGTTAGATTCCTGATCAATTATATACTAACTTAATTATTTACATTCTAATTTGTTGTTTTCAATTCTTAATTTATTTATACACTGTTTATCATTTCGTAAATTTATTCGTTTGCTTATTTATTTCATTTGTTTACTCATTTGTTAAATTATTTATTAGTTAATTTTTTTATCATTATAATTATTTACTGCATTTATCTTTTAGACTATTTATTTATTTCTTATTTATTCATTTCTTTATTAATTTGTTTATTTATTTAATTATTTATTTATTTATTTATTTATTTATTTACTTATTTATTTATTTATTTATTTATTTGCGTATTTATCTTTACCTATTTTTCCTTATTACTTATTTATTTATTTGCTGGATAACTAATTCTTGTAATAAGTTCTGTTACTTTTTGTGAATTTATTGTCATGCTTCATTTTTGTTTTTTACTGCTCACTCCTGCTTAATATTTATTTATTTATTAAATATTTCATTTGTTTTGTAAAAAAAAAATTGTCATTCCTTGAGTTATCAAGTCAACACCCTCTGTGCAATATTCTTTATTTGAAGGTTTTTGTTTGTGCTTTCCTTCTAAACTCAAATCATTACTCTCATCGTCTTTTGTTTTTCTCTTAGTCAAAAATACTGTTTCAGAAGCAAGATAAATATGATATTATCAAATCTCTGTTTTATATAATGTGTGATAACAATACTCAAATGTAATTTATAACGAAATAAAACTATCTATCTTATATGATTAGCATAAAATTGATTTCTTCTCTCTTCTGACTTCTAAATTAAATTTATTTAGATTTAAGTTCTCATTTATTTGATTTTAATACATAAGTAGAAAAATTCATGTCTCTATCTGTTTATCTCTTAGTACTAAAAAGATTTTAATCTTAATGTACAAATATTTGTTACTTTTGCAAAATAAATTGAATTGAATTGAAAAGTAATGACTTTTACATTTTTTTTTTTTGCTTCACAAAGCTGATGTTTGTGGTGCTGTCGAACGGTAAATACAGTTATTTTCTTGTTTTTGTTCTTACATTGTTATTGCTAGAGGCTTTATCTTTCACATGATACCAATTTTGTTGCATTGGGAGAACATTTATTTTTCGATAAAGTTCCGCTAGATTGGCCAAATTGCACATTGTGCACCGTTTGCGAGGTTTTATTACAAACAGCTTCCACTTGGTATAACATCTGCCCCAGAACAGTACTAGAAGAGAAAATGCAGCAATTTGAGGGGATTGGAAGGAATCCTTTGCTAAATGGACGACATCTTTGTCGTCAGTCGACGAACACAACTGAATACGCTTTGTAGACACATTCTTGACGAAGGCGTGCATCCAAATGGCGATAGTATTTCGGCTATCGTTAACATGGAACGACCGAAAAATGCTCACGAAACACGTATGGTTATCGATCTTATCAACTAGCGTGGTAAATTCACGCCGAGGTTGTCGGATATACTACATCCGCTAAACGAACTGATCAAAAAGAACCAAGCATTCACACGGGACGTAACGCAGTAGAAGGCGTTAAAAGTAAGAAGCTGAAAGTTAAAAATATCTTGACCAGCGAGTTTGTTCTGGCAATTTATGATAGTAACAAAGAGACTATTATATCAGCTAATAGCTCGTCTTAGGGCAACGGCCCTGTTATATGTCAACGTCAGCACGATGGTAAGTTAAAACCTGTTTCGTATGCTTTCAAAACACTGACCGATAGCGAGAAACCAGGTCCAGGTCCAGGTCGAAAAAGAATCTTTTGCTCTCAATTGGGCTTGTGAACGATTTCAGGACTTTTTTGTAGGCATAATCTTTCATCTACGAATAGATCAAGTCCCTTGTGTTAATCTTTATAACAAGAACGTACATGATCTCACTCCACATTCGCAGCGCCTAAGAATGAGATTGATGCGCTACGATTTTACAATGTATTGTACTGCAGGCAAGTATCTGATTGCAGCAGACACACTCAGTCGCCAGGCGCTACAAGTGAATGATAGCAACAACGAGCTGGAAGAAGAAATTCTAGTACACATCGACCTGATAGTTGCCCATATCCATCGGATTCAAAGCGACAAGAATGAAAGAAATGAGGAGCAAAGCGATTTAACTCTTCGCAAAATCACTATCTATACATTGAAAGGCTGACCAGAGAACTAAATAGAAAAATTTTACAACCATACTAAACAGTTACAAACGAAATTGCCAACGAGAACGGAACGGAAGAACGGAAGCACACATAAAATATAGAGCCATGATAGCCAGACACCTTCGAATTGATCAGCAGATGCAGTATTTGCATCAAAGAGCCGAAAGGAGTGCGGGAAAATTTGCTGCCTCCAGACTCCAACTCGTTCATGGTAAAAGGTAGCTATGGATCTCTTAAAATGCAAAGGGCGATGATACTTGATCATTTCCAACTTCTTTTCTAGATTCTTTGAGCTTGCGTGTTCGACAGACTCACGGCTGGTGTAGTAATAAGTCGTTGCAAATCAGTTTTTGCTCGCCAAGGAGTTCCCGAGCTGGTAAGAAGTGGCAACAGAACCCAGTTTGAACCAATTGAAACTTCGGAGTTCTCGAGTCCACCCAGTCTTCATTCCCCCAAAGTAACGGGTTCAAAGGGGCAGCAGTGAAGATTGACAAGCTCAAGCTCAAGAACAACTACGGTCTATGCAAAGCGCTGTTGGAGAGTTATCCAACGGCTACAGGCGAGCAGAACTTCTGATGGGGCGTCGAATCAACGACTCTGCCCATGATCCCTCAAAGCTATGAATCAAAAATCGTTAATTACACTAACCTAAAAGTAAAGAAGGATGAAAGAATTGACAAACAAACACAAAATTTCAACCAGAAACACCGTGCCCATCCGAAGAACGATCTAGTTCCCGGATAATTTCTTCCCATGGCCTCGAAATGATATTGCTTACCAACTTCTACCACAACACGGCCTCTGTTCTAATACGAACTTTAATTGCATGTGGTTAAAATTCACCGTCCAAAAGCAAATCATTCATTATTGTTTTATTTATAGAAGCCCCAATTTAGATAGCAATTCAACCTCTAACGAGTTTGATGCGCTATCTGAGTCCATAATAAGAATTGTCTCCCTTTATCCTCACACTGAAATCGCAATTGCGGGCGATTTCAATGTACACAATTCAGGTTGGCTTCGACATTCTGGCCAGACAACACCCGTCTCGTCTTAGAAACGAGATCTCGCATTGGCGATCCGAGAATCCTGGTTTCACTAGGTTCAATGACGACCGACTTGCAAATGCAGTCATCGCCCAGCAAAACGGGGATAACACCCTGTTCGTTTCTAAGATGGACCTCTTGGACATCTTTCACAAAATAAAGAAAAAGAAGTCAGCAGGAGTCGACGGCATACCCAATGTTGTGCTGCGAAATCTCCCTTCGGAAGCGGTGGACATATACACCACGTTGTTCAACAATGCACTGAATAATGCATATTATCCAGTGCGTTGGAAGACGGCAGTGGTTCATCCTCTCCTTAAAAAAGGGAAGGATGGTTCCAATCCAGCAAATCTCCGGTCAATTTCGAGTATCAGCAAGGTATTCGAGAAAGTTCTCAATATAGCTTTGTCCACATGGGCTGAGGACAAACCTATTATTCCTGAAAATCAGTTCGGTTTTAAGGCGGGCCATGATACGACACATGCCGCGTCTAAACTAGTATCTGATATTCAATGGAACAAAGCTAAAAAACAGTGTACGGGCGCATGTCTGGTTGACTTGGAGAACGCTTTCGATACCGTTTGGTTAGACGGTCTTTTCTATAAGTTGATCAGGTATGGCATGAGTAAACCACTGCTATATATTCTAAATGAGATGCTTCATGGTAGAACGTTTGTTGTGAAAAGTTGCAATATAACTTCTACCAGAACTTTTAAAATACAGAACGGTCTACAACAGGGGGCGGTGAATTCGCCTATTTTGTTTAGCATTTTCACCGGCGATCTAATTGGTTCCCTTCACCATGCTATAGCGTACGCCGATGACCTAATCGCGTACAGAACAGGTCCAAAGATCGAGGTCATCAGATTACTTTTGCAGCGTGACTTCGATAAGATTCAGCAATATTGCGATGACTGGAAGTTGAAAATCAACTTTCAGAAATCGGAAACAATTGTGTTTAGAACCCCGTTGGCTCGGGCCTCATGGGATACGAGAAAGAACTGGCGAAAGCTGGTGATCGTTGATCTACATGGCCACCCACTGCCAAACAAAGTAGTAGTCAAGTACCTCAGCATCTGGCTAGATCAGTATCTATATTTTAACAAACATATGGTTGCAGCTCTGACCAGGGTTAGAGGAGCTTTTGCTCTGACAAGGCGACTGTTTCACAGCAGTCAACTCGATAGTTAAGATAAGGCCAATGATTGTCAATGGGTGCCCTGTGTGATTCAATGTTACAGCGTCTCAAATGGAAAAGATTCGGGTGTTTGAGAGACAGTGTCTGCGTACCTGTCTTGGATTGCACAGAACACCAGAGTCGGAGTACAGAAAATATTATCCTAATGAGGTCCTTTACAACGGGGCTCAAATAAACAGAATCGACAACTTCTTGATAAAACTGACTCGGGGTCATACTGCAAGGGCGATGTCTTCGAACAATGGCCTGATATTTGGGGCTTACTACCCCAACATAGAATATATGGAGAGAACACGTGTCAGTGGATTCGTCCCACCGGAGGCTTTCCTCTATTTTGACATGATAGGTTTGATACAGGACAGATTGGCGGTTCCGTTAATCTACCACGTCTGCCGTAAGTCCGTAGAACGACGGCTCCTTTACAGCCGGGACGCCGCCGCAGTAGACGGAGAAGTTGAAGAGCTCCTCCGGAACAGTAGGGCGGTTTCAGATCGCGATCGACGGGACGTTATCAAAACGTCGAATATGTTCTGGTGGTTGTGTGAGCAACAAAATGTAAATGTTACTGATAGCGAGTCGCCTATGGTTGGCTTACAAATGTTTAGTGTGTAAGACTTAGGGTATAGGGGGTAGGCATAGTGGCAACCAAAAAAAAATTATAAAAACAAAAAAAAAAAAAAAATTATAAAAATTAAAGCGGCGTCGAAAATCAAAAAAAATTGTAAAAATTACTGTGCGTCCCCAAAATTCAAAAAAAAAAATAGAAAAAATACAAAAACCCAAAAAAAAAATTATAAAACACAAAAAACAAAAAAAAAAAATTATAAAAAGCTACTATGGCTGCTCTAGTTTTAAGTAGTTTTAAGTAGTTTTAATTAGTTGTAAGTAATTTTAAGAAAAAGAGAAAAAATTGATCAATGAAACTAAGTTTTTTAAACTTTCTTAGTTATTAAAATTAGTTCTAGGTTGAAATAGATATATTGTATCTTTAGGCCGAAAGGCATTAGAAATAAGTTATTGTGTAATTTAGAGTACCCGCCTAGGGTCAGTAAGTTAATTAAGTTATTATGTAAGCTAGTTTAAACATTTTTGGTAGCAAGTAAGTAGATATAAGTAATAAATAAATAAAAAATGAATTAAAAAAAAAAAAACACCCGAAGGAAAATGTGTTGAGATCTTCGCTGAGTTTAACGAACTAACTCAACTTGTTGATGAGCCCACTCGGGTTCCAGATATTGAAGGCCATGCGGCCAACACTCTTGACCTATTTCTAACCTCTCATCCCGAAAAATATAGGGTTATAGTATCATCTCCTTTAGGCAAATCGGACCATTGTGTCATATCGGTAGATTTTTCGTCTTCCGTCACGGTAAAAAAAGATAAAGTCCCCAAAAGAACTGTGTGGCAATACGAGAAAGCCAATTG
Organism: Melanostoma scalare; assembly: GCA_949752695.1. Lineage (NCBI taxonomy): Eukaryota > Metazoa > Arthropoda > Insecta > Diptera > Syrphidae > Melanostoma > Melanostoma scalare. Next base: position 111,868,433 of record OX456984.1, on the reverse strand, counting down.
GGACGGCCAGAATAATTTCCGTTGATGCATCAGCTGATATGATATCTAACGTAATTCTCAACGGCATGAGAAATTTTGTTCCTCACAGAACAAAAAGTATCATCCCCAAAGAAAATTCGTGGTTCGATTTAAGCTGTAAAGAGGCGATTAGGGATCGAGAAAGTAGTTTTCGAAAATTTAAAGATAACCCTACTGTAGAAAACCGAAATTTGTTCAAACGGGCCAGACATTTCTGTAATGCTCAAATACAAAGGGCTTAGTTTTTACATGACCAAAAAGTAAGGCAAAAAATACTATTGTGTCCAAAAGGAAGTAAAAACTTTTGGTCTTTTGTGAAGAACATTAAGAACTCGACCACGTCATCGGTCCCAACGCTCGTCTTCAATGACTCAACATATGTTAGCTCCATCGACAAAGCCAATTTGCTGGCAGCTCAATTTGCTGCCAACTCGACACTTCCTCATAGCATATTGGCTCCACCTGAGCTCGAGTCTGCAAATTCTTTGATGAAGCAGATTTTTTTTCGAACTCGCTCGGTTGCGAGAGTCCTCAAAGATCTCAACATACATAAATCCGGTGGTCCAGATGGTATCCCTGCCGTTATTCTGAAGAGGTGTTCTTCTACGCTGGCAAAACCACTGCGTAAACTTTTCCATCTTTCCTATTCTGCTGGAATTTTTCCGAGCAGATGGAAAACTGCATTTGTCCAGCCGGCCCCTAAAAAAGGCGAATCTTCCTCTCCTTCCAATTACCGTCCAATTGCACTAACGTCCCTTCTTTCCAAGGTCATGGAAACGTTGATAAACCGTCAACTTATGAAATATCTTGAAGAACGAAAGCTTCTTAATGACCGTCAGTACGGCTTTCGTAGCAAACGGTCCACTGGTGATTTGATGGCTTATCTCACAGAAAAGTGGAACCAATCTTTACATTGTTTTGGAGAAAGTAAGTCTATTGCGGTTGATATTTCTAAAGCATTTGATAGAGTCTGGCACCAGGCTCTTTTATCGAAAATGCGTGCTTTTGGTATCTATGAGTCTCTTCTTCGTTGGATTAGAAATTACCTTCCCGACCGTTCAATACAAGTTGTGTTGGATGGCTTCAAGTCTGATACCCACTTCATAAATGCTGGTGTGCCCCAGGGCTCCGTTTTATCTCCGACTCTCTTCCTCATTTTCATCAATGATGTCTTGTCTGAAACTTCTAATCCGCTTAACTGTTTTGCTGACGACTCGACCCTCAGCTTTTCATATTCGTTTCCAAATTCACGTCCCTGCTCTTCGGATGTGGAACTGGAACGGTTGCGTATGATAAGCTCATTGAATTCTGACCTTGACAGCATTGTTACATGGGATCTTATGAACCGAGTAGAATTCAATGCTTCGAAAACTCAATGCTGTCTCTTGTCGTTGAAGCTTAACATTCCCCCATTGCCATTATCCATGAATGGTACCTGCATCGAAGAAACCGAAAAGCTGTCAGTACTTGGTATGTGTGTAAACGATGATCTTCGTTGGAATGATCACATATTTGAAGTCGCCAAAAACGCTGCTAAATGCTTAGGTTTCTTGAGACGATGCAGGAAGTTCTTCACCCCTTCTGATCTGGCTACAATTTATAAGGCCTTCATTCGCCCAAAACTGGAGTATAACTCCCATATCCGGTCAGGTGCTCCTCAAACATCTTTGCACCTACTTGATAGGGTACAAAATAGAGCGTTAAAATTGATAGGTGATAGTTCAATCGTAGAATCGATTGATTCTGTTGAACATCGTCGAAATGTTACCTGTCTCACACTCTTTTATCGCGACAGTGCTCTAGTGAAATAGCCAGCTGCATTCCTCCCCTGAAACAATTTAGCCGCAACACCCGCCTCGCTAGGAATGCTCATCAGTTTTACCTTGAGGCCAACTTCGGACGTACAGTCAAGTATAGAGATTCGTATTTCAGTCGCACCACCCGAATGTGGAATGCTTTACCTGGCTCTGTGTTTCCCCTGCATTACGATTCACAAAAATTCAAAAGCAACGTGCATCGGTGTCTCCTTTCAATTCCTTTCCTATTTTCCTAAATGCTCGCACTGTGTTTTATGACATTAAAAGGGTAGTCATAACCCCTTGATGTGCGCGTTAATTATAAAAAAAAAAAAATTTATTTAGAATCGTGATAAACGAGTATGGGATACTATTCAAGAGAAAACAAAACATCCTAGCTCTTACATCATCGAAACTACGAGAAGAAAATTGCGTCGTAATAGCTTCCATATACTCAAACTCGTCGAATGGAAGAAATAGTCGAAGCAGCAAAGATTTCCGAACAAACGACTCCATTAACAGCGTTACCATTATCCCCGTCAGCAGGCAAAACATATTCGTCGATCGTATTATACAGGGTGTCCCGTACTTCGTGTATTATCCTTTGGGGTGTGATTCTTGGTCATATTCTAAGAAAAAAAATGTACTACAGTAAAGCTCGATTCTCAACTTTGACATCACTTTTTGACAATTTAAAAAAAGGCTAACTTTGGTGTACCCTGACCTATGTTAAATTCGATATCTCTGTCAACACTAATGATAGAGACCTAATCTTAGACTTAATTTTTTGAAGAAATAACAATCTTTGAGACTGTATTTAAGTTTAGCTTCCACAGGTTTAGGGCTGCCAGATTTTCAATTTTAAGTGGTGTTCAAATTTTCTTCCCGAAACAAAGTTTTGACTTTGAGGTAATTTTTTTGCAGAAAATGCCTGATAAACATAGAGTTTCTTTATTTTTTTACAGATGAACTAAACAATAATAAAGAAAAAACTTAGCATTAAGTGCACATCTTATGTTATTTGAAAAAATACAAAATGGGTAAAATTAAAAACAAAAAAAAAAAAGATTTTTAAATTTGAGGTTTGTTTGAATAAAACAATAATATGGGCACTTTTAGTATTTTTTTTATGTATTTTGTACAAATACAATTATAACAAGTGCTCAAAGATCTGGCAACCCTAAACCTGTGGAAGCTAAACTTAAATACAGTCTTAAAGATTGTTATTTCTACAAAAAATTAAGTCTAAGGTCGCTATCATTAGTATTGACAGAGATATCGAATTTAACATAGGTCAGGGTACACCGAAGTTAGCCTTTTTTAAATTGTCAAAAAGTGATGTCAAAGTTGAGAGTCGAGCTTTACTGTAGTACATTTTTTTTTTCTTAGAATATGACCAAGAATCACACCCCAAAGGATAATACACGAAGTACGGGACACCCTGTATAAAATAGATGAGTCACACCATAGTTTGTAAGGCTTGAATATTTATCAATACATACAAGTCCTGCCTAGCAAGTCGGGGCATTACTTCTTGGTCAAACACACGATTAGCAAAAGGTTGAACTTGATCCAATGGTCCACCAACCCCGTGGCAGAGTGTAGAGAATTTTTTTTACAAAAAAAAAAATAGATAAGCAAGAGGCAAGACTATTCACTCTACAAGAGCTTTAGATCCATCAGTCTTAACTCCTTCCTACTCAAAATGATGGAAAGAATTGTTGAGATTTTCATTCGCAAAACCTCACTACAAACACATTTTCTGCCTCAGATGCAACATGCTTAACGGGGAAAATCTTGTGAGACCGCACTTCAAAATCTTGTCAGCAGGATTGAATGCGCACTAGAAAGGAAATATTTTGCGGGGGCATTTTCATCGACATAGAAGGTACTTTTGACAATGCTTGTTGTGGACGAATCATCATCAATCAATCATCGTGTGCATTAAAGGAATCCTAATGAATAGAACCGTGACAGTTGAAGCGGAGTATGGACAATATTGTAACATTCACCAGGTTCGATAAATATAACTTCACTCTCAACTTCTTACCTGTGTTTTAATTACAACATATTTCCTTTCGTTATAAATTCAATTAATAACCACAGTCTGTCTTATCCAATCTTTACATTATTACTTTACAATAAAAACTGATCCTGGCTGCGCCAGCGATTTGCTTACAAAGAAAAGAATACCACATTGTCGAATTCTTGAGATAAAACGAATATCGCCAAGAAAATTTCAACCAGTTTGTGTTCTTTCTCCTTTCCATTTGTTACATGTACACTCATGGTCACACAATTAAGTCATTTTTATAAAATTAGTTTTACATATCCATATATTAAGTACAAATTACAACGAAAGCAAAATTTGTTCAAATTCTAAATATTTACAATCACAATCATTAAAAAAAACCAAAGAAAATAAATTCCACTATAACAATAGTCATTTCATTAACAAAAAATCAATAATATATAAAATAAGTGTGGCCATATAATTAAGTCACATGAAAAAAATAAGCAAAATATGATAAAAAAACATGGTTTTTTTAAACGCACAGTTGATATTTCGTAGGATAGCCTTTCTGTTTCGATACGGCGGATATTCTCCTTGGCATGGAGTCCACCAAACCTTTCCATTGCTCTACGCTACTATTTTTCCACTCTTTCTGCAAAATACTCCAGAGAGTAGTCTTGCTGGTTGGTTTTTTTTCCGAAACTTTTTTTTTTTAGAATGTCCCCAAATTTCCAATAGGGTTTAAGTCCGGTGACATTGCTGGCCACCCCAAAACATTCACTTTACGCTCTTCAAGGAAAGATTTCACAACTCTTTACTTGTGTTTGGAGTCATTGTCGGGCTGAAAGATCCATCATTGGGGTAATTGGTTCTGGGAGTCGCCGAGAAGATTTGTGTCCAGTATGTCCCGGTAGTCAATACCTGTCATTTTACCGTTTATTTGACACAGCGGACCGACACACCATGGCTTGTGAAAGACGCCCAAACCATTATAGAATTGCCGCCATGCCTAAAGGTCTTTTTGGTGTATCTTGGGTTCAGCTCAGCATTTCTGGGACGTCTAACATACGGTTTGCCATCATTTCCATAATGCTGACCTTCACCTCGCACAATATTTGTTGATGAGAAATGCTGAGCTGAACCCAAGATACACCAAAAAGACCTTTAGGCATGGCGGCAATTCTATAATGGTTTGGGCGTCTTTCACAAGCCATGGTGTGTCGGTCCGCTGTGTCAAATAAACGGTAAAATGACAGGTATTGACTACCGGGACATACTGGACACAAATCTTCTCGGCGACTCCCAGAACCAATTACCCCAATGATGGATCTTTCAGCCCGACAATGACCCCAAACACAAGTAAAGAGTTGTGAAATCTTTCCTTGAAGAGCGTAAAGTGAATGTTTTGGGGTGGCCAGCAATGTCACCGGACTTAAACCCTATTGGAAATTTGGGGACATTCTAAAAAAAAAAAGTTTCGGAAAAAAAACCAACCAGCAAGACTACTCTCTGGAGTATTTTGCAGAAAGAGTGGAAAAATAGTAGCGTAGAGCAATGGAAAGGTTTGGTGGACTCCATGCCAAGGAGAATATCCGCCGTATCGAAACAGAAAGGCTATCCTACGAAATATCAACTGTGCGTTTAAAAAAACCATGTTTTTTATCATATTTTGCTTATTTTTTTCATGTGACTTAATTATATGGCCACACTTATTTTATATATTATTGATTTTTTGTTAATGAAATGACTATTGTTATAGTGGAATTTATTTTCTTTGGTTTTTTTTAATGATTGTGATTGTAAATATTTAGAATTTGAACAAATTTTGCTTTCGTTGTGATTTGTACTTAATATATGGATATGTAAACCTAATTTTATAAAAATGACTTAATTGTGTGACCATGAGTGTATGTATCTATTCAAACAACCTTTATTAAAACACACACTAACTCACAAACAACCCCTTTTTGTGGAATGTTAATTGGTTGTACATTACAATATGTTGCAACAGGAGTGGATAAGGACTAACCACAAGGTAGCGTTCTATCCCTTATTCTGTGGACTGTTGTGTTTGCTGATCGACTCTCTACTTGTGTCCAAAACGCGATGATGTGGATCTGGCGATTATGTCTTTGCGGAGAGCGATGACATACAACTACACGCCTCATTAATCACATATACATCCGTCTTCCATGCGGAGACGTATTCTATGCAAATGTTTTCAAGATACTTTACGAACAATGGCTAGATGGGGAGAAATATTTGTGTCTGCAACAGCCAAGCTGTGCTTAAGACGGTCAGAAGACTAAATTCTTTGAGTAGCGTTTTGGTTAAATGCTATCACGACATAACTGGAGAGATCACCGTGAACTTGCCAAGCAAGGATCTGAGCTCCTGGAATAACGCATGGTCAGCCTGAGTGCTTAATGAGGGCCTCCATTAATGATAAAATCTGTCAAGAGAAGGTATGCCTTCATCGGAATGCAGACAGGCTAAACGTATGCTCCTCAACGTACATAAGAAAACTGCCTCCTTATCATGGTAGCGTCTTTTGTCTTTTCTTCGAACACCTGGAAAGCAATAACAAATAGAAGGTTGCTATCTGGTAGTACAATAAACCGGTATTTAGGTCGGAGTACTCAAGTTAGAACCTTAAAAATTTCGGACAGAAAACAACATCGCTTGAGGCAAAGTGTAACTGTAGGAAACTAGCTATGGATCCGAATGACTCTAATTGCATGGTGGGGCACATAGCATATCTAGAGTTATAAGGGTAAGTAGTTAGTAGTCGAAGAGATACAACTGAATGAAAAGCAAAGTTAAAACTGAAAAAATGCAACACATAAATTTTGACACACATACAACTAATAGTTAAAAACTCATGTTGAAATATTCAAAAATATTAATAAAAAAGAACTATAAATAAAACAAAAATAAAATAAGTACATACCTTCAAGGACTCTATAGTTTTTAGCTTGAGTGTTCATATTGGAAAGATTCTTTTAGTTTTCCCAAAGTCTTTGAAAAGCTGCCTATTTTCCAATAAACTATTCAATAAGCAGCAATCAACTTAACGTATTTGAAAGTGTGTCACGGTTTAAGTTTACCGATTTTGGTTGTAATTTTGGATTCTTTTTTTTTGTTCTTAATTTAAATAACGCAGAAATTGAAAACAACTATATATGTAGAACAAATTGAAGTAGTTTGAAAGGTACGCAGAACTTTATAAATTTCTTATTATTTAAGAATATCAATACAATTAATTCATATAGAACATAAGATACTCAATAGTTCATAGTTCCAATTCTATTTTCTTTTTGATTTAGAATGTATGGTGGTTTAGAATCCGAATGCTGCCATGTTGTTGCAATTGATGTCACGATAAGAAATGTTCGTTGAACCTTATCCTATTAATTCTTTTTTCATTTCTCCAGATGATGAGAACCAGTATTTTTATTAAATATATAATGTATTTTTATTATTTGTTTAAGGATTGCAAAGTCTTTTAATTTACCTAAGAGTTATTTTTATATAATATATATGTATCGAAGTCCTTTAAGATATCACGTATTTGTTTCAATGTTTTTTAATTTATCTGTTCTAACTTATAGTAAATTTATAATAATTATCACAGTGATGCTAATTTTTATGTTGCATAAACTTTGTTTCACTTGAATCCTTCTCTCACGAAATCACACGCTAAAATACACTCGTATACATATATATATATATATTTATATATATATATATATTCTTTTTTTTATATATATGAATACATATTTTATGTTTCTTCGGTTTTATTAGTAAAAATGCCTTACAATATGTCGCTTATTATTGTTGCCGTTTAGTATATATTTTGTATTTCCACTTAATTATTTATGTAACAGTCTGTACTTCAACAGAATATTTGTTTTAATTTGTATAAACCTTATGATTATTAATTTTTTTTTTTAGCTTTGTACTATTATTCTCTTCTTTTCAGTGTGAAATTGAATATATTATGATTTCAGGATAACAGTGGGTGTGTGGTGTGTGTTTTGTTTCTGTGTCCTTAGCGTTTTGGTTTTGGTATTCCTCTTCGTTGACATCTATTTTTAAAATTTATTTTTCAACTACTATTTGATTAAAGTTTAGCAAAAATGATTTTTAACTGAACACTTTTATGAATGATCTTGTGGCTTTAAAATATATTTTTCAACATATATCTTAGGTTGAATTGAATATTTTTATGTAATTTAATTCGTTAGACGTGTGCTGTTGAGTTGTAATTTGTAACTAATTTTGTCTTCTTTTTTTTTAGTTATAGACTTGAATTCTAAATGTTTGGCGGTAGATGTTTTGAAAACTTTTTGTTATTGCTGGGAAGCAAAATTTTTCTATTTACACTTTTATCACTGTATGAAATTCTTATAGCTTTCGAGTATTGAGATTATGTAGTTTTTTTCTGTCGTAGCAATTGGATCCAGAAAAATCACGCGAAAACGAGATTTTAATTCCAGTTTCACTTTTTATGAGTTTTTAGAAACATATATTAGAAGGAAAAAAAAAATTAACACTGAACTTTTAAAAGATATTTTCATTTACTCTTGGTTTTTTTTGGCTTCAGTTACAGTTGCTTTTTTAATTTACGAAGTGATGGTTTGGTTAGCTTGAATTGGTAAAGTTCTTTGAGTTAATTTCCAAAGTGTGGAAATCTAACAACGCCTTTTGGAGAAATTGGATTAGTTTTGTAAATTTATTTTTTATTAATATTTGTTCATATGTTTTGATGATGAAAATAGTGTGATGTCAAAACGGAGATTTAGTTACAAAAGCTAAAAAAAGAAAACGAAAATAAATTACAATATATTTCGTACTATTTTTGTTGATTTGAAAACTTTTCCTGATGCGTTTTCCTGATCGCTATAATTGGCAACTTAATAAACTTGAATTAAAGTGTCAATCAAAGAACATACTATTGGCTTTGAGAAGCACTAAAGTATATGGTAGTAAGTGGCTGATATTTAATAATTTTTTTTTTTAATGAGGTCAATGTTTTAAGTAATCAAGTAAAATTTTGAGAAAAAAAAAGCATTTTGAGTCAAAACACAGGAAAACAAACGAACAACTTTTTAATAGTTTAATAGAAGTTTATAAAAGACCAATAGTACTTTCTTCAAAAACCGTTTTTTTTTTTTGCTCAGAGAAAGCCCCATAAAATTCGATTTTCTGAAGGTCTTTTTTAAAATTCTCAAAAACCAAGAAAGATTTTTGCGTTCGATTTTTGTGTTTGACTCAAAATTAACAAGAGCATTAATTATTGAAAGAAGAAGATGAAATTGTACCATAAGGCAAAATTTTTTTTTAATTTTATTTAAAGACAATATTTTTACTTTCTTTAAAAAACTTGACTTTTAGACCTGATTACTCAGAAAATCCTTCACTTAATTAACTTGAATTGAAATTTTAATTAAAGAACAATACCATAGGGCAACATTTTGTAAAAAATTTATTAAAAGAAAAAAAATTGTATTTTTTTTTTCAAACATTGGACTTTTAGACTTGAATACTCAGAAACCTTTCAATTAATTAACTTAATTGTAAAAGTAGAAGCTTCGAGAAACACTAAAATATGTGGTAGCAAGTGACTAAGCTGATTTAGGTCAGTTTTTATGAAATTGTCCATCCCGCTTAAATGGGGGGAAATGGTCCCGCCTCCAATACGATTTTATTTTTCTTAGAATATCACCGAGAATCACATCCTAATGTATGTAACACGAATTACGGGACCCCGTATAGTAAACGTAAGTAGTAATGGAAAATGTACTTTATATATATAAAAGAAAGTAGTGTTAGTTACACTATTTATAACTCAAGAACGGCTGAACGGATTTGTCTGAAAATTGGTGGGGAGGTAGCTTAGGACCAGGAGACGGACATAGGTTTCAATAGGCAGGCAAGAAAACGGTTTTGCATGTAATGCCTTCTTCAAAAAAATTTATTGCAATAAATGCGTTAATTTAGGGCAATATGAGAGTGGTGTTCTGAAGCACAAGAATTTTATTTGCGATGAGTGCAAGAAGTATTTGAAATTGATGGTTTCGAAAATGGACGATGTACTAAAAGTGATATAAATGAGAATAGAAAAGCATTAAATAAAATTGAAGATGTATTGCAAGTGGTAAATGAAAATAGAGCTGCATTAAATAAGCAAGAAGATGAAATAAAAAAGTTATGAGTTGCATTAAGTTAATGAGTGAGAAAGAGCCAGCTAGTGAAATAAAAAAAGTAAACAAACCAAAAACATATGCTGAAATAAGTGCTGTCAAAAATATCCCACCAGTTGTAGTGATGCCAAATCACAATCAAAATAGTGAAATAACAAAAGAAGTTTTAATAGAAAAAATTTATCCAGCAGACCTGTCGATTAAGGTTAGTGGAATATCTAAAAGCAAAAATGGTGCAGTTTTAATAAGATGTGAAAATGAAGAATCAACAAAAATAATGAAAAGTGAAGTAAAAGAAAAGTTAGGAGAAAATTATAAAGTTAATGTGCCATCGTTGTACGACCCAAAAATAGCGATAATAGGAGTTGATAAAAAAGTAAATGAAAATAATCTGATTTAAATTATAAAAAAAAAATAGATGGAAACTTAAAGCTAATAAGGTGTTATAATAACTATAAGGATTCAAATAAGTACAACGCCATAGTTGAAGTAGACAGTAAATTATTTAAAGTCATTTTGGAAGCGGAAAGGCCTTGTTTGAATATTGAATGGAATAAGTGCACGGTTTACGATAAGGTTAATATGTAAGAAGATGTTACAAATGTTGTGGGTTCAATCATAAGGCTAAAGACTGTAGGAACAAAATTAGTTGTCCTAAAGGTGGTGATGAACACAAGTTGGAGGAGTGTAAAAATGAAAATAAGCAGTGTGTCAATTGCATATTAACAATTAAAAAACTAAATTTAGATATAAACCCGTGTCATGATGCTAGAGACATTAATTGTCCAGTGTATTTGAGAAGGGTAGAAAGAGAGCGTGAACAAGTTTCTTATTAGCAACCAAAGTTTTTTGAATGTATTTAATTAAATATTCAAGGTCTGACCAATAATTTTAATGAAATAAAAAATAATATTGATTCGAGTGTTGACTGAAACTCATGTTGGAACTAAAATAACTAATAAAGAAATAAGTGTTAACAACTATCACATAGTAAGATGATGTGAAACTACATCCTCACATACAGGGGGAGTGATAATATATTTAAAAGACTGTTACGAATACCCTACTGTTATTAAAAGTGTTCAAATTGGGTTAATGTTGTGGATTTTAATAGTAAAAATAGAAATTGAAAATAAAGCAATTGTGTTCCTTACTGTGTACAGATCACCTAGTACTTCGATTAGAGACTTTTGTAACTGCATTTGTGATTATATAGATGACTTACCAGATAAAAATATAATTATACTTGGAGATTTCAACATAGACTGGCTTGAAAATAGTATTAATAAGAGAGAGCTTGAGTGTTTATTTGCTGAAAAACTTTGTAAACAATTGATTGATTCCCCAATAAGGATAACTCCTACTACTAAGTCGCTGTTAGATTATGTGGTATCAGACATAAAAAATCTTGAAGCTAAGGTTCAAAAGGCCTGGCAAAAGTCCTCGATCGAACCCTCCAAGTGGGTGCCGGGCGGGCAATGTTCACTACATATAATTATCAGTGTCTGTACGATGTCAGACGGTGACAGCCAAGGTTAGGTTGGATCGCTGGGTGGTTGTGACTTCTCAATAGCACAATCCTTAGAAATCCAATCTCACCATAGATACGAGGTTCCTAGTTTCAGTGGTGGTGTGAGCATTTATAATCCGTGCCGAAGAATTAAAGGTTGGGGGATAAACCAATCAATAAGGAGCTCTTCTGGATGCTTGGCAGGGTCCAGAATAGACTAGCCTTAGCCCGGTACACGGCTCTGCCGGGGCTGACCTTCTCCTTCCGTAGTTACTCGTGGGACTTTTTATGGAATTTTTAAAAACAAACAAACAAACAAACATACAAAAAAAACGAACAAAAAGACATAAAAGAAAACTGGGGAGAGGCAACGAAAGTTGTACACATTCTCCGATTTGGCTGCAAGGTCGAAGCAGGAATGTGAGCCAACGGACAAACCTTCCACCAGTGGGATACAAGGTTCGCACACAGGCTCTGAACCAGCTGCAAAGCCAGTTCAGGTCTGTGCAATGGGAACCAAGAATCCCGACTCTGGCGAGCAGCACAGCCCGCTGGAAACTGGTCAAGAGCAGGCTGCAAAGCTAGTTCTAGTCAGTGAATCGGAGGGGAAACGGACCGCCACTGCTAATAGAGGGGATGAAGTCCCCAATATTAGCTTTGAAAACAATTCGCCTGCTTTGGTGCTACCATCAGGTCGACAGGACGAGGTGAAACCTACAAAGAGGGGAAATGGAGGGGTGATCAACGACTCCGTCTCCACCTTGAGTACCCTTAAAATAAAGGACACGGGGAGGGCCGTCCAGACTGGGAGGGTTAGAGAGAAAAGGCCATGCGGGTCGGTACGTACCCTCGTCGAGTACAATGAATCCTCCAATTGGTGGAGCGGGAGAGGTGATTAACAACTCCAGCTCGGCCAAGGGGGGACTCAGATTAATAAACGCCCGCTCAGATACGTCGCCAAGCCAGAAGGGTAATTGAAACGGTGGGTGGTAAACCCGCTGTGGAGAGAACCATGGGTGGGGTTGAAAAATTGAAGTAGGCAAGTAAAATTGCAGATGAGACCAGCCAAGACACAACGTCGAAGCGAAACAGGTCGTTTGAGGTTGAAAAACCTCAACCCAAAAAGCCAAGAGTCGGGGTTAGCGTTCCATCGACACTGGTGCCGGGGCAATCCTTTGGTGACGTGGTAAAGGGACAGATTGTTGTCGCGGTCATCGACTGGAGCAATATGGATGGAAATATCTCTGCCGACAGGTGGGCGGACGTCAAGGCTCACCTCGCTTTCAGGTTTATACTTGTTATCGAGGCGAATCCGGGACCCCTCCCAAGAATTAGCGACGCTGGCTGGCATCAAAACCGCGTCAAGCTGATCGCCTGCCAAGACCAGAGATCGCTTCACCTATATAAACTTGCTGTCAGCGGTTTAGGTGAGATCTGGCCAGGTGCTAAGCTAGAGGTTTTGGCAAGGGAGGATATCCCAAGCAGACCGAGAGCTCGTGATTTGGTACCGGCCTTACATGAATCGCGGGAGATGGTTCTCCAGTTGATTAAGTACAGCAACCCGGATCTGCCCACTCACGATTGGACGGTGATTGAAAAAGAGTCGGTGGGTCGTTATCGGTCGGCTCTTGTCATCCTGAATAAGGAGTCATTAGAACCCCTGGCGGCACGCGGGGGTGTTATTCAGTACGGCTTTGACAGCCTAGTGCTGAAAATATACAAAAAAGATGAGGACGCTCCAAAGCTTCCAAAGCAGGCGGCTGAATCCGAAGCCAAGGAGTCCACTGCGAGCGTCGAATCTTCCATCATGGAGACAGACGCGGCAAGTTGCTCTGATTCTTTGGAACAGCCGTCTTACTCGAAACTGGTCGAAAAGACTACAAAAATAGTGTCTGATCAAGACGCTACTGAAAACAAATCGTCCGATAAGGACTACAACAACAAAGGTGGAGTCTTAGACTCCGACGATGAAATGCTTGGGGTTCTCCTTTCTGAGGATGAGTTGCTAGACTCCGCCTCAGATATGGAGGACCTTAATGTTACAGTGTTGAAGATTAAGCTGGATGATTGTAGCAATGCTGCAGATACTCCAATTTAACTTCCAACACTCCATCAAAGCCTCGGCCGAACTCCTTCTCCGACTAAGCAAGTCCGGCGAGGATATAGTCCTGATCCAGGAACCATGGATTAATAAATCCGTGGAAAAAGGACTCAAGACGAAAGATTATTCTCTGCTGTATGTGACGGACAAAGGTGAACCAAGATCCTGCATACTGGCAAAGAAAACACTTAACGTATTTATACTACCTAATTACAGCAATTGCGACACCACAACAGTAAAACCGCAGACCACCAGTGGGACTTACTGGCTCACGTCCGCCTATCTAGGCCATGACCAACCGGGGCCGCTACCAGGAGAGACGCTCGAGCGCGTAATAAAAAGCGGATCTCATAATAGGAAGTGACGTCAACGCACATCACGCAGTATGGGGAAGTACGGACGTAAATGAAAGGGGTGAGTCTCTTTTTAATTTTCCCATGGACTGGGATCTCTATAAGGAATCCCTTAGGATTTATAAAAAGAGGTTACGAATAAGCAAAAGATCCTCTTGGAGAGAATTCTGCAATAAAATTGAAGACTCCTCAGAGGCATCTAGACTTAGGAAAATTCTATCAACGAGTCCAAACATGCCAAGTTCTATAAAAGATGAAAACGGCAACTGGACCAAATCATATGAAGAAACACTAAACTTGCTACTGGATACTCATTTCCCTGGTAGCTCGTTGACAATAACAGACGAGGAGCACTTGCCTCGACTCGCAAACCAATCAGGTAAAGGTCTTATCTCTAGAGATATACTGTTATGGGCAATAAACAGCTTTGACCCTTATAAATCACCAGGGCCTGACGGAATCATCCCTGCGGAGCTGCAGCAGGTTTCAGACATCATCATCTATAACTTAGAGATGATCATGAAAGGATGCATCAGCTACGCCTATATTCCCAAGGCCTGGAGAGAAGCTAGGGTCGTCTTCATATCTAAAGCCGGCAAAAGCTCCCATGTAAATCCAAAAGATTTAAGACCTATTAGTCTATCATCTTTCCTCCTTAAAACACTGGAAAGAATGATTGACATACACTTAAGACAAGAAATTAAACCTAGTCTGATCTCAACGGCGCAACATGCCTATACAAAAGGTAAATCAGTGGAAACTGCACTTCACTCTCTGGCTTGCACCATTGAAAAATCCATGCCCTACAAAGAATACTCTCTCGTCGCATTCCTAGACGTAGAGGGTGCATTTAAAAATGTTAACTATACAGCAATCACTAATGCTCTTGATGGCCTGCTCATAGAGGAACACATCAAGAACATGATAACAACAATGCTCAGCAGCAGAATCATTAGTTCCGAAATGGGGAACTACAAAACAAGCAGAATGGCCAATAGAGGAACCCCGCAGGGAGGAGTTTTATCTCCCCTACTGTGGAACCTGATCGTTAACGAATTGTTAATCGACCTAGAGGACGAAGGTTTCAGAACCATAGCCAATGCCGATGATGTAGAAATTGCCGTTTCAGGCAAGCACCCACAAACCCTAGCTGAGCTGCTACAAACAGCACTTAACAAGCTTAACAATTGGGCTGTAGATTGTGGTCTGAACATCAATCCACACAAAACGGAACTTTACGAGGAAATACAAAATTCCGGACTTCAGACCCCCAACTATTAAAGGGGTAACTGTCAAATCAGGCTAAATATCTAGGTCTCATTTTTGACAAAAAACTGACCTGGAAAACCAATATTGAGGAAAGAGTAAATAAATCCAACGGGGCACTCTTCTCCTGTAAAAAAGCCATTGGCGGGAAATGGGGTTTCTCCCCCAAAATCACCCATTGGCTGTTTACCTCGGTAATTAGACCGATACTCACATACGGGGTGATAGTCTGGTGGACAGCACTAGACAAGATGATCAACTACAACAAGCTGGTCAAAGTTCAAAGAACGGCTAGTCTGTGTATTAGTGGCACACTGAGGACAACCCCATCGGACGCCCTCAATGTACTACTAGATCTCACACCCCTAGATATCTTCAGCAAACAAGTCGCAGCTAGCTCAGCTACTCGACTCAGAGCTACATCACAGTGGACCAATAATCAAATCGGCCACACTACCATTCTAGATAACTTTAGATTCTTACCGAATCGATTCGACTACACCACCCCCAAGTTGGTGTTTGACAATAATTTCCAAGTAACCAAACCTTCAAGAGAAGCTTGGGAAAATAGCACTCTTTTGGAAAATGAAGCAATACACTTTTACACCGATGGTTCAAAAACCAGCGAAGGTGTTAGAAGTGGAATCTACTCAGAAAAACTGAACCTCAGTCTTTTCTTCCGCCTACCCGATCATTGTAGTGTGTTCCAAGCTGAAATTCTGACGATTAAGGAGGTGCTGTCTTGGCTCAAAGAAAACGTCATATCCTCCACGGATATTCGAATCTTCTCAGACAGCCAAGCTGCCCTTAAATCTCTTGCCTCTGTCTCTACAAAATCCATCACGGTCCAAAATTGTCAGATGTCTCTGAGGGAGATGTCAAATCAGTTTAACATTCACCTTTCATGGGTGCCAGGGCACAGGGA
Organism: Melanostoma scalare; assembly: GCA_949752695.1. Taxonomy (NCBI): domain Eukaryota; kingdom Metazoa; phylum Arthropoda; class Insecta; order Diptera; family Syrphidae; genus Melanostoma; species Melanostoma scalare. The sequence continues at coordinate 111,852,244 of OX456984.1, read as the reverse complement.
CATACCAGGCAACTGTATGGCAGACGAACTAGCCAAAAAGGGCACGACCACTTTCCTACGCTCAGAATGGAACAACATAGGTGTACCTATCGCTACATGTAAACTCCTACTTAGACAAGACGCTTCAAGGATAACAAACACTAGATGGACTGAGAGTAACAACTGCCTTGCAACCAAAAAAGTTTGGCCGTGTGTAGACTCAAAACGCTCGAAGAGTTTGTTAGCCCTGAACCGCCTGTATCTAGGTTCTACCATAGGTGTTCTTACGGGACACTGTCTAATAGGGAGACACGCCAAAAGACTTGGTGTGTTTTCCAATGATTTCTGCAGAAGCTGCATGGACGAGGAGGAGGAAGAAACCGTTCAACATCTTCTTTGCTCATGCCCTACACTACTTCATAGGAGGAAAACTCATCTCGGTGAATTCTTCTTCGATGATACTAGCGACTTAGCTTACATAGACCCTAAAAGTCTTTCGAAATACATTAAAAGTTCCACGTGGTTCGACAAGCAGGTGATTAACCGGCTAGTCCCGTAATGGAAGATTAACAAGTGATGAACTCGTTAATCTTACATCGGGTTTCTGAGATCAGTAGGTGATTAACTTGCTGATCTCCGTGATATCACAATGGGCCCTTGCGGCCTAAGTGTGTCAGGCAATGTACTCATTGGCTGACAGCCACTTCCACATAACCTAACCTAAACTTCAAAATGACATTAAAATCAGTGATCATGAAACAATTTCGTTTAAAATTAGACATGAAAATAAGTACTACAAATCAAAGAAGATAAAGTTTGTAAAATATAATAGTTTCCAATTTGTGCAGTCAGTAAGAAGAAGTGCAATAAATAGAATAGGTATTTCAATACATTGTGATGATGATATGTGTGATTTATTTGATTATTGTGAATCGGCCCTAAACTTTGTGATAGCAGACTGGAAAGAGAAATTGCACGAAAACAAAAAAATAGCAGCTGTGTTTCTTGACCTTAAAAGAGCTTTCGAGACGGTTGACAGGAAGATATTATTGAAAAAGCTATATACGTATGGGGTTGAATATGAATGGTTTAAGTAATATCTCTTTGGGAGAAAGCAAATTGTAAAATTTAATGATAATTTATCTTAACAATGGAAACGAATATTGGAGTTCCCCAAGGATCAATCCTGGGTCCACTCTTGTTTTTGATATATATAAATGATATAAAAAAAGTAATAAAGCATTGTCAAAATAAATTTTTTGCTGATGATGGAATGCTGTTCATCAATAGAATTGAAGAATTGTTATGTGTACACTTATTTTTATATTTAAAATCAAAAATAATATGTTACCTGATTATCTTAGTAGAAGACTAACAACTAGAGCCAGTGTACAACCGTATAACTTAAGAAATAATAACAACTTAAATGTGCAATTATTTAGAAACCAAAAAACACAAAACATGTTATTTTATAAAGGAATTAGAGCTCAGCTCAGAGAATAAAGTCCAATCAGCGAAAGCCCCATAAAATTCGATTTTCTGAAGGTCTTTTTTAAAATTCTCAAAAACCAAGAAAGATTTTTGCGTTCGATTTTTGTGTTTGACTCAAAATTAACAAGAGCATTAATTATTGAAAGAAGAAATACCATAAGACAAAATTTTTTTAAAATTTTATTTAAAGACAATATTTTTACTTTCTTTGAAAAACTTGACTTTTAGACCTGAATACTCAGAAACCCTTCACTCAATTAACTTGTATTGAAATTTTAATTAAAGAACAATACCATATGGCAAAATTTTGTAAAAAATTTATTTAAAGAAAAAAAATGATTTTTTTTTTTTAAATTTGACTTTTAGACTTGAATACTCAGAAACCTTTCAATTAATTAACTTAATTGTAAAAGTATAAGCTTCGAGAAACACTCAAATATGTGGTAGCAAGTGACTAAGCTGATTTAGGTCAGTTTTTATTAAATTGCCCATCCCGCTTAAATGGGGGGAAATGCTCCCGCCTAAAATACGATTTTATTTTTCTTAGAATATCACCGAGAATCACATCCTAATGTTTGTATAGTGTTAGTAACCTATTTATAACTCAAGAACGGCTGAACGGATTTGTCTGAAAATTGGTGGGGAGGTAGCTTAGGCCCAGGAGACGGACATAGGGTTTACTTTTTATCCCGATATTCCTTTGGGAACGGGAAAGTAAACGGGAACCTAGAAACTACTGAACCGATTTCAAAAATTCTTTCACCGTTAAAATGCTACACTAACACCGAGTAACATAAACTTTAATTCATCCCCATATTCCCACGGGAACGGGAACGCAAACTTAGAAACTACTATACAGATTTCAAAAATTCTCTCTGCTCTAGGATGCTACATTATCCCTCAGTAACATAGACTATATTTCATAAATATATATTTTTTTTTTTGAGTGAAAATCCGTGGTGAACAGACGTGTGTAATAGAGTTGCTAAGAAGAAAGTTGAAAATATATTGAAAAATTGACGCGCGCGTTGCTGAAGTGATAGTAATGAATCACGGAAGTTGATTTATGAATTTAATAATAAAGTTGGAAAAATATAAGACGATTACAAAGTGTAAAAACGAGAATTAAATTGTTAAATTTAAAATTCGAGGCATAGCCGTTATTGATTTAAAAGACAGAGACCTAAAATATTTAAATAAATAGAGTAGTATTGGTGCATACAGTACTTAGAATAAATAAAATGAGTGGATGTGCACAGTGTGAAAAGGCAATAGGCAGGCAAGAAAACGGTTTTGCATGTAATGCCTTCTTCAAAAAAATTTAGTGCAATAAATGCGTCAATTTAGGGCAATATGAGAGTGGTGTTCTGAAGCACAAGAATTTTATTTGCGATGAGTGCAAGAAGTATTTGAAATTGATGGTTTCGAAAATGGACGATGTACTAAAAGTGGTAAATGAGAATAGAAAAGCATTAAATAAAATTGAAGATGTATTGCAAGTGGTAAATGAAAATAGAGCTGCATTAAATAAACAAGAAGATGAAATAAAAAAAGTTATGAGTTGCATTAAGTTAATGAGTGAGAAAGAGCCAGCTAGTGAAATAAAAAAAGTAAACAAACCAAAAACATATGCTGAAATAAGTGCTGTCAAAAATATCCCACCAGTTGTAGTGATGCCAAATCACAATCAAAATAGTGAAATGACAAAAGAAGTTTTAAAAGAAAAAATTGATCCAGCAGACCTGTCGATTAAGGTTAGTGGAATATCTAAAAGCACAAATTGTGCAATTTGAAATAAGATGTGAAAATGAAGAATCAACAAAAATAATGGAAAGTGAAGTAAAAGAAAAGTTAGGAGAAAATTATAAAGTTAATGAGCCATCGTTGTACGACCCAAAAATAGCGATAATAGGAGTTTGTAACAACAACATAATTATATTTGTTTTGTACATATTATTTTTCTTTATATTGTAACAATTACTTAACTTCATTAATTCTTCTTATTTTCATTCATAATCCTTTGAAAAACTGTCATAAAATGTAATATGGCAACTTTGCCAATAACTTCCTATATTTTAAAATTATAATTTCAAAATATAAAAAAGTCAAATATTTTAATTCCATTTAATACTAAATTTCAAAAACTCGTAAGTGGCATCACTGATAGAGATAAAAGAAAGCACTTTGCAGAAAGCTCTTATACAAAAGCTCTCCTGTCACCTGTTGATTTAGTTACTGCAGTTTTATTGGAGTCTGCACAATCAAAAGAGTATAAAGCAGAGCTTCGACCGCAGTAACTTCAATTAGAGTTGGCGTTTTGCTTACGATAGTCGGGTCATTTCCACAGTCTGAGAAAACATCACATCTAATGCTTGAGATTCAATTAGAGTTGGTGTTTCGCTTACGGTAGTCGGGTACCTCTCCACAGCCTAAGCACACAAACATCACATCTAGTGCTTGAGATCCGCGTTAACTTTATTGTCGCGATAAGACAAAGTTTGGGATTTTGTTCGACGATCGGGTACCTTCCATCGTCAGTAAAGTCTTACACTTTGAAAGCGTTGCCACGTGCGAAAATTAATAAATTAACAATTGATTTTGTATTATTCTTTAAATTTTTATTGTTTTAAATAAAGACAGTTTTGTTAAAAGTTAACTCCTTTTATTTTCATTTGGGGTTAACTCCTGTCAATTGTTTTGCTGCCTGTTCAGCGATTGCTGTAGTCTTCGGACAGCATAATCAGCTGGTCTCATCATCACTCTCACTTTGGCCCACTGATCATTCTTAGCTTCAACACGACTTCCCTTTACATTGGCACCCAACCTGTTGGCCAGTCTCCACAGAAAATATCTTCGTTAACACTCAACCAGTTAATAGATTGTCGCAACATTTAATCTGGTAGTAAAACTACGAAAATACGAAAACGGATCAAACAAATGCAAAACAAATGCAAAATACTCAAGCAGAAAACGTTCAGCAGGAAAGCACGCAAGCCGACGCGGATTATAACCTGTTCGAACACGCACAAGCGGAAAATACTCTGGAAGGAATACTCAGAAAATACGAAAATGGCACAGTTCACGGATGTTCAGCTTAAAAAATTAATTGATTCGATGAAAACGCAAGACGTTAAAGGCAGTCTAAGCCACTGCACTGCGCGTTTTAAAGGAGAAAAAGATCCTACCATTGTCGAAGGATTCATCACAACAATCAATGTTTACAAAGACCTTCAACGCCTTACTGACGATGACGCTATCATGGGATTTCCCCTATTACTCGAAGAAGGTGCAAGCGTTTGGTGGCAAGGTGTAAAAAGTGAAGCAAAGGCATGGGCAGATGTCATCTCCCTACTACGTAACGCATATGCTCCGGCAAAACCAGCATATCGAATATTTATGGAGATTTTTGAAAAGAAACAGAAAATGAATGAGCCTACTGATGATTTTATCTGCGAAAAGCGATCACTACTTTCGAAACTCGAGGATCCTAGGCCAGAAGAGAAAATGATGCTTGACATGATATATGGACTGCTCCACATTCGCATACGGGATGGTGTCCCACGCAAAAGTTTTCAATCATTTCATGAACTTCTTTCAAGAGCTATAGCTGTTGAAATGTCTTTAGCAGAAAAAACGTTCCACAAAGAACAAAAACTTGAACAATTGAATAAAAACAGATGCAATTTCTGCAAAAATGTTGGCCATACTACAAATGAATGTAGAAAGAAGGAACGGCAAGAAGCCAAGTCCTCATCAAAACAGGCACAACCAGCGGAATCTAAGCTATTTTGCTACAGATGCATAACACCTGGGGTTGTTCGTTCAACTTGCCCTACATGCAAGGAACTCCCAAAAGGACCCTCTACAGTAAGCTTCAACTGTATTAGAACAAATCTGGGAACGGATTTGCCCACTATTCCCATTTCAACACATGGAGACTATGGAATAGCTAATTTGGACACAGCTGCACGAACAAGTGTTGCGGGAAGAGAACTCTTCATTCACTTACTAAAACACGGAACGAAATTTAAGCAAGTCCCAGCTAACGGCAATCTCGCCGACGGAATTCAAAATGAGCAAGAAGTATATATTGCTGAAACAAGCATAATCATTGGCAAACGTCCAAGACCGATTAAATTCATTGCTCTACCCAAAGCAACAAACAATCGTACTCTGATTGATATCGATTTTATGGAGGAAAATGGAATGGTTCTTGATCTTGGTCAAAGAATGTGGTATTTCGCGGATCAGACCGAAACAAAGTTCGATTTTTACGACACTAACCACACCAAGTTAAAAGAGAAGAAATTTTCAACAAACATTCAAAATGTTACACCAAAAACTGACAACCTGTCAAATGAACCAGCCAAACATGCTAACGCGTTTTTAAACTGGTTTGAAGCCATAGAAGTAGTATCACCACTAGCTGCTACTCCGTAACCAGAACCAAATATGTTCAAAACTCCGAAAACGAAAACAAGACCTCACAAAAGTCCTAAAAGCGTTGAGAAAACAGAGATTCATTCAAATATGAAAAGAAAATTTTCTGTAACTGCAAATGCAAGAAATGAATACTCACCCCACTCTATTCAAACGATTTTCAGCGACTCGTTACGAAATGAATTAACACCCGAAAGAAGAAGAGAAAATACGAGCCTTTTTCCAGCATTGGTACGAACCGAAGAAGAAGTATTCCTCGAAGATTTCTTCACTGAAATATTATCAATCGATTTTGAATTACGAGAAAACGAAGCGGTGGAAATAGACCTAGAAAGCAAAATAAAATTAACTGCACTTCTACAGCAGGAAGAAGATCTATTCGATGTTCCTAGAGAACCTACTCCATACGCAGAACACAGAATTAATACTGGTAACTGTGAACCAATAGCTACAACGCCTTATAGTTTATCTCCTACAAGAAACAATTAAAAGAAGAGGTCAACAAAATGCTCGACACAAAAGTCATTGAGGAAAGTGAATCGCCCTGGGCAGCTCCAGTAGTTTTGGTACCCAAAAAGGATCAAGGTATACGTGTGTGCATAGACTATAGAAAGTTGAACAGCGTAACTATTCCGGACAAATATCCTTTGCCTAGGATAGACGATCTCTTACACTCAACAATAAGAACCAAGTTTAAAACCACATTAAACCTACAAACTGGTTATTATCAAATCAAGGTAAACGAAAGCGATGTTGAAAATACAGCATTTATAACACCTTTCGGCCTTTATCAATTCAAGAAAATGCCATTTGGTCTTCGAAACGCACCAGTGGCATTCCAAAGATTAATGGACAGGTTTCGAAAAGAGATTCCTGCAACATACATCCTCGTCTACTTAGATGATATCATAATTTGTTCAGATACCTTTGAAGAACATTTCGAAGATCTTAAGAAAGTTTTCAGCAAACTTAAGCTATATAAGCGCAAAGTCAACCGTTCGAAGTCGAACTTTTGCTGTCCAGAAATAAAGTACTTAGGACCCATTATAACTAATAAAGGCATACAAGTAAGCCCAGAAAAAGTCTCAGCGATAGTAAATCGAGTTGAACCAAAAAATGCCAAACAAGTGCTGTCATTTCTACAAACTTGCTCCTGGTATCGTAGGTTTATAAAAGATTTCGCGGACATATCAAAACCTTTTAGTAATTTAACTAAAAAGAATGCTGATTGGAAGTGGGAAGAAGCAGAACAAACCGCTTTCAACACTCTCAAGGAATTATTAACAACTGCACCAGTATTACAGCAAGCCCAAGATGATCAACCTTTTATACTGAAAACAGACGCAAGTAGCTACGCTCGTGGGGCCGTTCTAATCCAGGAGGAGAAGGAGAATGAACATCCTATCGAATATACCTCACGACTCTTAACAGCTCCCGAACGAAACTACTCGACCACTGAAAGGGAAGCTCTTGCCATTATTTGGGCAATCAACAAATTTCGAGGTTACATTGAAGGATGTCAATTTATGTTAAAAACTGACCATCAACCGTTGAAATGGCTACTAACTTTGAAGTCACCTACTGGCAGATTAGCACGATGGGCATTACAGCTCCAACCATACAATTTTATAATTGATTATGTCCCAGGCAAGGCAAACCATGTGGCAGACATGTTATCCATGCCACCATGCGATAAAAACCTTACTCCTCAACTCATCTCTAAGTTATAGAAACTCGCAAAATTAATAAGAAACGTACAGTCAACAACCGAGAATATGCAAGATACCAACAAATTGTATACCGATAAAAAGCGACGACCACAAATCTCACTCAAAATAGGTGACCAAGTACTAGTCACTACTATGTATGACTTCCAAATTTGTTCCAAAACGAGATGGACCATATATCATCATTAAACAAATTGGTTCTTCAACATATCAAGTTGCATTAAGGGATGATCCAAGCATTCCATTGGGGACATACCATGTTTCGTCCTTAACCTTATACCGAACATCAACAACACAAGCCAATGACCCCATTCAACCATTACGAAGACGGGGAAGACCGAAAAAGAGACCTCAACCAACACTTCCTGTCGCATCACCGAGACGTTCTCAGCGACAGAGGGGGAGACTGATAGATAGATAGATAGATAGATAGATAGATAGATAATTTTATTTTATTTAAAAAGTAGTTATAAAAACAAGATTATGCTGGTTTACAAAATTAGTTGAGGCAATGGCCGGGTTCAAGACAAATTCCGAAAGTTCGAAGAGATCTGTCAGTCCATGAACGACTATCTTAACTTTTTTTTTTGTCTTAAAGTAGTAGTGTGATTCACCTCTCGATTCTACATAGTAAGTAGTAAAATTATTTGTAAAACACAGATGTTTTCAGTTTGAAATTCAACAATTTGACTTCCAAGTGTTTCCAAGTTGAGCAGTTTTAAAATTACATTCATTTTACTTAATTTTGATAAAAAAAATGAAAATCGTGTGCCTTCAAAAATGTATTTTCTTTGTTGATAAACTCACTATTAAAATTAATTTACAAAACAGAATATCCAAACACCAATAATTATCAATTTCAATTCAACAAATAAGCAAAAACTTGTAGAACAAAAAATAACCCAAGAATACCGAGTAAAGTTCGATTGTCATATATGTTGTTTTCCTTGTTTTGACAAGTAAAATCTTAAGTTCAGATTTTCAGCCAAGTTTTTCCATCTGAAAATCTATGTTCGAAAATCTGAAAATCTAAATGTCATCTGAATTGTCATCTGAAAATCTGAAACTTTTTACAAGGGAAAAGTGACAGAATCTTAAGTCAAGATTTTCGAACATAGGTCCCAGGAACGCGGCCAATAACTTGTTAAAGTTATCTATCAAGTCATAATTTTACTATTTACATTTTGGCTTAGCTTGAATTTAAATTAATTATATTCATTTACAATTAAGTTGCGATAATTAAGAGCGTATTTTAAGAATTTATAAAGGTTTAAATAACATTTGCCATTCAATATTTGAAGAAATTCATTTCGATCAATTGTTTCGGCACCTAGAAATATTCTTCTGTAGGATTTGAAAATAGGACAAACGCTGACGAAGTGGTAGGTGTTCTCAGTTGGATCAAGATTGCATAACGTGCATAAGCCAACAGTGTCACGCTGAAATGCCCTAGCATTCAAATTAAGTAGCCCACACCGTGTTCTTAAGAGCAGACTTATCATTTCTCCTGAGTTCGAGTCATCAAAATAATTCGGTACCTCTGTGAAGGACAGATTGCAGTATTCATCATGAAATTGTGATGGTAAAGCCCGTTCGGTAGAAGCATTCCACTGTTGTTCCTTAAGTTTAGTTAAAATCAAGTTGTGAGTCTGTTTCCATTCGAAATTGCTGGTTTCACAGTCAACAAGGATGCCAGTCTCGCGGAAAAGGCCTGACCATTCCTGGGCCCAATAAATATTTTTGCGGAGTACTGCTGTAAAGCTGGGTAGACTCAAAACTTTACGCATATATGTAAAATGTATTTCAAGAGTAGTAAGAAACGATTTTGGCAGACCAGTTTCGATGTGTACAACGTAGTTTGGTGTATTATCAGGTAGATTAAAGCATCTTTTGACAAAAAATCTTTGAAGTTTCTCACATTGTATGTACTCTTTGTACCCCCATACTTGTGCACAGTAGTACCATCGAGTTTATATACATAGAGGAACCATGCTATCTTGCGTTAAGTCGTCGATAGATGTCACCAGGTACATTAAATCGACTTTTAAAATTTTTTGTGGAATACGTTCCAAACAAATTTAACTATAAAAAAGACAACACGAAAGGGAAACATAAAAAAAGTCATGGGTATAGAGAAATGCCCAACACATTGTGCTTTGTGTGAATCTTGTTTGTTCATCTGCATGCATGTAAAATGTACTTCTTCGCAGATATGTAGGTATATCTTTCTTCTGCTTATGCGTTACGTATAGATACATTTATGTGAAACTGAATGTAGGCAGCGAGCAACACATTTTTCTTAAATTACTCATTGCATGTGTGCGATTTGTTTTTGTCGAATATAGTCAAAAAGGAAATTGGTGCGTGTGTGCCTTGTTCCTTATCTTTTTTTCATTTTTCATTCCTAATTCAGGTTTTGGCTTGCAAGGACGTTTGTTACGATCAAGAGTTCAATTTTTTTCTTTCAGCAATGCCTTCGGTATGTGCTTATGCAAATTGTTTTAATTCCTATAGGACGGGGGGTCTATCATTTTTTAGTTTACCGACTGATGCTAGAAAAATTATTTGGGTTAAGCACACTTGGCAAAATATGCAAAAATTCACATAAAATTTTGTGAAAAGCATTTTTATGCGAAAGATTTAGTTGAATCTGGTACGAAAAAAAAATATAAAGCCAGATTGTGTACCAATCTCTGTCCCCAACATTTGTTCCTGTTCACAAACTTGTAGAGACCAAATTTGTGAAGAACTTTTACAAAAATTTTCTTGTTCAGGCGAAATGAAAAAACATAATTTTAAGCGTCAACATGAAGATGTGAATGCTACAACTTCCATTAACTACCCCTCTTCAGAAGACAAAGAAGATGACGATCATTTATCTTTAGAAGGAAATAGATCTCCACCTGGCCCAAATTTAAGAACCTATTCTAATCGAGCGTGGGGGCAGGGTTCGAAAAAAATGCATCTTGTATTCCCGACTCTTGAGAATTCAGATAGCGTAGCTTCTTGTTCACACCATGTATCAAAATTTTTATTCAGGTCGCCGAAGAAAAAACTTAAAACTGACTATGAAAAATTAGAAGAAAAATTTGACGAAGTTTTAAGCGACAAACCTGACTCAGTGCGGACATTTATCTCTTCTCAATTAGTACATAAACCAAGTTCTCAATGGAAAAATGATGAGAAAGACTTGTATTTAAAATTTTATTATAAATCGCCGGTCATGTACAAACATTTAAATGATATTGGGTTTTTGCTGCCTTCAATATCAACCATTCGAAGATGGCATTCTAACATAAAATTTTCGCCTGGTATATCTGAAAAAGTTCTGGAATTGCTTAAATTCAAAAGCGATTCGCTTTCAACATTAGACAAAAAATGTGTCCTACTGTTGGATGAAATGGCAATAAAGCCAGAATTAGAATATAATTCATCAGAAGACGTAATTTATGGCTTCGTTGATCATGGGAGCTTTGGCAGAAAAAATTGTGTTGCCACACATGCACTTTTGGTTATGCTTAGAGGGCTAAACAGCAATTGGAGACAAACAATAGGAATTTTCATCGGTAACGTCAATGGGGTTGGCTTAAGTAATATTATTAAATATTGCATTGATATTATTATGAATCGTTATATTATTATGTACGACTTACTCTCGACAAAACCGGTTGTGTTTTTTATCTTGTCTGGCCTTTGCTGTTCTATCATGGTTTCTAACTGCTATAAATGTTTGAAAGTCATTTCTGACACTTTTTTTCTTTCATGTGACATTTGTGGCAAGCATTCACATTCGGAGTGTATAAACATTACCGAAAAAAAAGACATAAACTTCATAAAATCTAATAAAAATTTCTTCTTCAAATGTGAAAAGTGCATACATATTCCATTAAAACTGTGCTTTGATAAATTAAAAGATCTCTCAGCCTATGTACTGGAAAAATCTTGCTCTGATTCTCCTTCTGAGAGTAAAGTGCTGAAAACCACTAATGATATAAGTCGTCGCATTCGTGATTCTACTCGTGCTCAGAGAAATGCAAATTCAAAGGAGAAAAAAAATCAACTTCTAACAACGACAACTAAAAAAGCTGCAATCAGAGGAACATCTACACCGCAGAGTTTAACCAACGTGGAATATTTACTTGAAACACCTTTAGTTTCGAAAAATAACGTTTCTACACGTTCCACTCTCACTCCTACAACAATCAAATCTGCTGCAACTTTTGCTCACAACAATAACTCGATATCTTCCCTATCCTCAACTAATCTTAAAAATTCTGTCTTGGATAGTGTTAATGTCAAAGTTGTTTCCGATAACGATAGCAACATTGCTGCTGACGATAATAACACAGTAGTGGATAAATATGTTCCTGATGGAGTTGAAGAGACTGTTGTTGATGATGGTTCTAATGCTGCTGTTGCTGGAGACAAAAATGTGGATGTTGCTGGTGTTGTGGATGGTGAAATTGATGCTGGAGATGAAAACGTGCATGTTGCTGTTGATGTGGATGGTGAAATTGATGCTCCTGCTGGTGGTGTTAATGAAGCCGTAAGTAACTACAATGTTGCAGGCACAAGGAAATTGAATAAACAGAAACATCTAATTGGCAATAATGTTCGCGCTACTGCCATTCTTCCATCTGTTCCTAAACTGCGCTTTATACATGTTTCACGACTTAAAAACACTGTCAATGAAAATGATCTCATGAGATTTGTTGCAGAAAATCTAAATATGAATATAACAGATCTAATATGCCAAAAACTTGTTAAAAAAGATGCAGATATTTCTAAACTTCGATTTATCAATTTTAAACTCGGTGTACCTTCTGGATCCCTTGATGCTGTTCTTCAATCATCATTATGGCCAATAGGTGTTCAAGTTAAACAGTTTCTTAAATACTCAAAAAACGAATTAGGCCAAAAACAAATCACAGCAGAGATATAGTGAATAGTGTTTTCGTTTCACCCTCAAGTTTTCTCATCTACTATCAAAATGTTAGTGGTATGAGGACTAAATCTCAAGACTTTTTTACTGCTGCTATGGATTGTCCATATGAAATTATCGCACTTACCGAAACTTGGTTAAATAAATATTTTTCGGATGGAGAATATTTCACAACTGAATTCAACGTCTTCCGAAATGATCGTCAATACAACCAGACTGGACAATGCAGAGGTGGTGGAGTTTTGTTGGCGGTTAAATCATCTTTTGCAAGTAGGGTAATACAATTACCGAATGACTCTTTCGAAATTGAACAGATTTGTGTCTGTGTAGATTTAAATATTTTGTCTTTTGGAATGATTAGTTTATGTTTTTGTATCTTACATACCACCGTTATCTCAGATTTCATTATATGAGTCTCACATTAAAAATATTTTAGAAATTGCTGATGGCAAAGATGAAAATTGTTATTTTTTAGTTGCTGGTGATTTTAACTTGCCTTATGTAAAATGGGAATTCTCAAATGATGAAAAGAAAATGTTTCCTTATAATGTTACTAAAGATTTTGAATGTATTGTTATCGATAGTCTATTAGCTTTGAATATGCATCAAATTAATTCCATTCCGAATTCCATGGGCCGATTTTTAGATTTATTTTTTGTTGATAATAATTTTGAAGCTCAATGTAATGAACCTTCTTTTAAATTGTTAGAAAATAATATTTTTCACAAAGCAATAGAAATTTCTTTAAATTTTTCAGTTTTAATTGAATCAAAATTGAATAACAATTCACAAATGTATGATTTTAAAAAGGCTGATTACACTTCTATGATGACTCATTTAAGCACGATTGATTGGCAAGAAATCTTTAATTGTTATGATACCAAACAAGCTTTTTTACTGTTTCGGAATATTTTAGATGCATTAATTTCAACATACGTTCCTAAAAAAATAATTAATACATCCAAGAAACCCGTTTGGTTCAACAAAAGCTTATCCAGACTTAAAAATGTAATGCATAAATTGAATAAATTAAGCAAAAATTCAGATAGGTATATCGAACAATTCAAGCAAATTAGGAAAGAGTATGAGTTTTTGAAAAATTTCTTATACAAGCAATATATCTCGTCTCTTGAGTCGAACATCAAAAGAAACCCCAAAAGTTTCTGGACGTATTTAAATACAAAAAGAAACTCAGTTGGGATTCCATCCTGCGTTACGTTTTGTGGCATACCATCTGATGATATTAATGTTGTTTGCAATAACTTTGCTTCGTTTTTTCAATCAAATTTCGTTGATCTCAAACTAGATAGTGATAACTTGTTAAACACAAATCCTTCTGTTGACCTTGGTAGCTTGTACTTATCTGTCGATGATGTTTTGCAAGCACTGTTGTCACTCGAGAATAACTATTCGATTTCACCTGACAAAATTCCACAAATTTTGTTAAAAACTTTAGCACACTATCTTGCAGCTCCACTTTGTTTTATATTTAACTTATCTCTAAATAGTGGGGTATTTTTGGATGAGTGGAAATACTCCATCATAACCCCGCTCCATAAAGCAGGAGCAAGGACCTCTGTTGAAAATTACAGACCTATTGCCAAACTTCAACTAATTCCTAAGGTTTTCGAATCAATTGTGAAAAACAAGTTATATAACCAAATTCATAATTTTATTTCTGTACACCAACATGGATTCTTAAAGGGAAGATCAACGTCAACAAATTTATCTTTGTTCACAAGCTACTGCCTCACTCAATTAGAAAATCGTTCTCAAGTAGACACCATTTACACCGATTTTTCTAAGGCGTTCGACCGAGTTCAACATAGTGTTCTCGTAAAAAAACTTGAGATGTTTGGTTTTCATTCAAATCTTCTCATGTGGATTGAAAGTTATCTAGAAAATAGAAAACAAATGGTTAAAATTGGAGATGTGTTATCTCGAGAAATTATAAATTTTTCAGGCGTTCCTCAAGGCAGCCACCTAGGCCCATTGTTTTTCAATATTTTTATAAATGACTTGCCATCGCATCTTTTATATTCTAAATGTCTTTTATTTGCTGATGATTTAAAAATTTTCAGCTGCATAAACTCAGTAAATGATTCAAATAAACTACAGTTAGATTTGAACATTCTATCTAACTGGTGTGATTCCAATGGTTTACACTTAAATAAGAAAAAATGTAGTGTGGTTACTTATTCAAGAATTCATAATCCACTGAAATTTAGTTATAAACTCGACAACGATATTTTACAACAACTTGGTAGTCACAAGGATCTGGGAGTAATTTTTGACTCAAAATTGAGCTTCTCAAATCACATAGACCAAGTTATTTCGAAAGCAAACTCAATGTTAGGGTTTGTTATTCGTAACTCTAAAAATTTTAAGGACCCTTACACATTAAAAACTTTATATACAAGTCTTGTTAGGCCGCATTTAGAGTATTGCAGCGTTGTATGGAATCCCTACACTCAGTCAAGTATTTTCCGTATTGAAAAAATTCAAAAAAGATTCACAAAAATGGCCTTGCGAAAAACTTTTGGTTATTTGAACGTTCCATCCTATGAAACGAGATGTATTTTAATTGACTTAAAACCTCTTGCCCAAAAGAGAAAATTAAATTCAATTCTCTTCGCCTACGATGTATTGAATTGTGTAATTGACTGTTCGGTTTTGTTATCTATGTTTAATATTTACGCACCATCTCGATATTTGCGCCCCCGAAATGGGAATTTTCTAAGTGTTCCTTACCATAGTACCAACTATGCTAGGCATAATCCTATTACTAGAGCTTGTTTGGATTTCAACGAATATGATTTCGCCATAGATTTCAATGTTGATAGAAACGAAATAAAAAATAAGCTAGTTAAATTGTTATAACTTTATTTTAATTATTGTAATTTTGTATATTTAAAATATGTTTATGTTGATAAAAACCAAATTTGTAGTCTCTATAGAGTGTTGTAACTTTTAAGACGGAATAAATAAATAAATAATAAATAAATAAATAAATAAATAATCTGGACTTCGAAATTTTAGCAGTAAACACTGATCAAGGCAGCAACAACAGAAGTGCTTACAGAATTTTGGGAGGGACATTTGAAAGACCCTATTTTTTGCATAACAATAAACAAATTTTTTGCTGCATGATGTACCACATCTTATTAAAAGTGTGAGAAATAGACTTTTAGATGCTGACATTTTGACAAGTGATGTCAAAGTTGAGAAGCGGACTTTACTGTAGAACAATTTTTTTCTTAGAATTTGACCAAAAATCAAATCCCAAAGTATGTAACACGAATTATGGAACTCCCTGTATATGCATGTTGAGCTGCAGAAGAGTAGAGAAAAGTTTGAATTTTTGTAGAGGTTGTAGCCATATTTTTATTGAATACTTGTTAGTACAATGTTTAATCTTTGAATTGAAATCTGAACATGAAAAAGTACAAATAATTGTTTGTCATAACAATTTCCTCAAAACGCTGTTTTTAAAGGGGCTTACATCCAGTCCAACTGCTTTACTGAAAACATAAAACCAAATAAATTTTCTTACTATAGGATCTTGTGGTGTCCTTGAACTATTCATTCATTCATCAAATTGAAATATACATACAGTTGCGGTCAAAATAATAGCAGTGTGAGTAAAAGCATTGCACAGATTGGTATTTTTCCACTTTCCATTGCGTTGATAGTGAAAACCCGTTACACTTTAATTGTTTTAAGGGGTGGAAAAGGATCTCGTCAATATGTAAGAAGACCTCCAAACACTGAATATAATCCACACTTTACAATCATAATGGTATGGGCATGTTTTTTCTTCTACGGAGTTGGACCCATAATGCGGATTAAAGGCATTATGGATCAGCATCTCTATGTTAGGATAATGCAGGAAGTAATGCTACCGTATACTGAAGTTGAATGCTACCGTAAATGAAGTTGCTTCTTGCTGAAATGGGTCTTTCAGCAAGAAGCAATGGTTCCAGGAAAGTAAAGTAGATGTGATGGAGTGGCCCGCACAGTCTTCGGACTTTAATCCCATTGAAAACCTATGGAGCGCTGTAAAAAAATATGCTTCTAGATGTAAACCAAGCAACAACACAGTCCTTTGCGAAGCGTTACAGCAATCATGGAGTTCGATAAGCACAGGAAGGTGTGGAAACCTGATAAACTCTATTTAACGTCTTTGTACTGCTGTTATAGCTAACAAGGGACATGCAACTAAATACTAATTAAAGGTACGAACACTCAGCCACATATTGTAATAAAAATTTTGACCTAATTTTTCGATTTCGTAACATTTCAAGGTAGATTTTCCTATCACTTTTTTTTTTTTTTGAAAATAAAAGCTTAAAACCCCACTTTGAAAACCACGTTATTGGTTTTTTAAATTAGAATTGACGGATAAGTTTTTTTCAATTTTGTTGTTTCTTAAGCTCTATACTACTATTATTTTGACCGCAGCTGTACATACATACATATATGTGGACTGGTGGATCTGAACAGAAATACCAAACCAAACAGTATTTTCTATTATTTTCTATTCATTCCACATACATTCCAAAGTCTACTGTATTCCACACCTACTTGCTTTTAGAACCAAAATTAAGGTTCTAGTATTTGCTAAAATAGAGCGCCATCCATTCGACGAATTAACGCAATATTCTATTTCAGCCGAGGTAGTTCCTCTATATATATAAACTCAATGGTAGTACATTATGGATCTAACGGCTGCATCATGAACTTTAAACTTAGCTGAATGAGGTACGGATTTATTTTTTACGAATTTGGACCAGGTTGCGTTTACAGCATTTTTTGATGTTGCCAGCCTCTTTGTGAGATGTTCGGACCAGGACATGTTATACGTAAAGACTACACCAAGATATTTATACTGATTTGTAATTTTTATTTCTGTGCCGTTAAAATACCATTTTTCACAGACCGCTCTTCGTCCTCCATTCCTAAAGATAACAATTTCCGACTTCTCAAGATTGAGTTCAAGGTTCCATTTATCGCAATAGTTGCTGAACTTGTTTATAATAGCTTGAAGTATAACAGGACTCTCAGCTAAAATGACTATGTCATCAGCGTATAAGAGGACATTTATGCCAATTCCTTCTATAAATATTCCAATGGGGAATTCAGAGTGGAGATCATTTAAAAACAAGACAAAAAGGAGATCACTCAGTACACAGCCTTGCTTAACACCTTTGTTCGTTCGAAAAAAATCAGATGCGCTGTTTCCATCCCAGACTGCTGCAACTGTATCTTGATATAGTAGTTTGATGATTTGAACCATTTTCATTGAAATTCCCAATGTGACAAGTTTGTGAAAAAGAGCTTCTCTATTGATGTTGTCAAATGCGGCCTTTAAATCTACGAACCAAGCACAAAGTTTTTTTTCTGACTTAATTGCAGTTGAATTAGGCATGAAAGGTTGAAGATCTGATCGACAGTGCTATAATTGTTTCGATAAGCAGCTTGGTATTCATTGAGTATGTTTTTACTTTCAATCCAAGTTGTAAGACGATTTAAGAGGACCGTGGTGAATAATTTGTAGAGGGTGTCTAAAAACGAAAGGCCTCTATAATTAGATACAAGGCTAGGATCACCTTTTTTAAAGAGGGGAAAGATAATTGCTTTATTGAAGGATGATGGTATCGTTGCTGTTTCGTAAATTCTTTTAAGTAAAATGTGGACCTCACCAATAAAGGAATCACTCGCGTTTTTATAAAATTCATATGGAATTCCATCTATACCCGGTGCTTTATTTTCTTTTGAAGATGCTATCGCAATTCTTACTTCATTCAAATCGATTGGGCGATCAAGTTCCGGTATTTGAACTAAAGGTGTTTCAAGTAAATATTCCACGTTGGTTAACCGATCAGAATTAAGGGAATTTTCGAAGTGTGACATAAACTCAATAGCCGTGATTTGTATACCGTTATTCGTAGGATTACCGCGTATCTCTTTGGCAAGTTTCCACCAATCCTTTGCTGAGGTAATACTTGAAAGTTGAACAGAAATGCGCTGGTAGCATTCACGTTGTTTTGCTTTACTACGGACTTTATTTTAGCAACTTTTTATTAGCATCACAATAATTTTTTCTGCTTGCATCGAGATTGAACTTTCTATAAATGTTAAGAAGTTTCAGCAACGCTTTTTTAGCCATAAAGCATTCTGTATCATACCACGGTTTCTTTCGGTCGAACTTGACATTTGAATTACTAGGATTCCCGTATGCAGTATAAATACATTGTTTTAAAGAAAGGCAACGTGTTTCAATGCTATCTAGAGACATGAGTTTTTCCGCAGAAACTTCATCAATTATTTGGTTGTATTCTGCACATCTATTGGTAAACCATTTAAGTCTTGGGAGCAAGATGGAAGTGGGGTGTCTAGTCGTATCTTCGAAAGCTTTTATACCCAAAACTAGCGGCATGTGATCAGAAAAGGTTGCTCTATCAACTGAGAAACTTGCAATACTTTCTAAAGCACTGTACGAAGGACAGCAATAGTCAATCACAGATGATCCTCTAGTTGATACAAAAGTATACTCGCCGGTTGTATCTCCGAAGCCCCTTCCGTTAAGTATAAATGCGCCAATGTCTTCCAAGAGCTCACAAAACTTATTACAGTTGCTGTCAATTACAACATCTTTAGAGTATCTTTTGTCAGTGATAAACTGTGATGTTCGTGAATCAATTGTTCCTTTTTGTCCAGTTCTGACGTTAAGATCACCCATAAGGATGAAGTGGTTAGATTGAAGCTCTTCGAAAAATGATTTTAATTTTTCAAAATCACGTGTCCAATTATTGCAGTTTAAATAGCTTGGTACTAGATTAAGAATGGACCCAGAAAAATTGCTTTTTAAAATGACTGTATCGAAGAAATTTGTGAATCTTAGTTGGTATGTGGATTCAATAGTTTTACGGAAACCGTATAAGCAACCGCCACTAGCTCTGAAGTTTTGAGTTTTTGTTGCCGCAATCCAGAACAGTTTGAATTCTTTAAAATAAATTTCATAATGGTGTATATGCTCTGATAAAACAAAAGTTTCGTACAAAAAGAAAATATCGAATTTACAAACGTATTTAAAAAAGTTACATAATATATTTTTATTAACAAGACCAGCTACATTATATGACAAGACTTGACAGACTTTCGTTTGCTAATGGTTATTATTGTTAGGGTTATTGACACTTGAGTCCTGCATGTTTGTAGTAGTATCCAGAAAAACAGAGTAATTTGAGTCTGTTCCTAAAAACTGTGTAAGAAACTCTCGGTCTTTTTTGTTGAAGGCTCTTACAATTCCATCTTTGTTGCACTTGAAGCGACGACGTCCATCTACCAAAAGTTGATTTCGATGCGTAGACTGCTATTAGCCTTCAGAAGACAACGTTTTAACTGGCGGAGGTGATCTTTCACTTGACGTTAAATCCTTATTAATAGAAATCTGGGTATTTGAGAGATGTTTGGTTGCTGACATAACGGAGTGAACTTCATCCGTATTAGAAAGTTCGAATACATAGGCAGGTCTGGCGTTTTTTGATGAATTAATTTTTCGGGCGCTATTAGCTGTTGCAGTAACTCTAAGGGTTGTATTGCAAACCTGTTGAAATTGTTGTTTAGCTTCTTCAATATTATCCGCGTTTAACCCGCTGACTATCACGTTCAATCTCTTACTGAATTTCTCCGCATCTTCCATTCTTTTATGAAGCACACGTTCGCCATCTTTTAATTTTTCGATTTCGTTTTTAAGTATTTTGTTTTCTTCTTGTAGAGCGGCAGCTTCTATTTTGATACTATTAATATCCTCTTTTGTAGCTATTTTAACTAGTTTCTGATCCAAAAGCTTATCCATTTCATCAATGAGAGCAGTTAAAGAAAATGTTTCGGTCATATCAGTCGAAGTGCAGCTTTTCTTCAATAATTTTTGTTTTCGGGCTCGGGTGAAGTTTCGCCAAAAGATCTTTTATTTTTTAATTCGCGATTCATGAACAAAGCTGTGACTCACTGTACTTTCAGCTAGAGAGTTTGAGCTTCACTTATAATAACAATCAGCCGGTTTGTGTATTGACTATGTTGTGGTGAAATTTTTAATCCACCAAAATTGAGAGAGCTTTCTTTGATGAAAAAATACAATCACCGATTTTGTGGAGTGGTACAGCTGATAATCCGTATGGAAGTAGGGGAATATGTAGCTTCTTTTCTGGTCTTGTTTGGCTTAGGGCCGGTCTGTTCAAGTGTGGTTAAATCTGTGGTTTGGTTACCAGAGATTTTGCTTAACCCATGGTTATAGATCTATGGTTAAGGAATTGCGTCTTTTCACTATTTTTTCGGCCTTGGTTAACAAACCGTAGGTTATCGAGAAATTCCAATATTTTTCCAGTCTATCTGTCAAATTAATCACTTACCTCAATCAACGGTTATCTTTCATAGTGACATTGTGTTTATTGTCGGCAGTTCATAGTGAGTTATTTTATAATTATTCATGTTTTTTTTTTCCTATGTTATTCCTAATTTTTGTTATTTTTGAAGAAAATGTCACAATCAAAGCAACGATCTGCGAATTTCTCCAAAAGTGAAGAAGAAAAACTTGTAGGTTTGGTGTTAGAAAAAAAGAACATTTTCGAAAACAAGAAAACTGACGCAGTTACATCAAAACAAAAAGATGCGGCATTGGAAAAATTGGCACAAAAGTTCAATGCTTCTTCTGAAACAAACATAGTGAGTATTTTTTTATAGATTTTACCATTTTCACATCAAAATACATTCGGGATTATAATTTTTATTCTATAATAATATAATAATGCGAAAAGACAGATTAACCAAACGTGAAAAGACGAAATTCCAGTAAATCGATGGTTAAATAGCGTTAACCGACCAAAATCGACTGGTTAACAATTTCTCTGGTTAGTTAACCAAACCATTCATTTGTTAACCAAACCAAGGCTGAAAAGACTCATTCTATGGTAACCACTGGAAATAACCACGGGTTAAAATTAACCAAACTTGAACAGACCGGCCCTTAGTATTACTTTGTAAATACTTACAGTAATAATAATTTTTTTTCTGTTTAGATGACAAAGACAGATGATCGATGATTTTCACCACTAAGAACTAACCAGCTTCGATGTACCACACCACGAATAAATTATTTTTATTATCGTTTTAAATAGAGATCTAATAAAAGCTCATAGATAAGATAAGTGTCTTTTTGTTGAAAGACACTTATCAAGCTTTGTAAACTTGTTTATGTAAACAATTCTTAAGTTTTATGATTATTAATGAACTGATGTAAAAATGAACTTAATACAGAGCTACACAAAACCACTTCCGTACTCCAAGCTAAGCAGAAAGCTTTTTCAACCAAGAGGGGGAGACTGTAACAACAACATAATTATATTTGTTTTGTATTATTTTTCTTTATATTGTAACAATTACTTAACTTCATTAATTCTTCTTATTTTCATTCATAATCCTTTGTAAAACTATCATAAAATGTAATATGGCAACTTTGCCAATAACTTCCTATATTTTAAAATTATAATTTCAAAATATAAAAAAGTCAAATATTTTAATTCCATTTAAAATTTCAAAAACTCGTAAGTGGCATCACTGATAGAGATAAAAGAAAGCACTTTGCAGAAAGCTCTTATACAAAAGCTCTCCTGTCACCTGTTGATTTAGTTACTGCAACTTTATTGCAGTCTGCACAATCAAGAGTATAAAAGCAGAGCTTCAACCGCAGTAACTTCAATTAGAGTTGGTGTTTTGCTTACGATAGTCGGGTCATTTCCACAGTCTGAGAAAACATCACATCAAGAGCTTGAGATTCAATTAGAGTGGGTGTTTCGCTCACGGTAGTCGGGTACCTTTCCACAGCCTAAGCATACAAACATCACATCTAGTGCTTGAGATCCGCGTTAACTTTATTGTCGCGATAAGACAAAGTTTGGGATTTTGTTCGACGATCGGGTACCTTCCATCGTCAGTAAAGTCTTACACTTTGAAAGCGTTGCCACGTGCGAAAATTAATAAATTAACAATTGATTTTGTATTTTTCTTTAAATTTTTATTGTTTTAAATAAAGACAGTTCCTGTTATTTTCATTTGGGGTTAATTCCTGTCATTTGTTTTGCTGCCTGTTCAGCGATTGCTGTAGTCTTCGGACAGCACAATCAGCGGCAGAGAGCAACACAAAGCTGCGATTACTGGGTGGTTTAATTCCACAAGGGTTCTGGGGTATCTTTTCATCGGAGGACTGAGGAGCTGCGAACCTGAGAAAGGTCTCATCATCACTCTCACTTTGGCGCCCACTGAGCATTCTTAGCTTCAACACGACTTGCCTTTACCAGTTGATAAAAAAGTAAATGAAAATAATCTGATTTAAATTATAAAAAAAAAACCAAAAAAACTAGATGGAAACTTAAAGCTAATAAGGTGTTATAATAACTATAAGGATTCAAATAAGTACAACGCCATAGTTGAAGTAGACAGTAAATTATTTAAAGTCATTTTGGAAGCGGAAAGGCCTTGTTTGAATATTGAATGGAATAAGTGCACGGTTTACGATAAGGTTAATATGTAAGAAGATGTTACAAATATTGTGGGTTCAATCATAAGGCTAAGGACTGTACGAACAAAATTAGTTGTCCTAAATGTGGTGATGAACATAAGTTGGAGGAGTGTAAAAATGAAAATAAACAGTGTGTCAATTGAATATTAACTATTAAAAAACTAAATTTAGATATAAACCCGTATCATGATGCTAGAGACATTAATTGTCCAGTGTATTTGAGAAGGGTAGAAAGAGAGCGTGAAAAAGTTTCTTATTAGCAACCAAAGTTTTTTGAGTGTATTAATTAAATATTCAAGGTCTGACCAATAATTTTAATGAAATAAAAAATAATATTGATTCGAGTGTTGACTGAAACTCATGTTGGAACTAAAATAACTAATAAAGAAATAAGTGTTAACAACTATCACATAGTAAGATGTGAAACTACATCCTCACATACAGGGGGAGTGATAATATATTTAAAAGACTGTTACGAATACCCTACTGTTATTAAAAGTGTTCAAATTGGGTTAATGTTGTGGATTTTAATAGTAAAAATAGAAATTGAAAATAAAGCAATTGTGTTCCTTACTGTGTACAGATCACCTAGTACTTCGATTAGAGACTTTTGTAACTGCATTTGTGATTATATAGATGACTTACCAGATAAAAATATAATTATACTTGGAGATTTCAACATAGACTGGCTTGAAAATAGTATTTATAAGAGAGAGCTTGAGTGTTTATTTGCTGAAAAACTTTGTAAGCAATTGATTGATTTCCCAACAAGGATAACTCCTACTACTAAGTCGCTCTTAGATAATGTGGTATCAGACATAAAAAATCTTGAAGCTAAGGTTCAAAATGACATTAAAATCAGTGATCATGAAACAATTTCGTTTAAAATTAGACATGAAAATAAGTACTACAAATCAAAGAAGATAAAGTTTGTAAAATATAATAGTTTCCAATTTGTACAGTCAGTAATGAGAAGTGCAATAAATAGAATAGGTATTTCAATACATTGTGATGATGGTATGTGTGATTTATTTGATTCTTGTGAATCGGCCCTAAACTTTGTGATAGCAGACTGGAAAGAGAAATTGCACGAAAACAAAAAAATAGCAGCTGTGTTTCTTGACCTTAAAAGAGCTTTCGAGACGGTTGTCAGGAAGATATTATTGAAAAAGCTAGCTATATACGTATGGGGTTGAATATGAATAAAATAAAATAAAATAAATAGGGTGGCGCTACAGAGCGAAGAGCCCCTGGGCCTAGCGCATTTTTCACAACCATACCTTGTGAGGGAATGGAGGGGACCTACAATTTTCTGCCGGTTCCGAACGGCTAATCGAAAAAGCGCTTTTCATGGCAATGAATACTAACGGAGGACTTGCCTTCCTCGCGAAAGGCGATACCCGTGGAAAAAACATTTTTGCCTCTGTTGTGATTCGAACTCGAACCTCTGGATTAACAGGCGGACATGCTATCCATCACACCACGGGTGCTACCGGGTTGAATATGAATGGTTTAAGTAATATCTCTGTGGGAGAAAGCAAATTGTAAAATTTAATGATAATTTATCTTAACAATGGAAACGAATATAGGAGTTCCACAAGGATCAATCCTGGGTCCACTCTTGTTTTTGATATATATAAATGATATAAAAAAGTAATAAAGCATTGTCAAAATAAAATTTTTGCTGATGATGGATTGCTGTTCATCAATAGAATTGAAGAATTGTTATGTGTACACTTATTTTTATATTTAAAATCAAAAATAATATGTTACCTGATTATCTTAGTAGAAGACTAACAACTAGAGCCAGTGTACAACCGTATAACTTAAGAAATAATAACAACTTAAATGTGCAATTATTTAGAAACCAAAAAAACACAAAACATGTTATTTTATAAAGGAATTAGAGCTCAGCTCAGAGAATAAAGTCCAATCAGCGAAAGCCTCATAAAATTCGATTTTCTGAAGGTCTTTCTTAAAATTCTCAAAAACCAAGAAAGATGTTTGCGTTCGATTTTTGTGTTTGACTCAAAATTAACAAGAGCATTAATTATTGAAAGAAGAAGAAAAAATACCATAAGACAAAATTTTTTTTAAATTTTATTTAAAGACAATACTTTTACTTTCTTTGAAAAACTTGACTTTTAGACCTGAATACTCAGAAACCCTTCACTTAATTAACTTGAATTGAAATTTTCATTAAAGAACAATACCATAGGGCAAAATTTTGTAAAAAATTTATTTAAAGAAAAAAAAATGATTTTTTTTTAAATTTGACTTTTAGACTTGAATACTCAGAGACCCTTCGATTAATTAACTTAATTGTAAAAGTAGAAGCTTCGAGAAACACTTAAATATGTGGTAGCAAGTGACTAAGCTGATTTAGGTCAGTTTTTATGAAATTGTCCATCCCGCTTAAATGGGGGGAAATGGTCCCGCCTCCAATACGATTTTATTTTTCTTAGAATATCACCGAGAATCACATCCTAATGTATGTAACACGAATTACGGGACCCTGTATAGTAAACGTTTTATGATGGAAAATGTATTTTATATATATATAAAAGAAAGTACATAGTGTTTGTTACACTATTTATAACTCAAGAACGGCTGAACGAATTTGTCTGAAAATTGGTGGGGAGGTAGCTTAGGAACAGGAGACGGACATAGGATTTACTTTTTATCCCGATATTCCTTTGGGGGGAACGGGAAAGTAAACGGGAACCTAGAAACTACTGAACCGATTTCAAAAATTCTTTCACCGTTAGAATGCTACACTAGCACCGAGTAACATAAACTTTAATTCATCCCCATATTCCCACGGGAACGGGATTGGGAACGCAAACTTAGAAACTACTGGACAGATTTCAAAAATTCTTTCTGTTTTAGGATGCTATATTATCCCTCAGTAAAGACTATATTTCATCCATATATTTTTTTTTTGAGTGAAAATCCGTGGTGAACAGACGTGTGTAATAAAGTTGCTAAGAAGAAAGTTGAAAACATATTGAAAAAGTGACGCGCGCGTTGCTGAAGTGAAAGTAATGAATCACGGAAGTTGATTTATGAATTTAATAGTAAAGTTGGAAAAATATAAGACGATTACAAAGTGTAAAAACGAGAATTAAATTGTTAAATTGAAAATTCGAGGCATAGCCGTTATTGAGTGAAAGGACAGAGACCTAAAATATTAAAATAAATATAGTGGTATTGGTGCATACAGTACTTAGAATAAATAAAATGAGTGGATGTGCACAATGTGAAAATGCAATAGCCAGGCAAGAAAACGGTTTTGCATGTAATGCCTTCTTCAAAATAATTTATTGCAATAAATGCGTCACTTTAGGGCAATATGAGAGTGGTGTTCTGAAGCACAAGAATGTACTTTTTCAATAAAAAATATATTGAAAAAGTGACGCGCGCGTTGCTGAAGTGATAGTAATGAATCACGGAAGTTGATTTATGAATTTAATAGTAAAGTTGGAAAAATATAAGACGATTACAAAGTGTAAAAACAAGAATTAAATTGTTAAATTGAAAATTCGAGGCAAAGCCGTTATTGAGTGAAAGGACAGCGAGTGGTGTTCTGAAGCACAAGAATGTTAT
Organism: Melanostoma scalare; assembly: GCA_949752695.1. Lineage (NCBI taxonomy): Eukaryota > Metazoa > Arthropoda > Insecta > Diptera > Syrphidae > Melanostoma > Melanostoma scalare. Next base: position 111,825,480 of record OX456984.1, on the reverse strand, counting down.
ATTTATTTGCGATGAGTGCAAGAAGTATTTGAAATTGATGGTTTCGAAAATGGACGATGTACTAAAAGTGGTAAATGAGAATAGAAAAGCATTAAATAAAATTGAAGATATATTGCAAGTGGTAAATGAAAATAGAGCTGCATTAAATAAACAAGAAGATGAAATAAAAAAAGTTATGAGTTGCATTAAGTTAATGAGTGAGAAAGAGCCAGCTAGTGAAATAAAAAAAGTAAACAAACCAAAAACATATGCTGAAATAAGTGCTGTCAAAAATATCCCACCAGTTGTAGTGATGCCAAATCACAATCAAAATAGTGAAATGACAAAAGAAGTTTTAAAAGAAAAAATTAATCCAGCAGAACTGTCGATTAAGGTTAGTGGAATATCTAAACGCAAAAATGGTGCAGTTTTAATAAGATGTGAAAATGAAGAATCAACAAAAATTATGAAAAGTGAAGTAAAAGAAAAGTTAGGAGAAAATTATAAAGTTAATGTGCCATCGTTGTACGACCCAAAAATAGCGATAATAGGAGTTGATAAAAAAGTAAATGAAAATAACCTGATTTAAATTATAAAAAAAAAATTGATGGAAACTTAAAGCTAATAAGGTGTTATAATAACTATACTTACTTACTTAGGTGGGCATTACAGTTCGGGGTGAACCTGGGCCTCAACCAACATCCTTCTATAACGACTTCGATCTCGGGCGAGCTCTCTCCAGTTTCGCACTCCAAGTCGGTTGAGGTCCTCATCCACTTGATTGCGCCACCTAAGACGAGGTCTTCCCCTTCCGCGATTTCCCTGCAATGTGCTTTCAAACACCCGACGAGCCGGAGTGTTTGGGTCCATCCGCTCTACATGGCCCAACCATCGTAGCCTCGCGATGCGTACTCTTCTGGCTATGCCCATGTCGCGGTAAAGCTCATACAGCTCGTTGTTGTATCTTCTTCTCCACACATTGTCTTCGCATACGGGACCAAAGATCATTCGGAGAATTTTTCTTTCGAAACGACCAAGAGTTTCCTCATCCGCTTTCGATAAGGTCCATGCTTCCGCGCCGTACAGCAGGACTGGGATGATTAAGGTCTTATACAAGGTCACCTTGGTTTTTCTAGAGAGGGTTTTGTATCTCAATTGCCTTCTTAACCCAAAGAAGCAACGGTTGGCAAGAGTTATTCTCCGTTTGATCTCCGCACTGATGTTGTTGTTCGTGTCTACAGCGGATCCTAGGTAGACGAAGTCCTGTACTACCTCGAAGTTATGTCTGTCTATTGTGACGTTTTGTCCAATTCATCGATGTTCTGTGTCCTTGTTTGATGACAGCAAATACTTCGTTTTGCCCTCATTAACCATCAAACCCATTTTTGCCGCTTCTGTTTCAATACTCGCAAAAGCACCTATGACATCACGCTTTTTTCTTCCCATTACGTCAATATCGTCTGCATAGGCGAGTAATTGTACAGACTTTTGAAAGATTGTTCCTCTGGTGTTGACGTTTGAGTTTCTTACAATCTAATCAAGTATGATGTTGAAGAAATCGCATCACAGTTTGTCGCCTTGCCTAAAGCCTTTTTCGACATCAAAGGTCTCGGTGAGTTCTTTTCCGATCTTGACGGAGCAGCGTGAATTCTCCAAAGTCATCCTGCATAGTCGTACGAGCTTTGCAGGGATGCCGAAACTAGACATGGCTCTGTACAGCTCGTCTCTGTAAATACTGTCATACGCGGCCTTGAAATCGATAAAGAGGTGGTGAATATAGTTATTATGTTCTCGGGTTTTTTCCAAGATCTGCCGTAATGTGAAAATTTGGTCTATTGTGGACTTTTCTGGTCTAAAACCACATTGATAAGGACCTATCAAGTTGTTGACGTGGGGTTTCAGACGTTCGCATATTACAGCAGACAAGATCTTATAAGCGACGTTAAGGAGGCTTATCCCTCTATAATTGGCGCAATTGTGAGGGTCTCCCTTCTTTAGGATCGGGCATACGATACTGAGGTTCCATTCATCGGACATGCTTTCTTCCGACCATATCATGCAGATCAGCTGGTGCATGCTCCTTTCCAACTGATCTCCAGCTGCCTTGAAAAGTTCGGCATCAAGGCCATCTGCACCTGCAATCTTATTTGATTTAAGTTTGCATATGGCAAGCTTAACCTCTTCTAGGTCGGGAGGACGCCATTCTTGATCATCGTCCAAGCTGAATGGGGCAATCTGCCTGACAATGGAATTTGTGTCTTCGCCGTTAAGCAGTCTGCAGAAATGATCTTTCCAGATCCTCAGTAGCGACTGTGACTCTATAACTATGTTTCCCTGCTGGTCTTTACAGGCTTGAGTTCGGGGTTTGCCACCCTGGCAGGATCTTTTTACCTTTTGGTAAAACTTCCGAATCTCGTTCCTGTCATGGCACCTCTCTATTTCCTCAAACGAGCGCTTCTCATGCTGCTTCCTTTTTTTTTTTTGAGAAGTCGGTGTTCTTCTCTCCTTGTAAATCTCGTTATACTGATCGTAAGCAGCCCTTGTTCGTGTTTGCATAAGCATTTGTCGTGCTCTTTGTTTGGCTGCATTTGCTTGCCTGCATTCTTCATCGAACCATGGGTTTCGTTTTGGTGGCCGAGTGAAACCCAGAACCTCAGAGGCAGCGGTTCTGATGGCTTCTTTGCATTGCTGTCACTGGTCTTCAATGTTTAATGCTGGCGGCATGGGATTCAAGGATAATTGAATGGACACTCGATTGGAAAAGGCATTGGCAATCTCTTGCGATTGTAGCTTTCCGACGTCATATCTCTTCACAGCGTTAGTTCGCGCTGGTCGTGAACAAAATATCCTCATTCGTACCTTGGCTACAAGGTAGTGGTCCGAGTCAAAGTTGGCCCCTCGGAAAGTTCGGACATCTAGAACACTGGAAGAGTGCCTTGCGTCGATCGCAACATGGTCAATTTGGTTGACGGTTAATTGATCTGGGGATCGCCATGTACCTTTATCAATTTTGAGATGCGGGAAGCGTGTACTACTTACAAGATTCAGCCCCGCAGCAAAATCGATTAGCCTCAGTCCGTTTTCGGAGGTTTTGTCATGGAGGCTATGCTTTCCGATTGTGTTTCCAAAGATGTCCTCCTTCCCTAGTTTTGCGCCAAGAACGATTTTCACGTCGTGTCTAGGGCACTGCTCAAACGTTTCTTCGAGGAGCTCGTAGAAACAGTCTTTGGAATCGTCGTCTTTCTCTTCTGTGGGGGCGTGGGCGCATATAAGGCTAATGTTGGCGAATTTAGCCCTGATGCAGATGGTCATTATACGCTCATTGACTGGATTTTGGCTAATCACCTTATCCCTGAGTCTTCCTCTAACGACAAATCCGCACCCAAATAAGCGTTGTTTCTGTTGTCTGTAGCAGTCGCCATAGTAGATGTCACAGTTTTTCATCTTCTTTATGCCCGGTCCACTCCATCGCACTTCTTGAATGGCGGTTATGTCTGCTTTGCAGCAGTCCAGGGCGTCCGCTAATTCTCCAGCTGCACCTAGTCCGTTAAGAGACCTTACGTTCCACGTGCAGATCCGGAGGTCATTGTCCTTTTTTCGTTTGCTTGGGTCGTCAACTTTGAAATCATTATCGTTATCCGAGGCTTTTGGTTGTTTCGGAACCATATTTTTTTCCGTGGTTGGGTAGTTAACCCTACGCACAACCCCCAACCAAAGGACACAAAGGGCTGGAATATCCAGTGTCAGTACCCTGCTGCAGGGGTGTGAGTGCTGCCGTTGGCTCACCTGGAGCTCATCCGCCACCATCTCTACTTCAATACCCTGTCCTAGTATTGAAAGACCCGAAAGACCTTTAAACCAAATATGTTGGAGTAGCTCCTTCAGGGGTTTCTGCTTTTATGGCTGCTGAAGTCCACCGTTGATTCTGTCCTTCGAATTCATCCGCTGGAACATTTACACGAAAGCTCTCGTAGACCACTGAGATTCGTGCAGTCAGTCATAGTTCGCAGAGCAATTATAGTGTTGACCGATCACAATTCTTTTGTTCCGGATTCCCTTGTCAACACTCGCACTTACTAGTTTAGCAGGTCAGCTCTGGACGGAGCATCCCAGGTCCCAGTGGATACCGCTTGGAGGTATAGTAAGCACAATTGACGTGTACTATAAGTTACAGCATCTGGGCGCCGCCAAGTTGGCACCAGTCAGAGCCTACCCGAATAGTACAACGCCCATCCACATATAATAACTATAAGGATTCAAATAAGTACAACGCCATAGTTGAAGTAGACAGTAAATTATTTAAAGTCATTTTGGAAGCGGAAAGGTCTTGTTTGAATATTGGATGGAATAAGTGCACGGTTTACGATAAGGTTAATATGTAAGAAGATGTTACAATTGTTGTGGGTTCAATCATAAGGCTCAAGACTGTACGAACAAAATTAGTTGTCCTAAATGTGGTGATGAACATATGTAAGTTGGAGGAGTGTAAAAATGAAAATAAGCAGTGTGTCAATTGCATATTAACTATTAAAAAACTAAATTTAGATATAAACCCGTGTCATGATGCTAGAGACATTAATTGTCCAGTGTATTTGAGAAGGGTAGAAAGAGAGCGTGAAAAAGTTTTTTATTAGCAACCAAAGCTTTTTCAGTGTATTAATTAAATATTCAAGGTCTGACCAATAATTTTAATGAAATAAAAAATAATATTTATCAATATAAGATTGATATGATTGTGTTGACTGAAACTCATGTTGGAACTAAAATAACTAAGAAAGAAGTAAGTGTTAAAAACTATCACATAGTAAGATGTGAAACTACATCCTCACATACAGGGGGAGTGATAATTGGAGATTTTAACATAGACTGGCTTGAAAATAGTATTTATAAGAGAGAGCTTTGGTGTTTATTTGCTGAAAAACTTTGTAAACAATTGATTGATTACCCAACAAGGATAACTCCTACTACTAAGTCGCTCTTAGATTATGTGGTATCAGACATAAAAAATCTTGAAGCTAAGGTTCAAAATGACATTAAAATCAGTGATCATGAAACAATTTCTTTTAAAATTAGACATGAAAATAAGTACTACAAATCAAAGAAGATAAAGTTTGTAAAATATAATAGTTTCCAATTTGTACAGTCAGTAAGGAGAAGTGCAACAAATAGAATAGGTATTTCAATACATTGTGATGATGATATGTGTGATTTATTTGATTCTTGTGAATCGGCCCTAAACTTTGTGATAGCAAACTGGAAAGAGAAATTGCACGAAAACAAAAAAATAGCAGCTTGTGTTTTGTGTTTTTTCTTGACCTTAAAAGAGCTTTCGAGACGGTTGTCAGGAAGATATTATTGAAAAAGCTATATACGTATGGGGTTGAATATGAATGGTTTAAGTAATATATCTTTGGGAGAAAGCAAATTGTAAAATTTAATGATAATTTATCTTAACAATGGAAACGAATATAGGAGTTCCCCAAGGATCAATCCTGGGTCCACTATTGTTTTTGATATACAGGGTGTCCCGTACTTCGTGTATTATCCTTTGGGGTGTGATTCTTGGTCATATTCTAAGAAAAAAATTGTTTTACAGTAAAGCTCAATTCTCAACTTTGACATCACTTTTTGACAATTTAAAAAAAGGCTAACTTTGGTGTACCCTGACCTATGCTAAGTTCGATATCTCTGTCAATACTAATGACAGAGACCTAATCTTAGACTTAATATTTTGTTGAAATAACAACCTTTAAGACTGTAATTAAGTTTAGCTTCCATAGGCTTAGGGTTGCCAGATTTTCAATTTTAAGTGGTGTTCAAATTTTCTTCCCGAAACAAAGTTGACTTTGAGGTTATTTTTTTGCAGATCTATCTATCTATCAAACTTGGAAGCTACAATCGCAAGAGATTGCCAATGCCTTTTCCAATCGAGTGTCCCTTCAATTATCCTTGAATCCCATGCCGCCAGCATTAAGCATTGAAGACCAGTGGCAGCATTGCCAAGAAGCCATCAGAACCGCTGCCTCTGAGGTTCTGGGTTTCACTCGGCCACCAAAACGAAACCCATGGTTCGATGAAGAATGCAGGCAGACAAATGCAGCCAAAAAAAAAAGCACGACAAATGCTGATGCAAAAACGAACAAGGGCTGCTTACGATCTGTATAACGAGATCTACAAGGAGAAAAGAAGGGAAGAATACCGGATTCTCAAAAAAAAAAAAGAAGCAGCATAAGAAGCGCTCGTTTGAGGAAATAGAGAGGTGCCATGACAGGAACGAGATTCGGAAGTTTTACCAAAAGGTAAAAAGATCCTGCCAGGGTGGCAAACCCCGAACTCAAGCCTGTAAAGACCAGCAGGGAAACATAATTGTAGAGTCACAGTCGCTACTGAAGATCTAGAAAGATCACTTCTGCAGATTGCTTAACGGAGATGATTGTCCCAATCAGCTTGGACGATGATCAAGAATGCCGTCCTCCCGACCTAGAGGAAGTTAAGCTTGCCATATGCAAACTTAAATCAAATAAGACTGCAGGTGCAGATGGCCTTGATGCCGAACTCTTCAAGGCAGCTGGAGACCAGTTGGAAATGAGCATGCACCAGCTGATCTGCATGATATGGTCGGAAGAAAGCATGCCCGATGAATGGAACCTCAGTATCGTATGCCCGATCCTAAAGAAGGGAGACCCTCACAATTGCGCCAATTATACAGGGTGTCCCGTAATTCGTTTTACATACTTTGGGATATGATTCTTGGTCATATTCTAACAAAAAAATTGTTCTACAGTAAAGTCCGTTTCTCAAGTTTGACATCACTTTTTGACAATTTAAAAAAAGGTTAACTTTAGTGTACCCTGACCTGTGTTAAATTCGATATCTCTGTCAATACTGATGATAGAGACCTAATCTTAGACTCAATTTTTTGTAGAAATAATAACCTTTAAGACTCTATTTAAATTAGGCTTCCATAGGTTTAGGGCTGCCAGATTTTCAATTTTAAGTGGTGTTCAAATTTTCTTCCCAAAACAAAGTTTTGACTTTGAGGTCATTTTTTTGGAGAAAAGGCCTGATAAACATAGAGTTTCTTTATTTTTTACAGATGAGCAAAACAATAATAAAGAAAAAACTCAGCATTAAGTTAGCTCAAAAACCCATACATTTTATGATACTTGGAAAAATACAAAATTGGAAAAATTTAAAAAAAAATAAAAAAAAGTTTTTGCTTTGAGGTTTGTTTGAATAAAACAATAATATGATCACTTTTAGTAGTTAGTAGTTTTAATACAAATACAATTGTAAAAAGTGCTCAAAGCGCCCTCCTTCGTTTTGAATCCATGCCAGAGCCCGTTTTTGGATTTCATTGTGGATGTTTGCTTTAAATTTGGGGTATGAATGTTCAATAGGTAAATAAGTCGTAAAAAGAATAAGAAAACAAATTTGTTCATTAGTTTGTCAAATTAAGTCACGATTGCAGTTTGATCAGAGAGTTTTTTGAAATGCTTTCATTTACGAGAGAAGAATACGCAGACATTTTTTTCCTTATATGAGTTTTTAAATGGAAATTGAAGAAAAGCACAACAAAGGATTCCAGGAACTTTATACTAACTGAAAATCTGGCAACCCTTAGCCTATAGGAGTCAAATTTAAATACAGTTTCAAAGATTACAAGACTACAAGTAAGACAAGAGTTATCGACAGCAAACACCCACAATGAAATCCAAAAACGGGCTCTGGCATGGATTCAAAACGAAGGATGGGGCTTTGAGCACTTGTTATAATTGTATTTGTATTAAATACATAAAAAAACTACTAAAAGTGATCATATTATTGTTTTATTCAAACAAACCTCAAAGCAAGAACTTTTTTTTATTTTATTTTTAAATTTTTCCCATTTTGTATTTTTCCAAGTATCATAAAATGTATGGGTTTTTGAGCTAACTTAATGCTGAGTTTTTTCTTTATTATTGTTTTGTTCATCTGTAAAAAATAAAGAAACTCTATGTTTATCAGGCCTTTTCTCCAAAAAAATGACCTCAAGGTCAAAACTTTGTTTTGGGAAGAAAATTTGAACACCACTTAAAATTGAAAATCTGGCAACCCTAAACCTATGGAAGCCTAATTTAAATACAGTCTTAAAGGTTGTTATTTCTACAAAAAATTGAGTCTAAGATTAGGGTCCTATCATCAGTTTCGACAGAGATATCGAATTTAACAAAGGTCAGGGTACACCAAAGTTAGCCTTTTTTTAAATTGTCAAAAAGTTTTTTTTTTTTTTTTGTCAGGAGTAAATCTTCAAAAGACACTTAGTAGTATTCGATACCATGTAGTGTGGGATTCTTACCCACTAAAAACTCCTCATAATCAGAACCAATCTATAACGATCGACAACAGACTTTTCTTTCTCAATAATATTATCTCTTTAAGGGAAGCTTAAACTTTTAATGCTTCCCATGACTTTTAGGCCATTAGCTCGTGTGGCTTGGTTCTTCTTAATCTCCGAACATTGCCTCTCGTATTTAATACGGACTCCATTTCAGAGTTGATATGACTATGCAGTCGCTGATTGTGTGATACAGCATGTTTTCTTACAACTTCTGTAACCGTTTCTATTTGTAGGTCACGATGTAAATCGCTATTTCTTATATACCATGGTGCATTTACTATTCCACGAAGGACTTTGTTTTGGAACTTTTGGATGATTTCAGTATTTGTTTTCTTTGAACAGCCCCATAATTGGATTCCATAGGTCCAAACAGGTCTAAGTACTTGTTTATAAAGCATTATTTTATTTTCGACAGATAAGTCCGAATTTCTACCGAGTAACCAGTACATTTTTCTATATTTCAAGTTGAGCTCTTAACTTTTCTTTTTGATATGCTCTTTCCATTTTATCTTTGCATCCAAATTCATCCCAAGGTATTTGGCCGTATTGGCGTAGGGTACAGCTTGATTGTTGATGAATATTTGAACGTAGCTTAACTTTTTATTTGTAAAGTTTATATGTGCAGATTTAGCTTCATTGAGCTTGATACGCCATTTTTTGGTCCAATCACTAACGGTGTCGACGGCATTTTGCAATTTCTCAGCAGCCTTGACGACGCACTTACTGGATGCCAAAATTGCGGTATCATCCGCAAAAGTAGCCATAATGGTGTTGTTATCCACTGGAATATCCCTTGTATATAGCAAATACAGGGTAGGTCCTAGGACGCTTCCTTGTGGAACACCGGCTTGTATACTACATAGCTTTGAATATTCTTGATCATACCGTACTCTGAAGAGCCGGTTTGAGATATAAGATTTTAGTATTTCGTAGTACTGCCTGATTGTCAAAAAGTGATGTCAAACTTGAGAAACGGACTTTACTGTAGAACAGTTTTTTTTTTTGTTGTTAGAATATGACCAAGAATCATATCCCAAAGTACGTAAAACGAATTACGGGACACCCTGTAGAGGGATAAGCCTCCTTAACGTCGCTTATAAGATCTCATCTGCTGTAATATGTGAACGTCTGAAACCCCACGTCAACAACTTGATAGGTCCTTATCAATGTGGTTTTAGACCAGAGAAGTCCACAATAGACCAAATTTTCACATTACGGCAGATCTTGGAAAAAACCCGAGAACGTAATATCGATATTCACCATCTTTTTATTGATTTCAAGGATGCGTATGACAGCATTTACAGAGACGAGCTGTACAGAGCCATGTCTAGTTTCGGCATCCCTGCAAAACTCGTACGACTATGCAGGATGACTTTGGAGAATTCACGCTGCTCCGTCAAGATCGGAAAAGAACTCACCGAGACCTTTGATGTCGAAAAAAGGCTTTAGGCAAGGCGACAAACTGTCATGCGATTTCTTCAACATCATATATCAATCAATAATATGATCACTTTTAGTAGTTTTTTTATGTATTTAATACAAATACAATTATAACAAGTGCTCAAAGCCCCATCCTTCGTTTTGAATCCATGCCAGAGCCCGTTTTTGGATTTCATTGTGGATGTTTGCTTTAAATTTGGGGTATGAATGTTCAATAGGTAAATAAGTCGTAAAAAGAATAAGAAAACAAATTTGTTCATTAGTTTGTCAAATTAAGTCACGATTGCAGTTTGATCAGAGAGTTTTTTGAAATGCTTTCATTTACGAGAGAAGAATACGCAGACATTTTTTTCCTTATATGAGTTTTTAAATGGAAATTGAAGAAAAGCACAACAAAGGATTCCAGGAACTTTATACTAACTGAAAATCTGGCAACCCTTAGCCTATAGGAGTCAAATTTAAATACAGTTTCAAAGATTACAAGACTACAAGTAAGACAAGAGTTATCGACAGCAAACACCCACAATGAAATCCAAAAACGGGCTCTGGCATGGATTCAAAACGAAGGATGGGGCTTTGAGCACTTGTTATAATTGTATTTGTATTAAATACATAAAAAAACTACTAAAAGTGATCATATTATTGTTTTATTCAAACAAACCTCAAAGCAAGAACTTTTTTTTATTTTATTTTTAAATTTTTCCCATTTTGTATTTTTCCAAGTATCATAAAATGTATGGGTTTTTGAGCTAACTTAATGCTGAGTTTTTTCTTTATTATTGTTTTGTTCATCTGTAAAAAATAAAGAAACTCTATGTTTATCAGGCCTTTTCTCCAAAAAAATGACCTCAAGGTCAAAACTTTGTTTTGGGAAGAAAATTTGAACACCACTTAAAATTGAAAATCTGGCAACCCTAAACCTATGGAAGCCTAATTTAAATACAATCTTAAAGGTTGTTATTTCTACAAAAAATTGAGTCTAAGATTAGGGTCCTATCATCAGTTTCGACAGAGATATCGAATTTAACAAAGGTCAGGGTACACCAAAGTTAGCCTTTTTTTAAATTGTCAAAAAGTTTTTTTTTTTTTTTTTGTCAGGAGTAAATCTTCAAAAGACACTTAGTAGTATTCGATACCAAGTAGTGTGGGATTCTTACCCACTAAAAACTCCTCATAATCAGAACCAATCTATAACGATCGACAACAGACTTTTCTTTCTCAATAATATTATCTCTTTAAGGGAAGCTTAAACTTTTAATGCTTCCCATGACTTTTAGGCCATTAGCTCGTGTGGCTTGGTTCTTCTTAATCTCCGAACATTGCCTCTCGTATTTAATACGGACTCCATTTCAGAGTTGATATGACTATGCAGTCGCTTGTTGTGTGATACAGCATGTTTTCTTACAACTTCTGTAACCGTTTCTATTTGTAGGTCACGATGTAAATCGCTATTTCTTATATACCATGGTGCATTTACTATTCCACGAAGGACTTTGTTTTGGAACTTTTGGATGATTTCAGTATTTGTTTTCTTTGAACAGCCCCATAATTGGATTCCATAGGTCCAAACAGGTCTAAGTACTTGTTTATAAAGCATTATTTTATTTTCGACAGATAAGTCCGAATTTCTACCGAGTAACCAGTACATTTTTCTATATTTCAAGTTGAGCTCTTAACTTTTCTTTTTGATATGCTCTTTCCATTTTATCTTTGCATCCAAATTCATCCCAAGGTATTTGGCCGTATTGGCGTAGGGTACAGCTTGATTGTTGATGAATATTTGAACGTAGCTTAACTTTTTATTTGTAAAGTTTATATGTGCAGATTTAGCTTCATTGAGCTTGATACGCCATTTTTTGGTCCAATCACTAACGGTGTCGACGGCATTTTGCAATTTCTCAGCAGCCTTGACGACGCACTTACTGGATGCCAAAATTGCGGTATCATCCGCAAAAGTAGCCATAATGGTGTTGTTATCCACTGGAATATCCCTTGTATATAGCAAATACAGGGTAGGTCCTAGGACGCTTCCTTGTGGAACACCGGCTTGTATATTACATAGCTTTGAATATTCTTGATCATACCGTACTCTGAAGAGCCGGTTTGAGATATAAGATTTTAGTATTTCGTAGTACTGCCTGATTGTCAAAAAGTGATGTCAAACTTGAGAAACGGACTTTACTGTAGAACAGTTTTTTTTTTTTGTTGTTAGAATATGACCAAGAATCATATCCCAAAGTACGTAAAACGAATTACGGGACACCCTGTAGAGGGATAAGCCTCCTTAACGTCGCTTATAAGATCTCATCTGCTGTAATATGTGAACGTCTGAAACCCCACGTCAACAACTTGATAGGTCCTTATCAATGTGGTTTTAGACCAGAGAAGTCCACAATAGACCAAATTTTCACATTACGGCAGATCTTGGAAAAAACCCGAGAACGTAATATCGATATTCACCATCTTTTTATTGATTTCAAGGCCGCGTATGACAGCATTTACAGAGACGAGCTGTACAGAGCCATGTCTAGTTTCGGCATCCCTGCAAAACTCGTACGACTATGCAGGATGACTTTGGAGAATTCACGCTGCTCCGTCAAGATCGGAAAAGAACTCACCGAGACCTTTGATGTCGAAAAAAGGCTTTAGGCAAGGCGACAAACTGTCATGCGATTTCTTCAACATCATACTTGAAAGGATTGTAAGAAACTCCAACGTCAACACCAGAGGAACAATCTTTCAAAAGTCTGTACAATTACTCGCCTTTGCAGACGATATTGACGCAATGGGAAGAAATAAGCGTGATGTCATAGGTGCTTTTGCTAGTATTGAAACAGAAGCGGCAAAAATGGGTTTGATGGTTAATGAGGGCAAAACGAAGTATATGTTGTCATTAAACAAGGACACAGAACATCGACGAATTGGACAAAACGTCACAATAGACAGACATAACTTCTCATAACAGGACTTCGTCTACATAGGATCCGCTGTAGACAAAACCCTCTCCAGAAAAACCAAGTTAACCTTGTATAAGACCCTAATCATCCCAGTCCTGCTTTACGGCGCGGAAGCATGGACCTTATCGAAAGGGGATGAGGAAACCCTTGGTCGTTTCGAAAGAAAAATTATCCGAATGATCTTTGGTCCCGTATGCGAAGACAATGTGTGGAGAAGAAGATACAACAACGAGCTGTACCGCGACATGGGCATAGCCAGAAGAGTACGCATCGCGAGGCTACGATGGTTGGGTCATGTAAAGCGGATGGACCCAAACGCTCCGCCTCGACGGGTTTTCGAAAGCACATTGCTGGGAAATCGCGGAAGGGGAAGACCTCGTCTTAGGTGGCGCAATCAAGTGGATGAAGACCTCAACCGACTTAGAGTGCGAAACTGGAGAGAGCTCACCCGAAATCGAAGTCGTTATAGAAGGATGTTGGTTGAGGCCCAGGTTCGCCCCGAACTGTAATGCCCGCCTAAGTAAGTAAGGAATGCTTAAAATCAGAACAGGAAAAGTAAGCATTAAAAGAACCGACATTGGGCATTGGCTATCGTTTCATTGACTCAAATAAACAAAAAACAGCTTATGAGTCAGCGCCCTCACACAAAATATTATTAAAATGGTTGAAGCCGCTTTTGAGAAAAATAATTATTATCATATTGGTTAGCAGGTACCGCTATTTATAAATCTAGAAACGCAATTCTAACACAACTGTAAATTTAATTTTGAAGAAAATGTGGATCCATATACGGAGAGACAGATAGATTGTTTCACTGCGAATCTTGTTTCCTTATAGAACTACCTTACCTTCCCTAATTGTACTAATTTGTTTCCACCTTTACTTTTATTATAACTTATTATACCCAGGTGGCGTACACCACCTAACTTATCTTAGGTTTTAAGTCCTTCCTGTGGGCTTCACCCATTTTAATTGTTCTCTTTTCTTGTTAACCCTCATCGAAGTAAGACGTACATTGTACAATAAAGCTTAATTCTTATATACAGACAAGACTTACAATTTTTCTTTTATTCTTTTTCCTACGAGATCGTGATCCACATAATACCTACCTACCTTACCTTCCCTAATTGTACTAATTTGTTTCCACCTTTACTTTTATTATAACTTATTATACCCAGGTGGCGTACACCACCTAACTTATCTTAGGTTTTAAGTCCTTCCTGTGGGCTTCACCCATTTTAATTGTTCTCTTTTCTTGTTAACCCTCATCGAAGTAAGACGTACATTGTACAATAAAGCTTAATTCTTATATACAGACAAGACTTACAATTTTTCTTTTATTCTTTTTCCTACGAGATCGTGATCCACATAATACGGGATCAACCTGCATCCAAACATTTGGTCCAATCGAGCCGAATTGAATTGGTGTGAATTTGGAGTCCAAGCGGAATCACGTTCCCAATCATCCTCCAAAAACCACACAAAGTGAAATTCGACCACATCCATAGGAAAAGTTCTCAGCTCCGCTGAAACTAATTGCCAGAAATCAAAGCGATCACCGATCATCAATCACATTTGAGATCATCATCATTATTATTACAAGGCATACAATTCCAAGTGGACAACATTACGATCATCGATCTAACATTTGTTCAGTATCGCCACATTCACACACAACAATCTTCCAAGACAACAACGATCGGCGATTACCAACTCCGTTGTAGTAGTGTGATTAAAAGCATTGCACAGATTGGTATTTTTCCACTTTGTATTGCGTTGATAGTGAAAACCCGTTACACTTGAATTGTTTTATATGGTGGAAAAGGATATCGTCAATATGTAAGAAGACCTCCAAACACCGAATATAATCCACACTTTACAATCATGCGGTATATGCGGGTACGGGCATGTTTTTTCTTCTACGGAGTTGGACCCATAAAGCGGATTGAAGACATTATGGATCAAGCATCTCTATGGTGGATGGGCGTTGTACTATTCGGGTAGACTCTGACTGGTGCCAACTTGGTGGCGCCCAGATGTTGGACATCCGGAACAAAAGAATTGTGATCGATCAACACTATAAATGCTCTGCGACCAATGACTGACTGCACGAATCTCAGTGGTCTACGAGAGCTTTCGCGTATATGTCCCAGCGGATGAATTCGAATGACAGAATCAACGGTGGACTTCAGCAGTCAAAAAAGCAGAAACCCTTGAAGGAGCTACTCCAACATATTTGGTTTAAAGGTCTCAGGGTATTTCAATACTAGGACAGGGTATTGAAGTAGAGATGGTGGCGGATGAGCTCCTGGTGAGCCAACGGCAGCACTCACTCCCCTGCAGCAGGGTACTGACACTGGATATTCCAGCCCTTTGTGTCCGAAGGTATCCAAAAGGACCTGGCCCTCCAGGTTGGGGGTTGTGCGTAGGGTTAACTGCCCAACCACGGAAAAAAAAAGATGGTTCCGAAACAACCAAAAGCCTCATATAACGATAATGATTTCAAAGTTGACGACCTAAGCAAACGAAAAAAGGACAACGACCTCCGGATTTGCACGTGGAACGTAAGATCTCTTAACGGACTAGGTGCAGCTGGAGAATTAGCGGACGCCCTGGACTGCTGCAAAGCAGACATAACCGCCATTCAAGAAGTGCGATGGAGTGGACCGGGCATAAAGAAGATGAAAAACTGTGACATCTACTATTGCGACTGCTACAGACAACAGAAACAACGCTTATTTGGGTGCGGATTTGTCGTTAGAGGAAGACTCAGGGATAAGGTGATTAGCCAAAATCCAGTTAACGAGCGTATAATGACCATCCGCATCAGGGCTAAATTCGCCAACATTAGCCTAATATGCGCCCATGCCCCACAGAAGAGAAAGACGACAATTTCAAAGACTGTTTCTACGAGCTCCTCGAAGAAACATATGAGCAGTGCCCTAGACACGACGTGAAAATCTTTTTGGCGATTTTAACGCAAAACTAGGGAAGGACATTTGGAAATACAATCGGAAAGCATAGCCTCCACGACAAAACCTCCGAAAACGGACTGAGGCTAATCGATTTTGCTGCGGGGCTAAATCTTGTTGTAAGTAGTACACGCTTCCCGCATCTTAAAATTCATAAAGTAACATGGCGATCCCCAGATCAATTAACCGTCAACCAAATTGACCATGTTGCCATCGACGCAAGGCACTCTTCCAGTGTGTTAGATTTCCGAACTTTCCGAGAGGCCAACTTTGACTCGGACCACTACCTTGTTGTAGCCGAGGTACGAATGAGGATATCTTTTTCACGACCAGCACGAACTAACGCTGTGAAGAGATATGACGTCGGAAAGTTACAATCGCAAGAGATTGCCAAAGCCTTTTCCAATCGAGTGTCCCTTCAATTATCCTTGAATCCCATGCCACCAGCATTAAGCATTGAAGACCAGTGGCAGCAATGCAAAGAAGCCATCAGAACCGCTGCCTCTGAGGTTCTGGGTTTCACTCGGCCACCAAAACGAAACCCATGGTTCGATGAAGAATGCAGGCAAGCAAATGCAGCCAAACAAAAAGCACGACAAATGCTGATGCAACAACGAACAAGGGCTGCTTACGAACAGTATAACGAGATTTACAAGGAGAAAAGAAGGGAAGAACACCGACTTCTCAAAAAGAAAAAGAAGCAGCATGAGAAGCGCTCGTTTGAGGAAATAGAGAGGTGCCATGACAGGAACGAGATTCGGAAGTTTTACGAAAAGGTAAAGAGATCCTGCCAGGGTGGCAAACCCCGAACTCAAGCCTGTCACAGTCGCTACTGAGGATCTGGAAAGATCATTTCTGCAGACTGCTTAACGGCGATGAGGACACAAATTCCATTGTCAGGCAGATTGCCCCATTCAGCTTGGACGATGATCAAGAATGCCGTCCTCCCGACCTAGAGGAAGTTAAGCTTGCCATATGCAAACTTAAATCAAATAAGACTGCAGGTGCAGATGGCCTTGATGCCGAACTCTTCAAGGCAGCTGGAGACCAGTTGGAAAGGAGCATGCACCAGCTGATCTGCATGATATGGTCGGAAGAAAGCATGCCCGATGAATGGAACCTCAGTATCGTATGCCCGATCCTAAAGAAGGGAGACCCTCACAATTGCGCCAATTATAGAGGGATAAGCCTCCTTAACCTCGCTTATAAGATCTCATCTGCTGTAATATGTGAACGTCTGAAACCCCACGTCAACAACTTGATAGGTCCTTATCAATGTGGTTTTAGACCAGAGAAGTCCACAATAGACCAAATTTTCATATTACGGCAGATCTTGGAAAAAACCCGAGAACGTAATAAATATTCACCATCTTTTTATTGATTTCAAGGCCGCGTATGACAGCATTTACAGAGACGAGCTGTACAGAGCCATGTCTAGTTTCGGCATCCCTGCAAAACTCGTACGACTATGCAGGATGACTTTGGAGAATTCACGCTGCTCCGTCAAGGTCGGTAAAGAACTCACCGAGACCTTTGATGTCGAAAAAAGGCTTTAGGCAAGGCGACAAACTGTCATGCGATTTCTTCAACATCATACTTGAAAGGATTGTAAGAAACTCCAACGTCAACACCAGAGGAACAATCTTTCAAAAGTCTGTACAATTACTCGCCTTTGCAGACGATATTGACGCAATGGGAAGAAATAAGCGTGATGTCATAGGTGCTTTTGCTAGTATTGAAACAGAAGCGGCAAAAATGGGTTTGATGGTTAATGAGGGCAAAACGAAGTATAAGTTGTCATTAAACAAGGACACAGAACATCGACGAATTGGACAAAACGTCACAATAGACAGACATAACTTCTCATAACAGAACTTCGTCTACATAGGATCCGCTGTAGACACGGACAACAACATCAGTGTGGAGATCAAAAGGAGAATAACTCTTGCCAACCGTTGCTTCTTTGGGTTAAGAAGGCAATTGAGACACAAAACCCTCTCCAGAAAAACCAAGGTAACCTTGTATAAGACCCTAATCATCCCAGTCCTGCTTTACGGCGCGGAAGCATGGACCTTATCGAAAGGGGATGAGGAAACCCTTGGTCGTTTCGAAAGAAAAATTATCCGAATGATCTTTGGTCCCGTATGCGAAGACAATGTGTGGAGAAGAAGATACAACAACGAGCTGTACCGCGACATGGGCATAGCCAGAAGAGTACGCATCGCGAGGCTACGATGGTTGGGTCATGTAAAGCGGATGGACCCAAACGCTCCGCCTCGACGGGTTTTCGAAAGCACATTGCTGGGAAATCGCGGAAGGGGAAGACCTCGTCTTAGGTGGCGCAATCAAGTGGATGAAGACCTCAACCGACTTACAGTGCGAAACTGGAGAGAGCTCGCCCGAAATCGAAGTCGTTATAGAAGGATGTTGGTTGAGGCCCAGGTTCACTCCAAACTGTAATGCCCACCTAAGTAAGTAAGTATATCCGGCTGCTTTGAGTTTATAATAAAAGTATCTGAATATTGTTTTATGTATTAGGTAAAAATGAAGTTCTTTTCGCAATATCTTAAAAATTAAAAATCAGAAATCTGTGACAGTACATGAAAGTTTCCGTAAAAATTATACTAGGAAGTCTTCTATTGCTGCTGCTAATAAGACAACGTTAAGAACAAGAAGCCAGTACATCTACAGTAAGTCTACCTCGTACTAGATCACGTGTCAGTGAGCCAGGTTTTTGTTTTAAGAAACTGTGCTTATTTTGTGGCCATGAATTGAATGAAGAATATGAGAAATAAAAATCCTTAGGTTCTCATTGCTAAATCAGTAAAGTAAGCACATTTGAATTTAAAGATTCAATTCTGAAAGTAGCTAAGGCTATTCTTGATCGAGTCAAATTTGAAAATTATTTAGTTGCAGTTGAAGCCAAGTATCATCATAATTGCTATATTTCTTTCTTGAAACCCTCCACTGGAGCTAAAGTAGGTCGTCCTAAAGATGAAGCTACGGATCGGGCAATGGACGAAATATTTAATTACATTGAAACAATAATTCAACTCTACAAGAAGTTCTCACCAATAGCATTCGCTTTCTTCTTTCTATGTACGGAGCTCCTAAAAAACTACCTGCTTAGATAAGTATAGATAATTAGATATGAAGTTTCGTTAAAAATGCTAAAAGTAAAAAACAAGTTCAACAAGTTGTCTTCCTCCAACTTCAGATGCTGCTTATCAACATCGCGTATATGTATTATCAAGTTCAAATGTGCCTTGGTAATCAGCTAGACCCTACAGACTGGGGTTGGAAATTAATCAACAATACTCTAGAACCAATACAAACTGCACTTCCACCTGCGCTGCGCCGGAAAAACTGCTGAACACAATTTTTTTTAAATACAAAAAGGGATGCAGTGCTAAATGTGGTTGCAAAAAAAATTGGACTGTTTTGTTCTATGGCATGTACAAATTGTCAAGCCCGGTCATGCTCTAATGTTGAATCACCAACAGTGGAGTATTTGTTTGATTTCAATGAGGTGACATCCGATACTTAGCTATTGACGCAATTTACTTGTATCCAGCATGAAGATGAAGAAGAATAACAAGAAAAAAAATTTTATTGGCTATGAATTAGACGAATGAACTTCACTACTTTGTTTTGATATACATCGCTATTATCATTTGCAATCTTTGCCAATTTTTGATGTTTTGCAATACATAGTTTCAAATTAAACAGGATCATAACGGACAGATTGAATAGGCCTATTGGTAAACCAAGTTAAAAAAAAACTCCCTAAGTACGCTACCTCATAGGTGGCGTGGAAACGTGTGCTTATTATAACGATTACAACTTTTCTAAATTTTTGATTCGTTATATCTCCGAAACAGTGGCTCGTAAGAAAAAAAGTATCTATGCATTTTTTATAGATAATTTTATAATTTGATGTCCCACCAATCACACTATTTATTTTTCATTTTATTTTATTCATTCCAACTTAAAGTTAAAGCTTAACAATTTAAATATTAGTAATAAATAATTAAGTACATCAAGTGGAAGAAATAATCATTCAGTAACTATTTAAAGTTAGTGTTGAATGATTCATAAAGTTTACAATTTTAATAATTCACGGGATTGTAGTGGGGTAGAAAAATATATATAGAAAAGAACTAAGAGAGAAAAAGCAATTAGAAAAAGATTACATCATTTAGAATAAGAATGCAAATTGAAGCTACTCTAGAAAATATTTTTAAGACACACATCGGAAAATTGATTCAATACTTATATAAAATAAAAATAAATAGGAAACAAAATAACAAATAAACAGAGCGAGGAGCCCCTGGGCCTAGCGCATTTCTCACAACCATGCCTTGTGAGGCATGAACGGCTAATTGAGAAAGCGCTTTTCATGGCAATGAATACTAACGGAGGACTTGCCAATTCCTCGCGAAAGGCTATACCCGTGGAAAAAACATTTTTGCCTCTGTTGGGATTCGAACTCGAACCTCTGGATTAACAGGCGGACATGCTATCCATCACACCACGGGTACCACGATCAATACTTATATAGTCGATATTAAATAACCATTGATTGGCCTTATAGAAATGAATGGAAATTGGAAGTTTGTCTTACAGCAATCGGTAGTTTATTAAAACATTTAGGACCAGTAATAGTAAAAAAACGACAAAATTTGGTTTTATGAGCAACTGGGACATTAACTAACGCTTGATTATTTACACGTAAGTTATAACAAACGGAGTTCCTATTTATAGTGTTTCCACTTTGTTTGAAGAATTCTCTAAGAACTTTAAAAGTATAGAGATGCCTTAATGGAAGAATTCTCAATTCTCTAAAAAGCGGCCAACAGTGTGCAAAGCGATTTCTACCACAAATGATTCTTATTAAAAATTTTTGAGCTTTGAATAAGGAATCAAAAGTATTCTCATAAGAACCTCCCCAAGCAGTTATACCATACTGCAGTTTGGAGTTAGCAAGTGCGTAGTAAAACATAGATAGTACCTTACGAGAACAATACGGTCTGAGAAGGAACATTTTTCTTGCGACCAGTAACAAACCAGATTTAATTGTTTGTACATGAGAGATCCAATTCAAATTAAAATCAATTGTTACCCCCAAATATTTAAATTCCTTTACTGAATCTATATTAAAACATTTATTCGAGCATCGATAATTATCATCAAAGTTTTTGATACCACAGGTATGCACAGGTAAACAAAATCTATCACAGTCGTGAGAATGAAAAATTATGTTAAAATCAATTAGATCACTTCCTTTCATTTTGAAAGCCATTCGTTTAGTTTTCTCACTAATAATCAGCTTGTGAAAAGCAAACCATTGCCTTAGTTTCTGCAAATCTTCCTCGATTTTAACTATGCAGTCTACCGAAGTGTTTTCATTATATGCAAAAGCTATATCATCCGCAAATGCTATGGGTAGTCCATTGAAGGTTTGGTCGAAAAGTGAGTTAATATAAATTAAAAACAAAAGTGGACCAAGGACAGAACCTTGTGGAACACCATTCAATATTGTTAGTGAACTGCTAAAATTTCCGTTGATTTTAACAATTTGCTTTCTACCTTTGAGATAAGAGCAGAACCATTTATGAACATCGCCTCTGAAGCCAGAGTTATACAGTTTATCTAGAAGCAAATTGTGATCTACTAAATCAAATGCTTTTGACATATCTATGAAAAGCGCCATGGTAGATTTTGAGTTATTATACCATCACTCTCGTGTTAGCTGTTGTAGCGAGTACAAGCGTTCTATCGTATCTTAAAAAAAAAGCCTTACAATTACTCATAAGAGATTTCGTAGTAACTCTGGTGAAGTCGATGATCGCACTCCCAGTAAACACTTAAATATAAATAAATTGAATAAATTTTTCGAAATATCTAATAGACAAAATTATTACCAACCATCGCAAGCCTTATGGCTGATACGGATGAAATGGAAAGTGCTTATGATAATGAACGTTCGAACGTCATTAAACAAAGTTCAAATTGTGGTTTTCAAATCTACAAATGAACAAGTGCGTGGCATTCTAAACGACTTAAAAATCGAAAAATACTTAATCAAAAATATATTCCTCGGGCAAAAAATTATATCACCATCTTTTGAAAGGGCACGAGTACGATAACTTTGGCGACAAGAAATAATAACGGTTTTTGGTGGAGGTTCAATACAAGCATTTTTTACTACGGGAGGGGGTCTATCTCCTCCCGTTTAGGCGTTGGGGGCAATTTTAAAAAAATTGACTTCAAATCTAAAAAAAATTATTGTAGAACAACGGGAAAACTTACAGATACAAATTATACTTTTTATGAAAGTCTGCACTTTATAATTAATTTTAAATGAAGTGGTTTCAGTAAAAGTTTGGTAGCAAACCGTGCTCACTATATCGTTGGATGTTTTAATGGCTATCTGGATAGGCCGTGCGATGTTGATGACGGGGTCCCATGTACGCGACAATTTTATGCTGTCATCGCGATTGAAATTTTGATGGCGTGAAGTTCGCCTGGATTGTCTATTGCCGACTTTTCCCGCTGTTTTTTGCTGGCAGCACTTATATGTTCTTTTAAGCGGGTGGCAACACTTCGTTGGGTTTGTCCCACAAGAAGTACAGTATGGAATGACTATTCAAGTATGTCATATTTCAGTACATAAATCGTTGCCGTTTGACAGAAATGAAGCAAATTGGAGGCAAAAAATTAGTATAAAAGTCCCACCCGTCGCAGGATTTCGTTTTGTTGTTGTAACGCTAATAAACCCATGATCTGATCCGGATCAGATCAATAATAAAACACGGCTAATATACTAATAAGCCGAATGTAAATTTCAAAACCTCATATGTTATGAAACGGTAAATAAATAAAATAGTTGAAAGAAGTTTGACATGGGAGTGTTGCAATATTAGGTTTAAGTTTTGTTTAAAGGGTTTTTGTTTGTAGCTTTCCCTTCACTTAAATTGTAATTAATCTAAACAAAAAAAAAATTAAATCGTTATACCTATTATTTGCTATAGTTGTAAAGGAATTGTATCTATCCTAAATCTCTAAAAAAAAAAAATATTGAATTGTACATATATATTTTGATTACTGCTACTGAATAAATTGAATTGAATATACCATCAATTTATCATAATAATAATGATATTTTCATACCTTTTACAATGGTACAGTATGGAATGACTATTCAAGTATGTCATATTTCAGTACATAAATCGTTGCCGTTTGACAGAAATGAAGCAAATTGTAGGCAAAAAATTATTATAAAAGTCCCACCCGTCACAATGGAATGACCCATGTATAGTTCCAAAATCTTCTGGAATTGAACATAAAGGTCTTCAGCATTTGTATAATTTTCAACTACATTGTTAAATATATGTGTGTATTTACCAAATTTTCATTGACAAATTATCTTTCTATTTCTAGAAACCCCACAGAATAATGTGTAATGATCCGATATTTCAGTCTCAATTACAGAAGCGTTCTTCTCGTTTTACTTCCTTTTTTTTAAATCTACTCTAGTAAAAGCTAGCAAACTTATTCGAATAGCTAAAATCTATATTCATATCCCCAGCACTCTTATTAACATAATTGCAGGTAACCCAGCCCCCGACGACCGATATCTCCAGGTGCTATCCATAAAGGAAAGAGTACATATTCTCAAAATCGGAAATTGTCGTTTTTAAAAACTTAAATCCAGAGTGAATTCGAGAGTTGGAGTGACAGATTTGACAAACATACTCTAAATTCACTCCAAAACGTATTCAATTAGGAGTGAAGTTTAGGAGTATTTTCTTCACTCCCATTTGATTTGTATTTTGGGGCAAAGTAGTGAACACCAATCCATGAACAAACATTAATCTGACTGACATGAAACGTAGTTTCTGTTTCATTTTTGTCAGCTCCAAAAACCGCTGATAGTTAATAAATTTTCTTTAGAAGACCACAAAATAATTTGTAAAATTCAAGTCAACGATTTTTAGCTTTGACTTAAGCGGTTAAAAAAAACAAAATCTTGTAATATTACCACTACAAACTCGAAAATATGACAATTTATTGCTCTTTAACGAATTCCAAAAGTCGATGAAGAAGGAGCCAGGGAGTGAAAATAATTTTGGAAAACCACATAGTTATTATAACAAATTGAAAAAAAATCCATGTAAGCAAAAAAAGTTGGAAATAGGAGGAGGTACATAGGTATACAACATGTTTTGTAATCTAAAAAAAAAAATGGAAAGTTCATACAAATATACGGCTGCCACGACCAAAAATGAATTGAAATTTGCAGAGGGGGAAACAGTTTGCGATCACTTTAAAAATTATAACAGAAATGTTTAGCCATAAATTTGAGTTTGCTTATTATCTCCATATTTGTTTTATGTTAAAATTTAAAAGTTATGAAACAATAGGTCAACGATCCTTTCAAATATTAGCGACAAATACAAGGAACACCAAGACTACAGAATTCAGAGTAGATCACCCAACCATATGGGAGACCATTTACGATAAGATTAACTCCAGAATTACTCTTTTTTTAATGGGTCATTATGGAAACGTGGAGCAATAACTCTTTTAGTCAATGAAAAGCGCACTAACAGTGCAAAGCTGTTATGTCAATGGGACACACAAAAACGAGGTTAAAAACGATCAAAATCCAAGAGAAAAATGTTTCTTTTATCATTCATAGCGTAAACATGAAAGTTTAGCAGAATAATGTTTAGAAATCTTTCATTACAAAATTAAAATAATCCTAGTGAGTGGAATGACGTTTTTGAGAATTTTGAAATCAAAAAAGTTTAACTCTTTCTAAGATATATACAAATAAGTCTTAACTTAATGAACTAAACAACACCCTACTTCGCGCCTAGCCAATTATATCCATACATACGCTCGTGCATATACATAATTATAAGGAACAAACTTTTCAGTTTTCAGTCTTGGAAAATGCTATGCATATACTCGTACATATTGAAACTAGTTAAAAATTTGTTTCCGTGGCGAGACCAAAACAAATTTAATAACAGCCTCTCTTTTGATTTCAATTCACAAATAATTTGAGAATAAAAATTAAACATGGGCTGGAATTATCTTTTAGTATGACGATTATATATATTTGTAGCTTACACAAATTACAACGGCACAAATTGGTATTGCTAGCAGTGGCAGTACTTCCAATGTCAATCAACATATCACCAATATATACGTTGTACGGTATCGATTTCTTCCTAGTTAAAAAAAAAAATGGGACAGACATTTCAATTTTTTTCCTTTAAAGTCAAACTTAGCTTAGCTTATACATTGTTTGATTCGCTGTAGCAGAACCACACATGACGTGCCTCTAATGTAAAAGAACCAAATAACAAATTTTCAATGTATAAATTAGGAAGTAGGTTTGTACTTATAAGTTGAAATGGTTAAAAGCAAAAAGGCCTTTAATTCACCTGCAGGTTTATCAAGAAAATTATGTTTCTAAGCTGAAATAATTAAATCTGTTATCAAGATATGAATTCTCTCAATATTTATTGATAAAAACAAATGTACAAATATGTATAAATAAAAACATTGTAGACAATTTAAGGCTACAATTTCAACAGTCAATACGTACCACGACACAGCACAACACTGACCACTGACGACATGACGCCATTTTCGTCTTTTCTATCTATTCTATTTTTCCCATTATCCCATTTCCACATAGGATTGAACAACGATTCAAAATGTATTATGCGGCATCTACATTAGGTCTGTTTCTTTACTTTGTGGACAGAAATTCACAATCTGTCAAATTTTAAGGAGTGGGGGTAAAACTCTCTCACAAACTCTCTGAAAGAGCGTAATTGTCTCAAAAGTAAAGAAACGGTCTTGAACAAACATTCGCAGCAACGCTTGGAAAAACGTCTGTTTGACAGTTGTTGTATTTGTTTTGGCTGTGCACGATTCCTGCCCACAGAAATTTAGGTGGCAGAAATTCGCAGGGTGGGGAAATTTTTTACTCTCTCGTGAGCACTCTCTTTAGTGCACTGCTGCGAAAAATCGCTGTGCTGGAACGACATTTGACTGACTTTCACCGACTTTCGGTGCATTTCGTGTGAATTTTAAGTAAAGAAACACACCTATTGTTCAAATGCTAGTCACAGATGAGAAATCAAGTGTCGTATTAAACCCAGACGGTTTTGCCAAGACGCAAATGAGTGCGAAAGAGAAAGCAGATGAAATAGAAATACTTTAAAAAATCTCAACTCGCAAAGTTTTGGGTTGAGGATTGTCCAGTTGTCTTGGATGGTTTTTGACGGTTCTTTTTCTTATCTTTCTTTGTTTCTTGTCGTTGATTTATTGTATCTTCTAATGTTCATGAGTAAAGAAGTAGTATGTACAGTAGTACAATTTCTTTAATTTTTCATATATTTTCATGTATTTTCCATATCCATGATGTCAATAATCATTGCTGCAAAATCTAATTAAATGATTTACCACTTCAAATGACATTTTGCTCTTTATGAGATTTTTTTTTGTGGATTTATAAATAATGCAGCTGAGCTTCTTTGATTATTTTCACACTTTGACTCTGTGGGTAAGGACCAAAAATGAAAGAGAAGTGTCAAAAAACCCGCAGCCGCAAAACGTCTGAGTGTAATAATGAGAGACTTATTATGAAGAGACTGTCGGGATGAGGGTTCACAAGAAAATATACGAAACACGCAGCAGGCAAACAGTCTGAATGTAATACGACACTAACCGGATGGTGGATGGCAAACCTTTACTTCTCTTTATCCACATAGGATTGAACAATTAATTTGTTTACATTTTACAGTTTACATTAGGGCTGTTTTTTTGGGAGGAAGTCCGGTACCTTGTATTGTAAATACATGTAAAACAAAAACAACAAAGATACAGGGGATAAACAAAGATACAGGGGATAAAAGGATGAGTAAATCTTACAAGGGATACCGTTTTTTTGGATTTACAATACAAGGTAGATACCGGACACCTCCCAAAAAAACAGTACTATTGTTGTTTTCGTAATCCATCCTCTGTCTGTGAATACGTGAGGGCTAAAAAAAAAGGCGTAAATAAGGCCGTGTCCGAATTGGGTTAAAATGTGGGATAAAACTTGACTTGATAAAATCCGGATTTTCGTTGAGGATATCACGTTTTCTTTTAGCCATGATAGAACCTCTTTGATCGCCGGAATTTCCGCTTGGAACACGCTACAATCTTTTGGAAGGCGGAACGAGAGACTTAAGTTAAGTCGGTTTGAGTACACCCCGCAGCCTACCCCTTCTTCGGTTTTTGAACCATCTGTATAGAAATGAATTGAATCATCTCTCAAAAATTCTTCGTCGTCCCAGGTCGTTCTCGGTGGGATTGAGACTTGGAACTTATTATTAAAAAACAATTGGGGGATGGTGTAGTCGGAGTGACAGGGGATTGATCCGAATAAATTCAGGATTGCAACGTGACCGATGTTGTTATCGGTCCATTGGGAGATAGCTCTCATACGAGTGGCTGCACTGGCGACCATTTGTTTGCTGAAGATATCTAGTGGTGTGAGGTTGAGGAGTATATTTAGTGCAGCTGAGGGTGTTGATCTCAGTGCTCCGCTTATACACAGACAGGCTGTTCGTTGGACCTTGCTTAAATTGTCGCAGTAGGTACTTTTATCAAGAGCGGTCCACCATACCACTACTCCGTATGTGAGTATTGGTCTGATGACCGCGGTGTACAGCCAGTGGGTGATTTGGGGGGAGAAACCCCATTTGTTACCAATGGCTTTTTTGCAGGAAAATAAGGCCACGGTGGATTTCCTGATTCTTTTCTGTATATTGGCTTTCCAATTTAGCTTTTTGTCTAGGATTATACCTAGATATTTGGCTTCGTTTGAAAGTACAAGTGAGATTCCATTTTTTGATGGAGTTATTAGTTGAGGAATTTTGTATTTCCTGGTGAAGAGAACGACTTCAGTTTTCTGAGGGTTGACCCCTAGATAACATTTTCCCGCCCATTTTACAAGTTTATTTAGAGCGGTCTGCATCAGGTCCGTAAGGACGTGAGCATGTTTGCCGGACACCGCAATGGAGACGTCATCTGCATATGCAATCACTTTGAATCCCTCAGCTTCTAAGTCAACTAGAAGTTCATTGACGACTATATTCCAAAGAAGAGGGGATAGGACTCCGCCTTGCGGTGTTCCTCTACTGACAGATCTCTTTGCAGAGAAGTCTCCTAGAGTAGAGTTGATTCTCCTGCTTTTTAGCATTAGATTTATCAACTCCACTATGGAATCATCTACTTTGAGCTTCGTCAGTGAATTTGTAATTGCAGAGTTGCTGACGTTGTTGAAGGCGCCCTCTTTGTCGAGGAAGGCGGCCAGAGTGAATTCTTTGGGATGGAGGGAATATTCTATAGTACGTACCAGGGTGTGTAGGGCCGTTTCTACAGATTTTCCCTTGCAGTAAGCGTGTTGTGCTGTAGATAACAATTTTGGATCTATAGCTGTACGCAGGTGGATATCAATCAGTCGTTCTAAAGTTTTAAGAAGGAAAGATGATAGACTTATTGGTCGGAGATCTTTTGGGTTTACGTGGGATGATTTCACACCACCTTGACTTCTCTCCACTGAGTGGGGATATAGTTCAAGGTGGTACAGCCGATGAGAATTACTTCAAGGGCAGGGATAATAATGTCCGCGGCCTTTTGAAGTTCGGCTGGAATTATACCATCAGGTCCAGGGGATTTGTATGGGTCAAAGCTGTTAATGACCCAAACTAATTTTTCCCTTGTAATCAGATCGTGGTTGTTTGTTATTATGCTACCTGGTTCTGTGGAACCATAGTTGCATAAGTTCTTAGAGCTTCCTGGAAAGTGAGTGTCCAGAAGCAAATTGAGCGTTTCTTCGCAGGATTCTGTCCAGCCGTCAGTGGTTTTCAAACTCATCGTCAAAAGGGATTGTCACCGAAACTTCAGCAGAACTGGGAAGGTCCTTATACTGTTGTCACGAGGATTAACGACGTGGCTTACCGCATCCAAAGAGGACTAAGAGGCAAGTTAAAAGTAGTTCATTGTGACCGGCTGCATCGATATAGTGGCGATGCTGCAGATGGAATTATGCGGGACGAACAATCTTAAGGAGGGGGCAGTGTAATGTACATCCAACATTTATACCAATTTCATAATCGAAAACGTTTAACCGAAAGCACAACTGGCAACACTCTAATGGAATGGTATAATGGAAGACGTTGGTTGTGAGTGTGTGTGTGTGTACAGAAAAATACCGGGAGGGGAACTTGTCTAGACATCATGGTTCATAGCAAAACTACCAGAAAGCTCTCGATGGTTCACACTTCTATATAAAGAGGGAGCTGACGCAACCAGAGGTCAGTTTAATTTAGAAAGTGATAGTGTGAATATTGGATAAATGTAATTGAGTTGAGTTCGAATAAAGTGTATATCGAAGGTAGATACTGAATAAAAGTGGTAGAACTAAATTGAAAGATAGAGTTTTATTTTTGCGAACTAAGCGCACGTTAGAATATTATCAATCAGCAGAAGACTACCAAGAAATAATCGAAAGCAGAAGTCCACGGGTAAGGTTGATAGTGAGAAGAAATTTTGTGGAATCATTTTAATTAAGCCAGTGTGTGTGAGTGTAGAGATGCTTGACAGCAAATGTGGAAACCATATATAAATATATATAAATAGGCCGCTGACGCAACGAGCAGTCAGTTTTGATTATAGAGTGATAAGGTTAAGAGTGAATTGTTATGAAGAAGTGATAGTCCAAAAGTCGAGTTGAGATCGAATAAAGTATAGATACTGAATAAAAGTGTTAGAAATAAATTGAAAAGTGAAGTTTTATTTTGCGAACTAAGCGCACGTTACATTGGTGTCAGAAGTGTAAATAAAACTTATTTGATAAAAAAAAAGAACGAGTTTGACTAGTAAAGTGTAAGAAAAAAAAAAGTTAAATACAGTGAAAATTTGTAAGTTGTTGGAAGAGCTCAACTGCACTGAGTTTAAAAGTGAATTAGGTAAGCGAAATTTTTCTAGAGCGGGATCGAAAAATGAGCTCATTCTGAGCTTGCGCAACTATTTGCAACAGCAAGGGGAAGACGCAAACACTTTTGTTTTTGAAACAGAAGTGGAGGAAAAGGAAGTAAGTGAAAGTGTAGATTTTTCTAGTATGATGAAACTTTTGTTAGAACAGCGAAACGAGCAAAAGAAGGAACAGCATAATAATCTCGAACGACTCGAAGTACAACAAAAGAAGCTGGAAGAGCAACGAAATGAGCAAATGAAAGAACAGCAGAATGTTCTGGAGCAACTTGAAGCACAACGAAACGAACAAAAGAAAGAACAACAGAATATTCTCGAAAGACTTGAGGCGCAACAGAATGTTTTGGAAGGTCAGAAAAATATTCTAGAAGGCAAATTGGTTAACATAGAGAAAAATGTATGTGCCCTTGACGAACGCGTTGAAGGTATGGAAAAACAGCTTTCTGTTGTAGAGAATCGTTTCGAAATCGTAGAAAGCCGATGTGATAAACAATTCTCTGTTCTGACCAAGGAATTGGACCAGATCCGCAAAATCAAAATTCGAGAATCTACTGGAGAGTTTTCAAAGAAAAAGGAGATGAAACCGCCGACATTTGATGGACAGTCTTCTTGGCCAGTCCACAAGATACAATTTGAGGCAGCTGCGACAACAAATGGACAGCCGAGACAAGTACATTGCACTGACTGTTGCTCTTAGAGGACCAGCAGCTGAATTACTTCAAACAGTTCCAGCTGGTAAGAGTGGCGATTTCAGCTCTCTCGCGGCAGCTATAGATAAACGCTTTGGAGATAGCCACTTGAAAGAAGTCTTCCGAGTCCAACTCAATAACAGAGTCCAGAAAAGGGGTGAAAGTCTACAGCAGCTCCAAGCAGACGTCGAAAGACTGGTTCACCTGGCATACCCGGATGCTGGAGAGGAAATCATCAACCAGCTTGCTGTTGAGTCCTTCGTTCGTGCCATTTCCGATATACATCTTCAGAGGTCTGTGCGAACTGCTAGAACACGTACTCTTTCTGAAACTTTAGCATTCGCTTTGACAATTGAAGCCGCAGAACACGCTTCTCATGGAGTACATCGACTAAGAGAAGCCATAGTCGAAGAATGCTCGTGCCAAAGAGCTGAAATACAGAAGAACCAGCGGAGCGGACTTGCAAGATGTTGGAACTGCAACAAGACCGGGCACAAGAACCAACTTCGAGGGGCAGAGGCTGGTTTCTTGTATCGATGGCCCCAGAACCACCATCCAGGTCTCCCAGACCAAACGAGACAACAAAAGTCTGACTGTGGAGACTACTATTAACGGGAACAAACATGTGGCTACCATCGACACCGGTGCCACAGCATCCATAGTACGTCGAGACCTGGTAAAGACAACGTGGCTTCATAACACCAATAGCTACTGTCTAAGAACCGCAACGGGAGAAGCAGCAAGAGTATATGGAGAAGTGTGTCTTAAGATCCGACTGGCCGATCTAGTGTTTACTCATCAATTCCTGGTGGCAGATATATGTGACGAGTGCATCATTGGAATCGACTTTATGAAACAGCACGGAGTTATTTTGGATATCGGTAATCTAGTTTTGAAATACCAAAATAAAGAAATTCCAATGACCTATTTGAATGAAAATACGTCAACACTGAGGACTGTCATCACAGAAGATCTGATCCTGCCTCCGTCTTCTGAAGTGTTCGTTTGGACAAAACTTGAAGGTGAGTTTGGAAGCCTTCGATACCTCATGGTGGAACCAGACCCAGAGTGTTCCTCCCAAAGCGTCATCATTGGGAAAACACTAGTACCACCGAAAAACAAAATGGTCCCCGTACGATTACTAAACACCAGACCGTACGATGTAAGGTTGAAGAAAGGAGAAGTCGTTGGGCGTTGCGAATCGGTTGCAGCAATTACGAAGATCACAGACGAAGCCCCGAGAAAAACTATAACTCCGGAGGAGCTCAAAACCATCAGAGCTAAAATACTGTATTCATCCAACCTTGATCACCAACAAACAAGGATGGCTGAAAATCTCCTACAAGAGTACACTGACATCTTCGCATCGCAAAAGGGACAATATGGTAGGACACAGTTGGTGCAGCATCGCATCAACACAGGAGATGTAAGACCGATTCGTCAACCCGCAAGACGCCTTCCACTGGCCAAACAAGGTGAGGTTGAGGAAATGATAACAGCAATGAAGAAGGACGGTCTTATTGAAAATTCCAAAAGTCCTTGGGCTTCACCAGTGGTGCTAGTGAAAAAGAAAGACGGAAGCACTCGTTTTTGTGTGGACTACCGAAGGCTGAATGATGTGACTAAAAAGGACAGCTATCCGCTGCCGAGAATCAGTGATACCCTGGATGCTATGGAGGGAGCCCAGTGGTTTTCGACGCTGGATTTGAAGAGTGGATATTGGCAAGTTGACATCCACCCTGATGATCGGGAAAAGACGGCGTTTTCTACAGGTAATGGGCTCTGGCAGTTTAAAGTTATGCCGTTTGGGCTATGCAACGCTCCGGCAACATTCGAGCGTTTGATGGAGTGCGTTCTTCAAGGACTGACGTGGAAAGCTTGCCTTGTCTACTTGGACGATGTCATTGTTTACGGGAAAACATTTGACCAACATTGCAAGAACCTAAAAGCCGTGTTTCAGAGACTTCGAGAGGCTAACCTTAAACTGAATCCAGAAAAATGTGCACTTTTCAAAACCGAAGTTAAGTATTTGGGACACATCATCTCTTCCCAAGGAGTGAGGACTGATCCTGAAAAAGTTGACTCCGTCAAAAATTGGCCAACACCACAGGACAAACATCAACTCCGAAGCTTTCTTGGTCTTGCCACATATTACCGACGTTTTGTTAAGAACTTTGCTGGAGTTGCAATCAGCTCACCGAAAAAGGGAAGCAGTTCAAATGGTCAGGTGAGTGTGAAAAATCTTTTCAGGAACTCAAATACCGCCTCTGTAACGCTCCAGTGCTGGCACATCCAACACCTGGCAAAACATTCATCATCGACGCAGATGCAAGCAACGTTGGAATCGGGGCGGTACTATCCCAAGTGCATGATGGCGAAGAGAAAGTGGTGGCATATTACAGTAAGGTCCTCTCGAAGCCTGAAAGAAACTACTGCGTGACCAGAAGGGAACTGCTAGCTCTTATCTTGGCAACAAAGCACTTCCATAAGTACATCTATGGACAGAAATTCCTTCTGCGGACAGACCATGGTGCTCTGAACTGGCTGTTGAACTTCAAAAATCCAGAAGGTCAAGTCGCAAGGTGGATAGAAAGACTGCAGACTTATGATTACCAGATTCAACACCGCAGATTAATGCTGCACTCAAACGCACGCCGACGCATTGTCCCGAAGACCTTGCAAAGAGGATTGCAAGCATTGTAGGCGACAAGAAAACAAAGAAAATATTACCGCTCAGCGACTAAGAGCTGACCCCATATGCGGATGGAGCAATGAGGAAGTGAGGATCACTCAACAGGAGGATCCAGATATCGAACCCATTCTCGCATGGAAAGAAAATGAAGAGAAACCTGAATGGGGAGACATTTCTGACAGGAGTCCAGTTCTCAAAGCCTATTGGGCACAGTCGGACTCACTATATGTGCAAGAAGGTGTCCTCAGGCGAAGATGGGAGTCCGCTGACGGTAAATCATGTGTGATGCAGCTGATCGTACCGCAATCGAAAGTCAGTGAAGTTCTTTGGGAGATGCACGACGGACCTTCTGGAGGTCACCTGGGAGTTAACAAAACACTGGAGAAGGTGCGACATCGGTTCTACTGGTTACATGCTAGAGATGACGTGGAGAAGTGGTGCCGAATATGTGACAAGTGTGCTGCAACCAAAGGACCTGGTAGGAAGATTCAAGGTAAGATGCATCAGTACAACGTTGGATCGCCTTTTGAGAGGATTGCAGTAGATGTGGCTGGGTCTTTTCCAGAGACCAACGCTGGAAACAAGTACATTCTGGTTGTAATGGACTATTTTAGCAAATGGCCTGAGGCGTATGCCATCCCAAATCAAGAAGACAAAATGGTAGTCTACCAGATTGTGTTTAACTGGGTAAGTAGGTTTGGCGTACCTATGGAACTCCATTCCGACCAAGGGAGGAACTTCGAGTCAAACATCTTCCAAGGAGTGTGCGGACTACTTGGCATCAAGAAGACCAGAACCACACAGCTTCATCCACAATCTGATGGGATGGTTGAAAGATTCAACCGCACCTTGAAAGAACACCTCACCAAGGTCGTAGGCGACTGCCAAAGAGACTGAGATAGGCACGTACCGCTATTCCTGATGGCCTATAGAAGTGCAGTACATAGCTCGACAGGACAAACACCATCTGACATTCTGTTCGGGAAAACCATGCGGCTGCCCAGCGAACTTAAATTTGGATGCCCCACAGAGGAGCCACAGGACACGAACGAGTATGTGGATGACCTCATGGAGAGACTCGCTGACATCCATAAAAGAACAAGGGAACGGATAAAAACCTACAGCGACCGGATGAAGACACGGTACGACACAAAAGCGACAACGGCAGGATTCCAAGCAGAAGATCGTATGTGGCTATATAATCCTCATCGTCAAAAGGGATTGTCACCGAAACTTCAGCAGAACTAGGAAGGTCCTTATACTGTTGTCACGAGGATTAACGACGTGGTTTACCGCATCCAAAGAGGATTAAGAGGCAAGTTAAAAGAAGTTCATTGTGACCGGCTGCATCGATATAGTGGCGAGGCTGCAGATGGAATTATTCGGGACGAACAATCTTAAGGAGGGGGCAGTGTAATGAACACCAAACATTTATACCAATTTCCTAATCGGAAAAGTTTAACCGAAAACACAGCTGGCAGCACTATAATTGAATGGTATAAATGACAGGCATTGCTTGTAAGCCAGTGTGTGTGAGTGTAGAGATAATTGACAGCAAATGTGGAAACCATGGAGTAGAAACTGGAACGCTCTAGCTGAGTGTTGTTCTATGTAAATAGGCCGCTGACGCAACGAGCAGTCAGTTTTGATTATAGATTCATAAAGTTAAGAGTGAATTGTTATGAACAAGTGATAGTCCAAAAGTCGAGTTGAGATCGAATAAAGTATAGATACTGAATAAAAGTGGTAGAAATAAATTGAAAAGTGAAGTTTTATTTTGCGAATTAAGCGCACGTTACAGTATTGTAAATGGCTTCCCATATCTTGATCTTGTAGCCCCAGGGATACATAGAGTGGTATAGAACAAAAAGGAAACCGCTTATTTCACTTGCCACACAACTTCCATTTACTTATATTACGGCTGTTTTTTTGGGAAGAAGTCCGGTACCTTGTATTGTAAATACATGTAAAGCAAAAACAACAAAAGATACAGGGGATAAAAGGATGAGTAAATCTTACAAGGGATAGACAACCAATCAGCCAACCATCAAACATAAAAACGCGAACCGTTTTTTTGGATTTACAATACAAGGTACCGGACTTCTTCCCAAAAAAACAGCCCTATTGTTGCTTTTGTACCACAGAATAAGGAATATACAGAAGGTCATCTTCATCCAAAAAGTTCATTTTGCCTACAAGCTAAAACTAGCGGAAGCCCCCGGGCTGAAAGTGAGGTCAGTGGAAAAAGAGAGGTGAGATCAATTCCGAAAATTTAATTTTTCTTATTTTGTTGCAAAAAAGTCGGTATTTTTAAGCTTTTTTACAGTCTAGAACGTAGAAAACTCATTTAAGTATCAGATATAAGCTATGTTTTATATTTTTTTTCAATTTTTAACTAAAAAATTGAAAAAATTAACAAAAATTGCAAACTGATGCAGACACTTCTTAAATTTAACAGTGCACACATGGCTTTAAACTCACCACTCGAAAAAAAAAATCATGTGGTGAAGTAAAAAAATGACATTTCGCAGACAAATAAATAACCTATTTCGTTGCAAAAGTTAAAATAATATTTTTCCATCTGTGGGTCTCTAGTTACCACGAGACACACAATAATGAAATAAACGTCACTTTTGTTGGTACACAAACTGTGCACTTTGCACACTTGTTTATTTATGTAAACACTAACACTAACTTAATGACAAATTAAAAGATAAATAAACTAACTGACTGATAAACTATTTTACATGGATAAGTAAGAATATATATATATATATGTACATGTTGTGAGTTAGAAAAACTATTACTGTTGAAGGTGTTGCTGTGAGGACTGTTGGAAGTAAACTGCCCGGCGTCTAATTTGAATTGCAACGAATTTATTATTTACTGCGCAGTTGGATTTGTTTGCAGTTGCAGCTATGAGGGCGAAGGGTGCAAACCTATTCGTCCTTCCAGTAGTTTTGTTGTCGTCTATTCTCCTCTGTGGAAATAGTTCTGTGGCGAATCTATTCACGAACCTCCTCAAACTTCGGAACTATTTCCACAGAGGAGAATAGACGGCATAATAAAACCATTGGAAGAACGAATAGGTTTGCACCCTTCGCCCTCATAGCTGCAAATCTATTTTCCTGCAAAACAAATTCAACTGCGCATTAAATGATAAATTCGTTGAAATTCAAATAAGACGCTTCGCAGTTTACTTCCAACAGTCCTCACAGCAACACCTTCAACATGCAGCAGTTTTGATATCCACAATATATATGTACATATTTTACTACTTGCCTTAAATGTTAGTTTATCAGTTAGTTAGTTTATTTATCTATTCATTGTTAATAAGTTAGTGTTAGTGTTTAGTAAATAAACGAGTGTACATAGTGCACAGTGTGTTTACAATCAAAGTGACGTATCTTATTTTATTGTGTGTCTCGTGGTAACTAGAGACCCACAAATTGGTGACCCCGACGTGATACGCTCACAAAAATCACACA
Source organism: Melanostoma scalare (assembly GCA_949752695.1). Lineage (NCBI taxonomy): Eukaryota > Metazoa > Arthropoda > Insecta > Diptera > Syrphidae > Melanostoma > Melanostoma scalare. The sequence goes on along the minus strand of OX456984.1, from coordinate 111,788,813 downwards.
AACGCACACACGCACGCACACACACGCGCTCACACGCACATACACGCGCCCGCGCACACACACGATAATCTTTTCTGAGAAAATCCAACCTGCATTCATTTTTTCGCCATGTCGGAGGACTTGAGTCTCACCAGCCTCGCCAGCAGGGCTGATCAAATCCTGCCCAGAATCAGCACTGGCGCAAAGCTCATGCCAGTCTCATCCAGCTACAGCCACCGCGAGAAAACTCATGCCGAAGTAACTGCCTTACTGTTTAAATCCTAAGCCATAGGCTAACAGCAAACAACAAGCAGTAAACAGCTAACAGCAACCGCTAACAGCAAACAACAAACAACAAACAGCTAACAGCAAACAACAAACAACAAACAGCTAACAGCAACCGCTAACAGCAAACAGCAAACTGCAAACAGCAAACTGCAAACAGCTAACAGCAAACAACAAACAGCTAGCAGCAAACAACAAACAACAAACAGCTAACAGCAAACCGCTAACAGCAAACCGCAAACAGCAAACAGCAAACTGCAAACAACCAACAACAAGTTCTTTATTGACTCCGGCGCCATCATGTCCATCCTACGGCCTCATCATTCCGTAACGGTCAACCAAAGTCCAAACTGGTGCTATATGCTCGCCCATACATCACACATCGGCACATACGGTACCAAACGGACATCACCATACACGGACCAGAGACCACTCACACATGCGTTCACCTACAACGCATCGGACAGACAACTTTGGAAGCTCAATATTTCTCAGTTTACAACGGACATAGTCCACGTGAATGGAGAAAGCAACATCGTGACAGATGCACTCTCACGCATCAATACGATATCCACGCTGGCATACATCAACAAGAACGATGATACCTGTGCTCATCAAGCTAGCACATCATCACATCACAACAAAACCTCACAGTCGAGTCCAACAACACCCACAATTAAGTGAACAAATTTCACCATCACGATACCCTGGTTTCGATGCTCAACCACAGCAGACGTCCAGATTCAGCCAACATAGATTTTCACAACACGAAACATCAATACAACAGTCAATAGCCCAAAATAATTTCAATTTAAAAACAATCAACAAAAACTCAATTTTACACAATAATTCGCCACAACAACAACATTCTACAAATTTGACAGCAAATTCTCAGCCAAAAACACAACCAACTACGAAGAGAGAAGAGACGTGTACTTTCCGCCTTCCACCGCAAAGTTCAGGGGGGAGTAGCTGTGGCGAATCTATTCACGAACCTCCTCAAACTTCGGAACTATTTCCACAGAGGAGAATAGACGGCATAATAAAACCATTGGAAGAACGAATAGGTTTGCACCCTTCGCCCTCATAGCTGCAAATCTATTTTCCTGCAAAACAAATTCAACTGCGCATTAAATAATAAATTCGTTGAAATTCAAATAAGACGCTTCGCAGTTTACTTCCAACAGTCCTCACAGCAACACCTTCAACATGCAGCAGTTTTGATATCCACAATATATATGTACATATTTTACTACTTGCCTTAAATGTTAGTTTATCAGTTAGTTAGTTTATTTATCTATTCATTGTTAATAAGTTAGTGTTAGTGTTTAGTAAATAAACAAGTGTACATAGTGCACAGTGTGTGTATCAACAAAAGTGACGTTTATTTCATTATTGTGTGTCTCGTGGTAACTAGAGACCCACAGTTCCGAGGTTTGAGGAAGAATAGACAACGCAGTTTGAGGAGGTTCGCTAAGATTCGCCACAGCTACTCCCCCTGAACTTTGCGGTGGAAGGCGGAAAGTCACTCGTCTTATCGTATTTGGTTGTGTTACCGGCTGTGATTTTGTTTTGTGAAATTTTTTTGTAGTGGCTTGTTGTTGTGGCGAATCATTTTGGGCTATGGTCTGTTGTATTGGTGTTTCGTGTTGTGAAAAAGTTTGTTGGCTGAATCTGGACGTCTTCGGAGGTGATTGAGAATCGAAATCAGGATTTTGTGATGTTGAAATGTGGTTATGTTCCTGTAGTCGTGTTTTACGCACTTTTTCGTTTTTAGTTAGAGGTGTAGTTTTATTGGTTTTGATTCCTGGTGCTTCTGTTGAAATTGTGGATGGTTGTTGATGGGATCTGTTGTTTAGATGTTGTTGTTGAACTCGACTGTGAAGTTTTGTTGTGATGATGTGCTAGCTTGATGAGCACAGGTATCATCGTTCTTATTGATGTATGCCGGCGTAGATATCGTATTTATGCGTGAGAATGCATCTGCCACAATGTTGCTTTCTCCATTCACGTGGACTATGTCCGTTGTAAACTGAGAAATATTGAGCTGCCAAAGTTTTCTGTCCGATGCGTTGTAGGTGAACGCATGTGTGAGTGGTCTCTGGTCCGTGTATGGTGATGTCCGTTTGGTACCATATGTGCCGATGTGTGATGTATGGGCGAGCATATAGTACCAGTTTGGACTATGGTTGACCGTTACGGAGTGATGAGGCCGGAAGGATGGACATGTGGGCGCCGGAGTCAATCAAGAACTTGTTGGTCGTTCTGTCGAGGCTTAGGGTTGAAACAGTATGGCAGTTTACTTCGGCTTGAGTTTTCTCTCAGTGTCTGTAGCTGGACGAGACTGACTGAGATTTGCGCCAGTGCTGATTCTGGGCTGGATTTGATCAGCCCTGCTGGCGAGGCTGGTGAGACTCAAGTCCTCCGACATGGCGAGAAATGGATGCAGATGGATTTCAAAAAAAAAAAAATTAGCGTGTGTGTGAGTGCGCGTGTTTGTGCGTGGCGTGTGTTTGTGCGGGGCGCGTGTTTGTGCGCGTGTGCGAGTGCGTGCGTGTGATTTTTATGTGCAAATCACATCACGTCGGGGTCACCAATTTGTGGGTCTCTAGTTACCACGAGACACACAATAATGAAATAAACGTCACTTTTGTTGGTACACAAACTGTGCACTTTGCACACTTGTTTATTTATGTAAACACTAACACTAACTTAATGACAAATTAAAAGATAAATAAACTAACTGACTGATAAACTATTTTACATGGATAAGTAAGAATATATATATATATATGTACATGTTGTGAGTTAGAAAAACTATTACTGTTGAAGGTGTTGCTGTGAGGACTGTTGGAAGTAAACTGCCCGGCGTCTAATTTGAATTGCAACGAATTTATTATTTACTGCGCAGTTGGATTTGTTTGCAGTTGCAGCTATGAGGGCGAAGGGTGCAAACCTATTCGTCCTTCCAGTAGTTTTGTTGTCGTCTATTCTCCTCTGTGGAAATAGTTCCGAGGTTTGAGGAAGAATAGACAACGCAGTTTGAGGAGGTTCGCTAAGATTCGCCACACATCCTTCTTGCCTTTGCTGCTCCAACTTTAGTTCCTTAAAAATATCAACAGCATTTGTATAAATAGAAGAGGATTGGATTTGCAAAGCTGTTTCTATAAAATGCGAAGGTGGGTGTTTTTCTTAGTTTTTATTATAGAATTTTGTTTTTGCAAGTCTTATGTCTCGTAGAACGACAACTTCAGATAGAGGTTTCCCAAAGCCGTCCTCTCAAATAACATCAATGCCATTCATCTGTTGCCTACTCAGTGTCAATGGGAGCTGCTGCCAACGGCAACAAATTGCCACCAAGAAACAATGTGTAGCACAATTCTTTATTGAATTAAAATTATCTAATTTCGGCCGGTATGGAATGGGCCGTACCATCAATTGGCGGCTTTTGTGTTGGTTCATCTTTCATCGTAGAACATCAACGTCTTTCTTGATTGGGCTATTGTTCAGCTAGGGTCCAGATTGTGATGGGAAAACGGAGTATGAATTTGCCAGACCTGATGCTGTAGGAGAAGAAGAAGTCGAAGAAACGCGCTCTCAGGAAGAATTCAACCATTTAGACGAAAAAACCATCAAAAGGGAAACAGTTTCTTCTTCTAATAAAGGTACAACTGCTGGAAGAGCAAGGATGTTTGATGTGGACTGCAACGAGTGTCACACAGTAGGTTTATTTTTACTAAATATGTATTTTGACATTTTTGCCTTACAGGACATAAAGTATCTTGGATGTCATCTAACTGACGAAAAAATTGAGCAGCATATTCGCAAGTGCACAAATTATAAAAATCGCATTGATTCCAACCTTACACCGGACGGGTTCTGGGATCCAATATTAAAACCATTCCCTGCTGATGACTCGCAATCTCACACTGATCGATACTCGTTTTGTGAATTTAAAGAAATAGTTTGATTGTTGCAACTCTTTATTTTTGTTACTAATGAATATACACATTACTTTCCAAGAGTTTCTTGATTGCTATCTAGAACAAATTGCCCCTCTTTTCTTGTTCGATTTCTATAGCCTCAAACAATGCCTTAAAGTTACCGGCACCAAAATCCTAAAACATGGAAAAACTTAAATTTTATACAAATTATTTTGAGTTAAATGAAATATTCTAACATTATGGTTATGCCGTTGGTGTTGCTCTTCTTTAGTTGCTCTTTAAGAAGGTCATTATAATTGTTCGGCACCGACATGAATTCCATTCTTCGTGCGCGTAAATTACGAATGGCAGCGACTTGTATTTAGAGTAATGTGTTTAACTCCAGCTACACCATAATATTCAACGAATTCTTGAGTTTGTGATTTCTTTTTGACAGCCGCTGGATATTTTATGGGCATCTTCACAGTTTCCTCCTAGTTACTCATGACAATTGAACGTAAGGATGAATATTTAGTGTGAATTTGAGAGTCGTACCTATACGGACCAGAAACGATGGGATTGTCTAACACGTTCCAACCTAAAGCTAAAGATAAAATTTGAACAATGAAATTTGATTTGGCTGGTGGCAAATTCCAATAGTTTGTCCTTCGGTGATTGCTTGAACCTGGGCAAAAATGGTTCTCATATCTCAATCAAATAAGAAATTGCAAGTATTTTAATGATGAATACAAAAGACTTGCAATTTAGTTCTTTTGGCTGCCTGTCAGTTGTCAAATTATTTTTTTTTCTTCTGTGAATCTCACCTCAGCAATGAACTTTTTAAATGAATTATTTCCTGTTCACTCAAGTTCATTTTTTCAAAATTTGCGGGTTTTGCGGGTGGAGATGGTGGGATATGACCTTCTGTATATTCCTTATTTTGTGTTTTGTACCACAAGATTTATCTGTGATACACATATTCAGCTGAATTCAAATTAGTATTAGTGAAATTACGCATACCACTTTAAATTCGGATATCAAATTGATGATTTGAAATCCAAAAATTAAAAGCATTGCATATATATTTAATAGTAAACCCGATTTTCTTTTTGACTGGTGGCGCACCAAGCGTCGTCGACCAAAGCTCGTATGTTCCACATGATTTTTTTGTCTTTTTTCGATGAGAGCATTTGTGGATGCTATTAAGCTGAAAGAGAAATTCAGTTTGTAAACAATGAATTTTTCTGGTCAGCTGAGTGAGCAACGACTAAAGAGCAAACCGTAGATCGGACGTATGTTTTTGATACATGTATACGTATGGTGCAAAGGAGATAAGGAAGCAAAAGCGATATGGGCAGGACAATACTCTCAAGGATAAAAATAGACATTCTGGTAAGATGAAAGAAAATAAAAAATGACCTTGATTTTGCATGTGAATATTTTGCTTATGGGTAGTGAGGTAGGTTGGAGTTTTACTCAATGTGAGTACGTACATTGATGTCAGTTTTTCGTATTTTGATCATTTATCGTCCTGTGTAGCATATTAAGCTGATATGTATTTCATCTACTTAGGTGAAACTTTTGGCGCTTATTTCACTAAATGTGCAACTTTTGAACGTTACTAAAACCAATCTCTGTTACACAGTCATTTGGTGCGGTTGATTATTTTCCAATTCTACAATTGAATTAAATACATTTTGAGTGCGCGAGTTTTCAATGTTAATTTGCGATATTCATTAATGAACACTTCTTTTATGAGTATTTTCATCTCTCAATTAAACATTTCGTAGTGAAGTGCAATTGAACAATTCAGTGAAATTGAACGAGCAACAAAATCTGCTGTTCTGCTGTTGTAAGCTTCAATTGGCGATTTCAGTTTTTTTCAAAACTTTGATATCGTTAATTGGTTTTATTGAACTCTTTTTTTATTACTATATTTTTACTATTACTATATCATAATTTTTATTATCATTACCTTTTACAACTTATAATATCAAATAAATACTAATATTAGGTACGTTATTAAGTACGTTTTGAAAAGTTTCGTGCGATCGGGTATACAATTAGTGTGCGTTGAAGTCCTTACTTTCGCGTTTTTTTTTTAAAGTAGTTTTAAAGTGGTGTATGTGTTTAGTATCTGTTGTGCTATTTTTCAATAAAAACAAGAAAAAACACTAAGTGCAGTGATAGCTATAAAAAAAGTTCTGTTAAAGTGTTCAGTGGCCAAAATAAAAAAAAATAAAAAAAATTTAAGCGTGATAAAAATTTTCAAAGTCTTTAAATTAAAAGGTGCTATTGAGGTGATAGATTTAAGAAATCAAAATTTGTTATTTTATTTATTATTGATTACTCTATATTTATTGTATTATTATACTTATTCGATTATTCTATATAAAACATTATATTGTATTTATTATATACTATTGATTTTGATTAGAGTAGCGACTTGTAATTTGATTTATAAAAATATATACAAAATTTAAAGAAGTTGAAGTTGAATAATTTTTTGACGATTCATATCTAATAAATTTAAAAAAAATGGTGAAATATTGTTGTTTCCAAAATTGCGTCGTAAGTACGGTAACGCATCCAAGCGTTTCGTTCTTCGAAATCCCATCGGATTACTTGTAATATGGAGGGGTAGGAGGATTGGGAAAAGGTAGTTGGATGAAGGAAGGGATTGGAATAGGTAAAGGACTGGAATAGGTAAAGGCAAAAAGGTAAGGTAGGAAAGGAATATGGGAAAGGAAAGGAAAGGATAAAAGAAAAGGGAAAAGAAAAGAAAGGATATTTGACAGGAGGATGACATTAGGATGGGAGAGGTAGAACAACCAAAAGCAGGAAAGCGGGAAGAGGAAAAATAAGCGGATAAGGAAAAAGTGAAAAGAAAAGGAAGGAAACGGAAATCGGAAAAGGAAGGGAAAAGGAAGTGTCGTGACGAAGGGACCTGGCACGCTTGCGAGGCACGGCTCAGCTCGCTGGATTAGGGGGGGATCTTGCCCCTTCGCCAGACGGAAACCACATTACAAAAACATAAATCGTGCCAAAAGAACCACCACCACAAAAACCTTATCACACTTCAGGCACTGCATGGTGAAATCGCAGTGAGGCCTGTAGCCCACCCAACCATGGAACTCGGTCGGCCATGTTGTCGAGTTCCCCGAAGACGATCAATGCTGCCAGGAGAAACCAATCACCAACGATGCATCGCCAACCTCCTCATCCCCCTGAAATCGTGCTTAGAACGCCATCATTAAAAATGCCTCATGGAACAAAAAAAACCTCTCTTTCAACCTATCGGCGTGATGCACATATTTATTTAAACAAAAATCTAACAAACAGAAAATGAAAACCTAAACTCAAAACGAAAATTAAACAACTCAAATGAACTAAAATGAAACCAAAATTTAAACAAAAATAAATCAAAACTCTAAACACTAACCAGAAAATAATAAATAGCAAAAAAAATAATAATTTAACAGAAAAAAAAGAATAAATAACAAAAATCCTAAACCTAACCTTTATTCTATTTTATTTTTGTGTTTTTCTATATTTTATGTTTTTTTATGTTCCTATGTTTTTTTTCTTGTTTATTTATGATTTTTGGTATTTTTATAATTTTATATTTGTTTCCTCTTTAGTTTTTGTATCTCTTTCTTTCTGTAGTTTAATTGCTTTTGTGTACTTTTGTGCTTTCTGTAATTTATTTCAATTTTTTTCTAATTCGTTTTACCTTGTTTTTTCTCTTTCTAGGTCTCTCTTCTTTTTTTTTTTGACTAGCAACCGATCCTTTATCACATTGGCTACACGGGGATTGCTTACACCCACCTACTTCTAATCCTGCCTAAAAGGAGCTCCCTGTAGCGGATATATGGCCGCAAAGTGGCCTCGTACCAACTTTCAAAATAGCCTAGACCCGAAAAAGAGACGATTGCAGGCCCAAGACAAAAAAAAAACTTAGAGAAAACCCACGAATTCAACACACGAAAAGAAAGGAAATATCAACAAAAAGGTTAAAAAAAAATCAACAAAATGGTATAAAAACAAAATAAAAAAAATGTAAAATAAATGTTAACAAAAATAAAAGAAAATAAATAAATAAATAAATAACAAATAAAAAATCACGCCAGAATACTTAATAATATAAACAGCAACGCAGGAACGAAAATTTATAGGGTGGGGCCCTTCAGGCGCTTGCCACCTCAGGCCGGACCTGTGCCCCTGTTCTGTAACTATCGCATCGATAAAATTCGTCGAGAAATGGTGAGATTTGAAACGAAATTGGTTTTATCGCATCATCGGGGTTCTGTAAGCGATGACAGGCGATAACTTTATCACGCGAAACGAACTGGAATGAAAATACTGGAAAGGCGGTAAAAACGGGTTTCTGTATAGTCAAAAGTTGATATCCTTTTCATTTTATACGTCAAATTTTATCACTGGGTTCGTAGCAGGCGATAAGACAAGAGGATGATTATGGCTGAGCACAAAAAGGTAAAATTAATATAAAAATATTGAAATGTTAGGGACTTATATTAAAATTTAAATTTTAGAGATGTACGCGAATATCAAAAGCGCAAAAAGAACTGTTGGTAGACTTCATGCTGCAAAATAAACGAGTGAATTCCTAAACGCAAGATTTGCCAAGCAAGTAATGCTAAGCAAAAATAATCCCAAATAAAATTTGCAATGCAATTAAAAGTATGCAAGTGTTTTTTGATAGCTGCACAAATTCACTTACAACTGCGGAAAAAAAGCAATATACTACGTTTTGGGACATTCTGATTTGAAGAGATGTTCTTGTCGGCATTTAGGAACTGATTGCTTCACATAATTTGTGCAAGACTTGCGTTTAGGAACTCGCCCCTAATTTACACAACAAATTTCACAAACAAGATTGAGAGATAGACTTATCGCCTTCCATTGGAAATTCCAGTCAAACTGAGACCGAAACTGAAAGTTATCGCACGCACTTATAGAAACCCAGATCTTTCCAGGGGCGATAAAGAGGGAATGAATCGTTTCATTTTTTAACGATGCGATAACTTATCGCTAAAGATACAGAACAGAGGCACTGGCTTTGCCCTTGCACTCGGCCTCTTGCACTGTGTTTTTAATTCAATATCGTTGTTGTTGTTGTTGTCTTATGACAAACATACATGCATTTCCCTTTTTTTGCACGAATTAATTTAAATGGCATAAATAAACGTAAATAAAATGTAACTTCGAGCCAAAAACAGATATCAACACAATGGTGCAAAAAAAATAACCACGGCTCTGGGATATAATTTTAGGGTTACTTGGTAGCCTGGGTACCCACAGGCTCGTATGGACTTTTGTTCCACAATCTTTGGGGGTATTTTTCTTTTTTCCTGCCAGTTTTCCCTTTGCGACATTAAATTTGCGAACTATGCTAGACCCCCAGAACTAACAAAAAAAATCCACTTTATACTAGCACTAAGAAATTTAAATTCAAACTCACCCGTGGTTTGTTAATATGTAAGTATGTACGTACATATAATGTGCTGCACAATTTGGCCGTCAGACGTTTTTTTTTTATCTCTCTTATTTTGTTTCTGCTACCCCACTGCACTAAACAATTTTTTATATTTTAAATAAATTAAACACACAATCTAATATAATAAACTTACACAAAAATTACTTGCTTAAAATTTATAAAATATCGCACTTGATTTTTTTTTTACTTCCATCGACTTAAGCTCATAGTTTGAACATGACTTTGTTGTCGATGTTCAAAGTCGAACGGTGCCTTCTCCATCCACATCATTTACTATCACCAGCCTCTTTAAAAGTGTGCCAGGACGACTCACAATGGCGTAGCATCGCTAGTGTGAATGATGTGGTGGCGTTCCTTTTCTTATTTTTATTTTTATCTAAAATAATTACAAAACAATACATAATATACGCATATAAACTTACACTACAATAATAAATACTTACATAAATACATAAAATACTTAACTTGACATAACCTACCTACAAACATACAATACCTAAATAAATGCGCACACCAGAAATGCATAACGATACACTAGTACATAACATATAAATAAATAACGAAAATAAATAACACTTATCATAAATATATATAAATAAGTACTAAATACATAAATATAACTAATAAATACCTAACTACATAATATGAAAACAAATAAACGTCACACAAAAATTTCTACCCTACTGTCACTTCATTAATAGCAAAGGCGACAGCAACTACCTCTGGCGGTGGTGTAGCGTGTTGCTGTGGTGGAGCGTGTTGCGGTGTAACTGACTGTGGAACCGGTATAGATTGATGTCCGACAGTGTTATTAATGGAGCGTGTTGTTGTGGTGGAGCGTGTTGCTGTTGCATCAGATGTGATGTTGTTTGTAGAGGAGCCTGTGGCTGCTGCTGCTGTTGGGGTGTTGGTGGAACTGACTGTGGAACTGGTATAGATTGGTGTCCGACAGTATTAGTAATGGGATGCTGCAACTGGTCACTTAGTTGCTGTTGTTGCTACTGTTGATGTTGGAGTTGCTGTTGTTGTTGTTGTTGTTGCTGCTGTTGAGTTGCTTGTGGGGCCTGCGGTCCCGAGTGCCCCTCCATGGACGGGCATCTGTTGAGATGCTGGTGGTTGTTGTTGCTGTTGGGAAACAACGCTTTGGAGTTGATGGTTCATGGCCTGTGATTGTGCGTACAGGTTCATCTGTTGTTGAGATGTTGGGTGGTGGTTGGATACTCGGTGACTGAATTGGCTGTGACTGAGGCCCACCGCGGGGACTCGTTATCCCTACCATACCAGATATAGGATGGTGTGGAAATTGTGTCGGATCAGGCAACTTAACTTGCTGGTGCGGTATTTTCCACGTTGCTCTCCTTCGTCCGTCATGGGTGATTCGATTGTTTCGAACAGGCCGGTTACATGGACAAAGAAAGAATTTAAAGAAAAAATTTTTTTTATTAAATGATATGCTAGCGCAACTAGATATGTATATAGATCACGTCGGGGTCACCAATGTAATGTGTGTAATAAAAAGAACGCGACACAATTATGTATATTTTTATTGCTTCACTAAAATTACTTTATTGCGGTGATCTATATAAATATACAAAATTATGTTTTTGTTGCTGAGCGCGTGCCCAGACGTCCGATGTAGTTGGCTGCCGTCGAAGAAGAGAACGAGAACGAGAAGCGAAACCGGAAAAAGGCAAAAGTGACAAATGGCGTGTGTGGTGACATTTGACATTTATAGTTGTGGCTCTGTTCGGTGAGGCATATGGGATTTGTTCTTGTGGTTCTGTTCGATGAGTTGTTGTTCTGTTCGATGAGTTGTTGTTTGTAGTGGAGTTGTACTGGAGTTCACTACACTACCAAACAAATAAATAACATAGATCTGTTGACAAGTTACGAAACACGTACTTATCAACTAGTATCACATAATATAAGGCTTAGAGCTATCACAATACTTAAAAATAACTAACATACGGGTATAAATAAATATAAATAAATAACTATACTATATAAATAAATAAATAAATAAATAAATCTATGAAAATAAATAACAAATAAGAAACAATACTTAACACATACTTAATCTTATGCTAGTGCAGTGAGATTGAGTGACCTCTTGATTGCCATAGCTAGGGGAGGGAATGCTGAGTAGGCAGTATTCGTTAAGAAAAGGTTCATTTTGCGTATGGGTGCAAGTGTTTATGGCATTTCATGCTTAAGAAAAATTGTTTTCGGTGAAGTGTTAGACAAAGCTAGTTGCAGTCGTTCAAATTATGGATTCAGTGGAATAGGTATACAAGTGCAGTGTATTAAATTCATACATAAAGGACAATATAGTGACATAAATATCACAGTAAAAATAAATTTGCCTCCGAGGCTAACTAAACAAAACAAGAATCAGGTATATTAGATAGGAGGATGAGTGTAGATATCACAGATTGGTATTGCAGTGTGTTTTTCGAAAACAAAAGTCAGGTACTTACGTTAAAACAAAAAGACATAGCGTGCATGCAAGTATCACAGTGTCTATTGCATTTTGCCATTTCGGCTATAGTTCGGTGCTATGTATAAATAAAAAACAAATAAAACAAATCTTAAAAGTGATATCACAGTAGTTAATATTGCACGTATTGATTTTGCTTAAGCTAATTACTAACGTATAGTGGGACGAAAAATAAACAGAGATATCACAGGTGTTTGATGTAACGTTACATGAAATTGAAATACACATAGATATCACAGATGTTTAGTTTTAGGTCTTTTGCGTGATAAACGCCTAACATTTTACCGTTAAGGTTTTCGACCTCATACATATTTTTGCCCACCGGCTTAACAATACGATATTAAACATATTTTGGACATAACTTGGCACTCAAATATTTTAAAGTGTCACTTAAAATGAAGTTCCTTTTGAACACTTCTTGTCCAGATTGATAGGATATTTCTCTTGACCTGACGTTATATTTTACTGCGCTTTTTTCTTGGGAATCCAAAATGGATTCCTTAACCTTTTGCCTAATAATTCGCAGCCTGTCGTACCTCGGAAGGGTCATCAGCTAACCGTCCTCCACCGCATCTAGTTGTTCAGCCAACCCGTAACTACTGGCGTGTGTCATCATGTTTGTACCAAACAAGGCAAAATATGGTGACACACCAGTAGATGAGTGCACTGAACTCCGCAATGCTGACGCGATTTCGTTGAGGTGAATATCCCATTCGCGTTGATCGTCTTTAAGATATGATCTTAAAGCGGCAAGCAATGTGCGATTAACCCTCTCCGAGGCGTTGGATTGCGGCGCGTAATTAGCAGTTTTAAAGTGGCGGATGCCGAACTTCTGAAGCAAGTTCTGCTTCGACAGAAACTGCTTTCCATTATCTGAATGGATTATTTGTGGTACTCCAAACGTGTTAAAAATTTCATTTTTCAAATAATTTACTATATCTTGGGAATTTGCGGCTTTTAGTGGCTTGAAAAACATAAACTTTGAAAAATGATCAAGGACAACAAATATATAACAGTTACCGATTTTTGATCTCGGATAGGGACCAAGAAAATCTACATAAAGTTTTTGAAAAGGACGATCAGTACAAAAATTTGTAGACATAGGGGAACGTTGAACTTGATTGGTAGGTTTGCATTGCTTGCATATTGCACAGTTATTTATAAAATTTTTAATTTGTACGGTCATGTTGGGCCAGTAAAAGTACTGCCGTAATCTATGGAGTGTTTTGGCAATGCCACCATGAGCAGACTTCGGTGGTTCATGGGACTTAGCAATGATTTCTTCGGTGAGACCAGAAGGAATCCAGAGTCGCCAAGTGTGTTCCTCCAGCCACTCTTCACCACTTGGAGGCAACCACTTCTTGTACACGAAGTCCCCGTCTACCTTTAGGTCGGGCAACTGCTCGTGATTTTCTTTAACTGATTCAACGAGATTTATGTACTCTTCCGACTTAAACTCTCTAGAGTCCAGGTCAATTAGTGGCGCTACTTCTTCCAGCTCAATACTCTCTAAGTGTGCCCGAGAAAGAGTATCCGGCACAACATTTAGCGTTCCCTTTCTGTGCTCTATGTCGAAGGTATAGGATTGGAGGTCTAGGCTCCACCGGGCCAGACGACCGTTCAGGTCTTTCATGTTCATTAGCCACTTAAGGCTTGAGTGGTCGGTGATGACCGTAAAATCCATACCCTCAACATAGGGCCTGAAACGCTTGATCGCCATTACTGCTGCCATGCACTCTTTCTCGGTCACACTGTAGTTTCGTTGACACGAGTTGAGCTTCTGGGAGAAGTAAGACACTGGACTCTCTTCATCGTCCGTTTTTCTTTGGAAAAGCACTACTCTGCAGAAGCGTCGCACTGGATGTAGAAGCGCTTTTTAAAATCCGGGTGCATGAGAACAGGGGCAGATATTAATGCCGTTTTCAGTCGCTCGAACGCTGCAATTGCTTCATCAGTCATCTCGAACTTTGTGTTTTTCTTTTTCAGCGTATCGGTCAACGGAGCCGTCAGGGTAGAGAAGTCCTTGATAAACCGTCTATACCATCCTGCTAGACCAAGTAGCCGACGAACCTGTCTTTGGTTTTTGGGAAGTGGAAAGTCAACGACTGCCTCGACCTTCGCCGGGTCAGTCTTTAACTTTCCACCGCCTACAATATAACCCAAATATTTAAGCTCTTTAAAGCAAAATTTGGACTTTTTGAGGTTTATCGTGAGGTTTGCTTTTCTCAAGCAATCAGCTACCTGTTCTAGCAGACTGATATGCGTCTCAAAGTCCGGCGCGATGATAAGCAAATCGTCTAGATAGACGAAAACTCGATCTCTGAGTCGTGCAGGGATCACTTTGTCCAATAATCGGCATAACCTTTGAGCGGCATTACACAGCCCAATAGGCATAACCTTAAACTGGTACAAAGGTCTCCCCGGTACCGCAAACGCAGTTTTCTCCCTACTCTGTTCCTCCAGCGGTATCTGCCAGAATGCCTCCTTCAGATCCACGCTACTTATAAAGTAGGTGTCTGGTAGAAGACTGAGGAGCCCTTCGATATGGGGAAGAGGGTTAGCATCCTTTTTTGTAACCGAGTTGACCTTACGAGCGTCAAGGCAAAACCGGTATTTTAAGGTGTTGTTTTCGCCTATCTTTTTAATAAGGGCAACAGGTGAACACCAAGGGCTCTCACTCTCCTCAATAGCGCCGAGCTCTTTCATTCTGTCCAACTCCTGGTACAATATGGCTTGCACCGCTGGGGAAACAGGGTAGTGACGCTGCTTGACAGGTACCGCATCTCCGGTATCTATGATGTGCTCCATCAAAGACGTCTTACCTAAGCCGTGACGGTCATAGTCAAGGAACTTCATCCTGACAGCTTCCAACCTCGACTGTTGCTCAAGAGACAACTGATGAGCGTTTAGCAGATCGGCTTGCTCTTCCATGATCGAAATTGTGCTCACCACACCCGGTGCGATTTGGAAAGCCTTCCAAAAGTCTACACCCAGGTACAACTCCTGATCCAGGTTTGGGACCAAATAAAATTCGATCGGTGCTTTTCGTCCTTTGTATAGCATTTCTACTTTAATTTTGCCGACTATTGACTGCAACTTGCCGTCAGCTGTCTTAACACCTGATTGATGGGGAATAATGGGAACCTTGAGTTCCTCCAACAGATTCTTACAATTTTTCCCTAAAATGCTTACGCTAGCGCCACTATCGAGCAAACCTAGCAGGTTTTTATTGCCTATAGTGACTCTAGCGTAAGGCCTTGGGTCGTAAGACACGTCGACCACCGTCGACAAAATGCTTTTTCTGATATTTTTCCTTAGCTGGAATCTTTCTCTAGTTTTTAAGATTCTTTTCGATACTGCACTACTCTTCTGATTAAAAATCCTATCCCTACCTAGATAATACTCTCTTAACCTAACGTGAAGAGGTCTGATCTCATACCTTTTTACTTCTTTTGGCTAAGTTTCTTTACGTTTTAATATTTGTATTTTGTTTGTTTCGTTTTCTTTCGATGTTACTGCGGGGCTTGGGTGGAACGTGACTCCCCCGAAGACTTCACGTTCCTGTACCGGTTTTCCGGATTGCACTTGGGGCATTTTGGCGTAATTACCCCAGCCTCACCGCACCTATAGCAGAACAAGGTTCTTGCGGCCGTGCAATCCTGGTACAGGTGACCTGGCTGCTCGCAGTTCCAGCACTTCAAATTGGAGGTGTCATTGTACACCCGACTCGACTTTGCTCGGGCTCCCATGTGCTGGAACGCGGCCAATTGGTCTTCGGGGTGCACATGCTCCTCTGGCTCGGTCTCCAGCTCGTATACCATGGGCTTTATTGCTTGTCTATTTTGACGGGGACCATCTCTTGCTACTGGAAAGGTGTATTCGGCATCTTTACACGCCATTCTCAGCTGGTCCATTGTGAATATTATTTGCGGGTACACAAGTCTGCCTAAATGCTGGTTAAGATTTTTTTTCAGGATGCGTACCAGCTCACCTTCCGAAATCTGCATCCTGAGCTGAGATCTCATCCGGTTGATGGCAGCGAAAAACTCATCAACCGGCTCCCAGTCGCCTTGCCTGCGGTCCATAATGTCCCGAACCACTTCGAAATCCGACCGCACGCCTTGAAACTGCCTCTTAAGGGCGTCGCGCAAAGTGGGCCAGTCGGGACGAAAAATTTACCGTTGGAACTGCCAGTACCATTCATAGGCAGCGCCTGAGAGGAGAAGATGGAAGTTTCTCAAAATCTCAGCCCAGGCAGAGTCGTACAGACTTTGCAGGGTCTCTACACGGAAGACGAACTCCTCCACGGTCAGCTTGTTGGAATCTCCATCGAATTTCAAACCCCACTTGTCAACCCTGACGGGGACACCTCGCGGGTTTGAGGAGTAATTCGAGTGACCGTAAGGACTTCGTCGAAACCGGTTCTGCTCTGGGTGAAAGTGAGCTTGGTACGCTCCATTATCACCCCTAAGATCTCTTGCTTGATTTGGTTCCCTCGGCAGAACAAACGGCCTCGCAGACTGATCCAGCTGAGAATGACCGTTGCCATTGCCAGCATTTTGCAATGCGGCTCCACGACTTGGAGGGAGTTGCCTATCTACAGGCGGTGGTACTAAATTGCAGGTCCACTTGAGCTCTTCTGAAATTCCGAGAGACTGACCCTCATCAGCTCTGTCAGCGATTCCGTCAGTTTCTCCCCAAGAGAACTTACATGGGCCTGACAAGCGTTTCCCACTGACACGTCGATTGCGGAGTGCAACTCCTCAGAGATGGTCCCGCTCGTTTGGCCTTGGTTGGCAGTTTCTTCAGCGTCACCGCTTGCACCCTCCATGCCCGAAGGCTGAGGGTTCTTCACTGGAGACCTACCCCCAAAACCTCGCTTAGTATTCCTCGTACTCATTGCAAAATCAATTTCTTGTTGTTTATCTTTTTCAGAATTCATGACTCACAACAACAAAAAACACTATTTAAAAAGGAAACACCAAAACGAAGAACAGAGAAGACCAAAGACTAAAAGCGCAAATGCTGAACTAAATCCTAATCTAAAAAAAATCGATAGAATGAAAAAATAAAAAAAAAATAACTTAAGAATCTTAGCGAAAAAATGACTACACTAAAAAATCAAAACGTAATGAAAAATGGACTAAACGAAAAAAAGGTATTAGTTTGTGTAAATTTGTTTTTGTATTTGTTTAAATTTGTTTGTTTTTATTTTTCAATTTGATCCGGGGGATGTGGAAGGCGGATTTGGATGCATCTTGCTTGGCTTCAACGTTGAGGTGAAGATCCCGACAGCAGCATCATATTTTCAACATAGTTATCTCTCCTCTGAAGTGCGGTAAGTCATAGAAAGACAATAACAAAACTAACAACATAAAAAACTTTTACATAGGATTATTGTTGATGTTGTTCAGTTCAAAAGTCCTCGTCGCGATTGATCAGGTATGCAAAAGCTTCCCTTTCCAAGACTTACGAATTTTTTTGAACCAACACCATCAACGTTCGAAATAGAATAGGATATAGGGTAGGTTAGCTACTGCTGTTCCATGGTCTTGATTCAAGTCGCTATTCTGGCGGTATGTCAGAGACTTTCCACCAGAAGACATACTAGAATCTGAACCTTGGAACTGCAGAAGCTATAACAACACAATTTAGGAAGGATAGGATTAGATAAGTCAGTCACCACTACTCTGGAGTTCGAATCCAAGTCGCGATTCAAGTGGTATGTCTTAGAACTTTCCACTTGAAGACTTACTTGGTTCTACAATCCAAAGCTGTGGTAGCTATAACTTACCCAAGGAGGAATGATTCTCCAAGTGACAGCAGAATGTGTCGTCGCAAATGAAAAGGCATGCTAAAAAGCTATCCTTATCATGACATACGACCCACTCTGATGCCGCTTGGAAAATCGACTAAGGTTATGACAAACACTTTGGACAACACGTTGGGCGCCATTTGTAATACGGAGGGGTATAGGAAGGTTGGGAAAGGTAGTTGGATGAAGGAAGGGATTGGAATAGGTAAAGGATTGGAATAGGTAAAGGCAAAAAGATAAGGTAGGAAAGGAATATGGGAAAGGAAAGGAAAGGATAAAAGAAAAGGGAAAAGAAAAGAAAGGATATTTGACAGGAGGATGACATTAGGATGGGAGAGGTAGAACAACCAAAAGCAGGAAAGCGGGAAGAGGAAAAATAAGCGGATAAGGAAAAAGTGAAAAGAAAAGGAAGGAAACGGAAATCGGAAAAGGAAGGGAAAAGGAAGTGTCGTGACGAAGGGACCTGGCACGCTTGCGAGGCACGGCTCAGCTCGCCGGATTAGGGGGGGATCTTGCCCCTTCGCCAGACGGAAACCACATTACAAAAACATAAATCGTGCCAAAAGAACCACCACCACAAAAACCTTACCACACTTCAGGCACTGCATGGTGAAATCGCAGTGAGGCCTGTAGCCCACCCAACCATGGAACTCGGTCGGCCATGTTGTCGAGTTCCCCGAAGACGATCAATGCTGCCAGGAGAAACCAATCACCAACGATGCATCGCCAACCTCCTCATCCCCCTGAAATCGTGCTTAGAACGCCATCATTAAAAATGCCTCATGGAACAAAAAAAACCTCTCTTTCAACCTATCGGCGTGATGCACATATTTATTTAAACAAAAATCTAACAAACAGAAAATGAAAACCTAAACTCAAAACGAAAATTAAACAACTCAAATGAATTAAAATGAAACCAAAATTTAAACAAAAATAAATCAAAACTCTAAACACTAACCAGAAAATAATAAATAACAAAAAAAATAATAATTTAACAGAAAAAAAAAGAATAAATAACAAAAATCCTAAACCTAAACTTAATTCTATTTTATTTTTGTGATTTTCTATATTTTATGTTTTTTTTATGTTTTTTTATGTTTTTATGTTTTTTTTCTTGTTTTTTTTATGATTTTTGGTATTTTTATAATTTTATATTTGTTTCCTCTTTAGTTTTTGTATCTCTTTCTTTCTGTAGTTTAATTGCTTTTGTGTACTTTTGTGCTTTCTGTAATTTATTTCAATTTTTTTCTAATTCGTTTTACCTTTTTTTTCTCTTTCTAGGTCTCTCTTTTTTTTGACTAGCAACCGATCCTGTATCACATTGGCTACACGGGGATTGCTTACACCCACCTACTTCTAATCGTGCCTAAAAGGAGCTCCCTGTAGCGGATATATGGCCGCAAAGTGGCCTCGTACCAACTTTCAAAATAGCCTAGACCCGAAAAAGAGACGATTGCAGGCCCAAGACAAAAAAAAACTAAGAGAAAACCCACGAATTCAACACACGAAAAGAAAGGAAATATCAACAAAATGGTTAAAAAAAAAATCAACAAAATGGTATAAAAACT
Organism: Melanostoma scalare; assembly: GCA_949752695.1. Taxonomy (NCBI): domain Eukaryota; kingdom Metazoa; phylum Arthropoda; class Insecta; order Diptera; family Syrphidae; genus Melanostoma; species Melanostoma scalare. The sequence continues at coordinate 111,769,228 of OX456984.1, read as the reverse complement.
AAATAAATGTGAAAAAAAATAAAAGAAAATAAATAAATAAATAAATAACAAATAAAAAATCACGCCGGAACGAAAATTTATAGGGTGGGGCCCTTCAGGCGCTTGCCACCTCAGGCCGGACATGGCTTTGCCCTTGCACTCGGCCTCTTGCACTGTGTTTATGTTTTTAATTCAATATCGTTGTTGTTGTTGTTGTCTTATGACAAACATACATGCATTTCCCTTTTTTTTGCACGAATTAATTTAAATGGCATAAATAAACGTAAATAAAATTTAACTTTGAGCCAAAAAAAGATATCAACACAATGGTGCAAAAAAAATAACCACGGCTCTGGGATATAATTTTAGGGTTACTTGGTAGCCTGGGTACCCACAGGCTCGTATGGACTTTTGTTCCACAATCTTTGGGGGTATTTTTCTTTTTTCCTGCCAGTTTTCCCTTTGCGACATTAAATTTGCGAACTATGCTAGACCCCCAGAACTAACAAAAAAAAATCCACTTTATACTAGCACTAAGAAATTTAAATTCAAACTCACCCGTGGTTTGTTAATATGTAAGTATGTACGTACATATAATGTGCTGCACAATTTGGCCGTCAGACGTTTTTTTTTTATCTCTCTTATTTTGTTTCTGCTACCCCACTGCACTAAACAATTTTTTATATTTTAAATAAATTAAACACACAATCTAATATAATAAACTTACTTACACAAAAATTACTTGCTTAAAATTTATAAAATATCGCACTTGATTTTTTTTTTACTTCCATCGACTTAAACTCATAGTTTGAACATGACTTTGTTGTCGATGTTCAAAGTCGAACGGTGCCTTCTCCATCCACATCATTTACTATCACCAGCCTCTTTAAAAGTGTGCCAGGACGACTCACAATGGCGTAGCATCGCTAGTGTGAATGATGTGGTGGCGTTCCTTTTCTTATTTTTATTTTTATCTAAAATAATTACAAAACAATATATAATGTACGCATATAAACTTACACTACAATAATAAATACTTACATAAATACATAAAATACTTAACTTGACATAACCTACCTACAAACATACAATACCTAAATAAATGCGCACACCAGAAATGCATAACGATACACTAGTACATAACATATAAATAAATAACGAAAATAAATAACACTTATCATAAATATATATAAATAAGTACTTAATACATAAATATAACTAATAAATACCTAACTACATAATATGAAAACAAATAAACGTAACACAAACATTTCTACCCTACTGTCACTTCATTAATAGCAAAGGCGACAGCAACTACCTCTGGCGGTGGTTGCAGAGAGAAGTTCCACTTGCCATAGAGATACTCTCTACCCAATGTTCGGTTTCTCTTATTTGCTTCTTTATGGCAAGTGACACTTGTTTACTTTTCGCAACTCTAAACCGCGGCTGGTAGCTAATTATTTTAATTTTCATTCCATTTGTTTTTGTTTTGATATTTATTGATTCTTATTTTCTAATTTTCTTTTCTTTTTACTTTTTTAGGAAGTCTAGCTGTGTTTCCCAGCATTTGCCAGGAAAATCCAGTCGACGTAGGATCGACAAATCCCAGGTAAAGTAGTATTCACATGAGAACGACCAACGAACGACGAATGAACGAAAATTCGTTAATTTTGACATTTCATTCACATGAGTGTTTTACATTCGTCACGAATAACGAACAAAATTTACATGCAAAACAAAAATGGGGAATGATTTTGAGGTTAAGCACGCGCGAAAAATTTATTCGTTGGAGTGTGGATTGTATGTGGAACGAGAATAAAGTCTGACAGTTCGTACCTACTAGATGTTTATTCGTAACGAATAAACTATTTTTCTCAATTTTTTTAGTTTTAGGCACAAACATAAAAGTTTATCCACCTAAAAATAAGTATGAACTATGTTTCCATCGTTTCCAAAAAAATTCGTGAGGAATTTATGCTAGTAAGGTACTTAAAATCTAATTTCTTGATTTATTCGTCGTTCGTTGGTCGTGCTCATGTGAATAGTCCTTAAGTTTGTTTACTTTTTAGTGTGCAGTACTTCAATGCATTTTTTTCTTTTCCCATACAGCCAATACCACCATCCATAACAATCTGTTTGGCTGAAACATGGAAATGTTTCAGCTACTGCTTCTTCTCAGAAAAGGATCACATTCTGCGAATCACATTTTTATTCCAAAGATGTGATCGTGAGTTCCTTTGACAAGCGTTTAAAAAAAGATGTGCTGTCGATGTCTTCAACATCGATTTGCAACTGCACCGAAACCCTTTGCGACGAATCTTGTCGTTTTTTAATTCAGAATTTCCTTACTTCCAAGGAACCTACTTCGACGTTAAAGTCCCAGAGTCGCAACATTACTTTCGAGACTCCACAAATACCCACCGAAGAACAAGCAGTATTTCCTTCTACCTCATCATTTACAAAACCAAACGCGCCTTCTTGCCTCTCGCCTTGTGGCTCTCTAGTAAATCTTGCTGCTTGTTCGACCAAAACTTTTCAGAGAGACTATTCTCTAGGAGACGTTGATCCATCCGCTCCGATCTCTCCCTCTCAATTTCCTTCGCCAGGATACTACTCGTATTCTCTAGGCAACGAGGATTCAAATAATCCGGTAACTCCCTCTCGTTTTCAATCTGGATATTATGCTTATTCATATAAAGCAAAGTCCAGAATAATTACGAAACGCGCTGTTGCTGTTTATAATAGAAATGCGTGCATGTGCAATATTATATGCTATTTATAATGTAGTTAGAGAAGATTAGGCCTACTGGGGTACCTCTATAAAAAATACGAATCTAGTATTTTACCTCCTGGGTGATCCGGAAAAAAATACATTTTTTTTTGCACTTTTTTACAAAAATGTTTTCTAATACCAAAATCTCTCATTTTTATTTACAGGTCAATGTTAACTAAGGTACTTTTTTTAACAACTGAATGCAGTAAAAATATTTCTTTTGCATTGAGCTTAGAGGATGTCTTAATGGTTGTTCAATTCACTAATGGATTCAGGCTTGTAATATGAAAATTCTGTTAGTGAAAACTGTTATACTGTTATATATGTACTACTCTTTTATTTTATTAAATTTAAAATTGGGGTTGGGGACATAATCCCGAAAAAACTTTTCCCGAAATGCCAAAATCCCGAAAACCCACAATCCCGAAAATCCTAAATCCCGAAAACCCACAATCCCGAAAATCCATAATCCCGAAAACCCACAATCCCGAATATCCCGAAAGGTTTTCCCGAAAAAAGATATAAAATGAAAAATTTGGGCAAATTTTTCATTTTATATCGTTTTTCGGGAAAACCTTTCGAGATTTCTATTTTGCTTTAATTTGATATAAAAATATGTTTTTTAAAGTTTGGTCGTCACGTGTAAGAAGAAATCTGTTTATTGGAATGATTACCTGGAGTAAGTATCAGTGTTATCATTGTTCATAATGTTGTTCCGTTATTCTCGATGCTTATCAGAACATAATCTTTTCATGTGCTCAGTGTCATTATTGTTTTGAAAGGTTCAAGTGAAAGTTATTGTGTGTAATACAAATATTTAGTTGAGTGTTAAAGAATTAATTACGTGATATATACATAGGTAAATATAAAGTGCCTAAACTTCTTATTTATTTAATTTCTTATACGAAAAGTGAATGGATTTCTACTAAATGATGTTTCTCTTAAATGATTTTACAGGAAAAATGTTTTTGATTTTTGTAAAAACGAACAAGGGACGTGACAAAGTTTGCTTACATTTTTTTTGTTGAAATAAATACGCCATTTAAAAAATAGTTTTGGTTAAAATTTTTTATTTTTCAAAATTGAATTTTTCCGGGATTTTGGCCATTCGGGATTGATGTTTTCGGGATTATGAGTTTTCGGGAAAAGTCTGTTTCGGGATTTTGAATTTTCGGGGAAAGTCTGTTTCTGGATTATGTTTTTTCGTGATTTTGACTTTTCGGGGACAGTTTTTTCGGGATTGTGTCCGTTTCCCTTAAAATTGAATTTCGGAAATCTTTTCAGCAGTTTTTAATTCCACTTTGCGTTCCCGTTTCTGTGAGAATATTGTGATGAGATATAATCTGTTGTTTGGGGATAATAAAGCACTAACGGTGAAAGAATTTTTGAAATCGGTTGAGTATTTTCTAAGTTCTCGTTAAAGTTCCCATTTCCGTTGCCGACGAAATATAGAGATGAAATATGGCCTATGTTACTTTTTAGGCTATAGATCATCTATGTTTGAAATTTCATTCAAATCGGCTCAGTAGTTTTGGAGCCTGTTCGATACAAACAAACAATCAAAGAATCCTTCCCTCCTTACAATAGTGTAAGGACATGCAAGATGGATTTTACCCAACATACAATGAGAAAATGGGTAATTTTGAGACTTTTTTGTCCAATTGAAATATTTATCTGTAGGTTTGTGCAATCCCTTAGTAAAAATAATTTTTTAAAAATCAGCCAAGTTGTTTCAACTCGCTCAAAATTTTTTCACTATTATTCTTACCACAAGCCCTATGATTTAAGTCCATACTTAAAATTTATTCAGTTTTTTAATCACATAACAAACTTGTAAGATTTTCCATTTATCAAACGACCAATTAAATTAGATTTTTTATTTATTTTAGGACATCTGCTCACCTCAATATTTTTAAGTTATTCTATGTCTACCTATTTGTGAAATTTTCAAGCTGTGACCTGAGAAAAATTGACTTTTGTATATTTTCTGCAGAGTTTTGCAGTTATTTCTTAAGTTTTCCTTTGCCTTAATTGTCTTACATTGGTATATTCTGAACTTATTTGACTAATAAAAAAAGTACGTTCCCATTTCTATATTACTAAGGTTTTTCTCCTTTGAATTTTGAATCGAACTGGTTAATGCCTTTACCAACTAAAATGCTTTAATGCACCTGTCATTGTATTCTGCTATAATAGTAACAGGTTGCGTTAAAATAAATGGTTCTTATATTCACTATATTGCGTTTGAAATTATTCAATCCATAATTCCAGAAAACCTAAAAATACAAAATGCATACTGAAAAAATCTTACTCTCATTAATTTTTCAGTAGGAATGTAATTCAAAGCAATTTGAACCAAAGTGAAATAATGCAACGTGGATATCTGCTCCGTATACAGGCAAATTGAATGAAAATAAATGACGTAATGCAAAAGCATATGGTTCATCTCAAAGCAGTTCTTTCGCATGTATACACTTAAGAAAGCGAAAATCCTTCACAAGGACTTTATCATATACCATCAAAAGGAAATCAAAACAAAATTGCAAAATACGATTCTCGCCTAATTAACCTTGCATGAACATGTTCATCTGCAACCATAATTTTTCATCTGCAACCATAATCCTATTCGTCTCTCTTTTTAACTTTTGTGCTTTGTAATCTTCATCCGTCTCGCTTTACTTTTCAGCACTTCCGCAGTTGCAGATGCATGTAAACCCAGCATTATGCTTACGCTTTTTTATGTCTCCTATTTGGTTTGATGTAAGTTGGATGGTCTTATGTTACTAACTTTCAGATTGTCAAATTAGTCGTCCATCTTTACTTTTCAATAAATTTTCACAAATAATTTACATAATCGTAGCAAAAAAATATGATTTAGCTTACAGCCAAATCCGCAACAAGTCCTTTCTGGTATAAAAAACTATTAATTTTACTTAAATTATATTTTATTTCATACTTTTCCGTTATCAAATACCTTATTTTCATGGTCTACATGAAATTTTTCACGATTTGAATAGTTTCTAGTTTACTTTATCAGAATTGTCTGTCGAAGTTAAAAATCACACAAGTTGGAAAAGCGGTCGTTTCGACAAAAGTCTTTCCAACTATGTGTACAACTGCTTTATGTTGAAAAATGGTCAGGTTTTTCTACTTTCACCACGAAAAAAATGACTGCAAAAGCAAAAGCTTAAGGTAAAGCTGGACATTAATTAGCTTCTGTGAATAATTGAAAAAATTTCCAAACTGGGAGTAACATTTTTTGATATGTTTTGTAATGAATTTATTATTATTGCTGTATTAAGATTTTCATTCATACTTTTTCTTTTCAAGCTCATTTCAAAGCTATGATTTAAAGCTCGTATGTAAAAGCACGATTTGAACTAATTTTGAAATTTTTGTTTCATTTTGGAAGAAGCATGAATGTGAATACTAGCAGTCAGGAGTCAGGACATATGTCAACGCCTTTCACACACAGATTTAAGCTAATACTGCTGATTTCTGATTAATGCTACCTTTTCGTGTTTTGTAACTGTTCTCTGGCACTGATGATAATAATAATAATAATCATATTAGTAACAACTCTAATTTTAGCTTTAGCATACCTTTTTAACACAGTTCCATTCGAAAACTATTAACCATGCGGCTACACAATCAAGATATGGTAAGCCATCAGCCTACATATACAATATCAAATTCCTGTTTGTGTTTCGGATGTGACGTAGGCGACTTACAATTTGATAGGCAAATGGCTTTTAATCAACATGTGATTATATATTTTCAAGATGGCACCCAACAAGAAATTTGAAATTTAAAATTTTTTTCCAGGCACGTTTTTCTCTTTTTGAGGTTCAAACGGTTGCAACTGGAGCATGGCCAGACAACGAATATGCCCATCAAACACTCTTTGATTTTCTTCTTGAGTAGTATCAGTCTGTCGTTCTTCAAGAGAAGCAGGAGAAACGCTGGAAATGCTAGACTCTTCGTTTATCTTGAAACAGCAAGACGATTCAACTGAATTCCACTAGGATGTTCATCAACGAGATCAACGAGAAAAGCCGAAGTATTTTTTTTTCTTCTAAAGAAAACAAGACTCAAGGACTAACAAATTTCATTTCTAGATTCATTACTTGGCGGAAATCGAACAAGGTCACGATCAAACTCAATTTCACACCGGATGCAACTCTCAGTCACTTTAGGATTCCTGATGCAGTACACGTATGCGAACACAGTCACGAGACATTCCTACTGTTTATTTTAGAAAATTCCTGAGTTTATTTTAAAAAGTCTAGTATAAAGTAAAATATGTTTGTTTTTTTTCGACATCAAACCGAAAAACCATTATAAATCACCAGCTGAAGAAGATTACGTGAATTTTTGCAAGGTAGGCAGTTCTTTTAAAGAAAACAAAGGAAAAAAAAAACGCAAAAACTGCTTTTGCCGAGTACCAAAATACTCTTTATATACATTTATATGTACCGCAAAAGAGGGGTATCTGAAACAACGCCTGAAGTAGAATCCAACAACAAAAGATTCACTATGACGCACGCCGCCGGTGATGTAGGAAAGCTTTCAATCCCGGATCTAAGACAAATCTTTAATGACTGTCTAACCGAGAAAATTAAAGACATTGCTACAAAAGCCGACATTGCAGCATTGTCAACAGAAATTGACGCACTAAAACAGACAAACACCAAACTCACTGAAAAACTGGCAAAAATGACGGAAATATGTGATCTCCTCGAATCACAATTAGAAGTTTGGTCACGTAAAACCAATGAAAATATTGTTGTCGTACATTTGCCACTCAACGAAAATTCCAATCTAACCGATTTTGCCACACAAACTTGCAGAGGACTACTGAAATTTGCAGATGCTGATGTGTTACCTGTTAAAAAATCTCGCGAAATAATTAACATCCAAAAAAAACGAGGAACTGTCAGCTCCAGTCGGTAGAAATTGTAGATCGCATCATATCTGAAACGAGCAAACTAGAAAACACTGGAATCAGTATCAACCGCGAACAGTCACTGTTACGGTCACCTGGAGGAAGAAAAAAAATTAAATTGAGTACATCCTGACATACGAATACACAATAAAGATTAAAAAAAATAAAAGAATAATATCTCACAGTAGATTTCCTTGGTAGTTGAAGGGATACTTTGGTTGTTTATGGTGGCATATATGGCCGCTGCAAGAGCCGAGGAAATTCCTGGAAGAAAAGAAGTGAGTCAGGGAAGATTTAAATGAAAACACAACCGGAACACTGGCTTTTCTTGCATGGTCTTGAAATCAGACGTGCAAGATACAGCGCAGTGGTTGCCAAGGTTGAGGGGGTGGCTGGGAGCAGAGATTTCTTCGCCGAGTCATCAAGCGTGACTCGTTGTAAGTGAGACCTACTCTCAGCACCGCCTAAGAAATATGAAAAAAGCATGGTAATACTTACCTGGCTGGACCACAGAGGTTTCTTGTGGGTGAAAGCTGCCCTGTGGGTGATTTGTTGATGTTTTGTGTTGTTTATTTTTCTTTCCTTATGTTTTATTTTTGGTTGGGCATGGGGCCAGCCGCATATTGTTTCTTTTTTTTGTAGTTTTTATTACTTTTTGTTGAACGAGACGAACACGCGGATTTTAAAAGTGAAAATTTTAAAATTCGAAAACTTTTTTGACAAATGCCGAGTAGCAAACAGCTGACTGTCGAAGATTAGGGTAAGGTAGGGCGATAGCGATAGACATCTGGTGGAGGTTTTTTATAGGGTTCGTGTACGTGTTAAGTTTGAATTTGTGTTATACGTTAGTTTTGAATGTGTAATTAATATTATTGTTTCATGGCCATCGAGGGTTATTGAACCAAAGAGTTGAGGAACGGTTACCACCAAAACTTGCGGTCGGCTTATGCAACCGTAAGTCATCAACTCTTTGGTAACCGAAAGTAGGTCAGCTATTCGGGACTTGAGAAAAATTTTGTCGTGGGCGGTTGTTTAATTGTAGTTTGAAAGTTAAACAGATAAAGTGTTTGTTGGTTGTGCAAATTAGTTTTTGTTAATTTCAAAAATTTTTTAACAAACCCATCAAAGGTATGGGAATAGAAAATAGTTTTTTTTTGTTATGTAATTAATTAAAGATTAATCTCGTTTTCTGTAGTGGGTGTTAATAGTGGTTAAAAAAAATAAATAAATAAAGGGAAGAAGAAAAAAAAAATACAACAGACACTTGATGAAAAGTGGAAGGCACTTAATAAGTGAAAACCTTGTTCCACGGGTAAGTGTCTTGAATGTTAATTATTTTGTGATGTGTTTTGTATTGAATA